>FR990049.1:20548105-20926357 GCA_905404095.1 Glaucopsyche alexis | reverse complement strand
ATCTGTACCAATAAATAATATTTTCTTTATATAAGGTTTCCAGTACCCTTGATTCAAAATTATCCATAAAAATGTCTGCACAGAGAGGAGACAAGGGGCTACCCATTGCCAATCCATCCTTCTGTTTATAAGTTATACCATTATAAATAAAATAATTTTGATCTAGGCAAACCTTAATTATGGCCTTTAAGGTGCCATTTGAAAGTATTACATATTGAACTAGCTCTAAGATTACACCCCATTGAGCTGGACTGGCTCCAGAGAGAAACTCATGAGTACGTAAAAGAAAAAATCCAAGAGATATTCATTGTACAAAGTAATAAACTTAGTTACCTAGCTGATCAACAAAAATTAAAAAACCGAAAACACATAGATACGAAAACTACATTCTACCCAAAACTAGTAAATAAAACATCTATAAACTTTCCTAAAAGAGAAATTAATTTACTGGAAAAAGGCCTAAAGCATTGCCCTAATACCGAAATCACGAACAAACAAATAGACAATCTTGCAGCTGATCTTGAAATAGCATCAAAGGATAATAAAATTGTAAAACAATCCTGCGCTCTCACTTTACATAAAATCAAACATGATCGAGCATTCACAACCATTCCAGATGAGTCTTGTTTGATTAAAAGCCTTAAGAAGAAGATTAACAAAAATGACTTAGTAATCACAAAAGCAGACAAAGGCAACACAGTAGTAATTGTTACAAAAACGGAATATGATAATAAAATAATGGATTTCTTAAATAACAATGATTTTGAAATTTTAAAAAAAGATCCAACTGACACATATAATAACGAGGTCAAAGACATAATTCGCTCTTCGGACAGTGTACTTAAAAATATCTACCTACCATCTATTCTATCCATGAACCCCTTGCCACCGCGATTGTATGGATTTTACAAGCTACACAAGCAAGGGGACCTATAAGACCAGTGGTTTCATACACAACGGCGCCTGCATACAAACTCGCTAAGAAGGCAAATACTATCTTTAAAAATTTATCAAAATTTAAGCCGAAATATATAATAAGTAATAGTCTGGAATTAATAAATAAAATTCAAGATGTTCCCGTTCCAAAAAATGCGATCCTGGTTTCCTTTGATGTAAAAAACCTATTTTCTAACATACCCATTAAAGAATGTTTAAATATTATTGACGAAAATGTATGCACTTCAAATTTAGACGCACAAGAAGTAATAGACTTAAAGGCCATAATTAAGGTTTGCCTAGATCAAAATTATTTTATTTATAATGGTATAACTTATAAACAGAAGGATGGATTGGCAATGGGTAGCCCCTTGTCTCCTCTCTGTGCAGACATTTTTATGGATAATTTTGAATCAAGGATACTGGAAACCTCATATAAAGAAAATATTATTTATTGGTACAGATATGTGGATGATATAATATGTTTATGGAATGGCGAAATTTCAATTTTAAATGAATTTTTTAATTATTTGAATACTATTAATAATAAAATACAAGTGACATTAGAAATAGGCAATAAAGTTTTAAACTTCCTTGACTTATCTATAGATATTACACGTGGTCATCATACGTTTAGAATATTTAGGAAACCTACATATAGCGAAAATGTCCTCCATGCTCACTCCTCTCACCCGCGCCAACACAAACACGCCGCTTTTCACGCTTTTGTTCACCGTTTGCTAAATGTGCCCCTAGAAGGAAACGATTTCAGGGCAGAACTAGACACGATAAGACATATCGCTGTAAGCAATGGTTACAAAAGTGAACTAATTGACACAATCCTTAAAAAAGCTAGAAGAAGGATGGCTGACAGACTGCTATACGATCATTCAGAACGTAAAGAAAAAATAAATAGCACTTGGGTAAAAATCCCTTATATTAGCCCTTTATCATATAAGTTTCAAAGGATTTTGCAAAACAAGGAGACCAGAGTAGCATTCTACACTACGGGTTCCCTAAAAAGTCTGTTGTGCAATAACAAGGACAAGTTTAGCATCTCGGACAACAGTGGAATATACAGCCTTTCTTGTGAAACATGTGGAGGTATATATATATAAGTCAGACGGGGCGGAAATTTAAAACCAGGATAAAAGAACATATCAC
The DNA here is from genome assembly GCA_905404095.1 of Glaucopsyche alexis. Taxonomy (NCBI): domain Eukaryota; kingdom Metazoa; phylum Arthropoda; class Insecta; order Lepidoptera; family Lycaenidae; genus Glaucopsyche; species Glaucopsyche alexis. Next base: position 20,924,257 of record FR990049.1, on the reverse strand, counting down.
AGCCTGGAAAAGAAAAACAGAAAGATCTACGTTTGCTGAGCATTTAAATAATAACGACCATAATTTTGAACCTGATAAAAACATCAAATACCTACATGTTTTGCCCAAAAGTAAGAAAATGGACGCATTGGAAGCACTTGAAGTGAACAGACACAAAAAATGTGGGAACTTGTTAAACGACCAGACATGCCTATCAAATTCAATACTATTGCAAGATATTTAAATTATTACTAATCCATTAATTTATTTTACATTTCACCATTAATTTGTTTAATTGACCTGATATTTATAAATTTTATATACTTTTATGGACATTTTATTTTATTTATTGACATTATTTAATTTAGTTTAATTTATTTGACATTGGTATAGATATTAATATTTTTATAATTTTTAATATTATGGACAATTCAATTAAATTATTGGTGATTTAATTAGACAATAGTATCGTTTTATAAAGTTAGTTTGACATTGTTTATATTATTTTATTGGACATTTAATAATTTGATAGTAATTTTAATTTTAGGATCTGACATCTGTATATATGTGACATTCTAACCATAACGTTATTAATTTATCAATATAAAAATCGGTAAAATCAATTAAATATTAAGTTTAACATCAGTAGAAAATAGTCGTACTTGGGAGAAAAATTCTACCAAATGGTATAAAATTTCATGATGCTGACAACCCTTTTATTTGTTTTGAAGATATTTAATTATTTAAAACTACCTACACTAATTAGCTACACCTGATGATGATTTATTTCGAAACCGGTCGTGTTATTTATTAAAACTTATAATTATATCTTAATATAGTGGAAAAAGTGCACGAAAAATTGTGTTTTATTAGTGTTCAAGTATATTTTCATCACCGTACATAATCTAAATCGTCAAGTCCAAAGTCTAGTCAAAGTCTAAATAAATAGTCACGGTAGTCAATCAGTCAAGATAGTCGATTCAGTAACACAGAACAATTCAGTAAAATGGTAGACGCTTTACTGAAACTTCCTAGTAAGTTTTGTCGGGAATTGGGAAACCCATGGAGCTAGGAATAACAACAGGACCGAGTACTGTGAGCAAAAAAACTAGCCGAGCGAGAGGTTGGAAGAGAGGCCGTGTGCCCCTTTCTAGTAGGGTGACAATAATATTTTCTGCTGTGTGGACAAACTGCAAAGCTGTGTGAGACAAATGATTGTGAAACGCTGAATGACATACAACTGAGGCTTTTAAAAGTCGACGAGATTGAATAGTGTAAAATCATGAAGGTTTGAAGTGACGGCTGCATTAATATGTAACAGATTTTTATGTAATTCTCTGCCTTACTTATACACTATTGAGCCATTTTTGTCGCATTTCTTGCGTCGCATGGGAAATATATAAAAACTGTTTAATATTATCATTAAAGGCCTTACTCGACTACACGCGCTTTTTTTTCAGTCCTTACTACGATTCTAGGCGAGTCGCTACTCACTAGTTTATAACAAAACGTAGTACAGTTATAACTCTTAATAACGTCAGTTGCTTTAATGTTAACAGTTTTATATTAGAATAACTAGACTAAAATTGCATTTAACTTATATACTAATGTTACTAATAAACGAAATATTGCGACCAGCATAACTTTCACTTCGACAAGAATATACACAACATTATTTCACCATTTTGACTGCTAAATCATCAAATAAATAATAAAAACATAGTTACGGAGATACATGAAGTAAGAAATAAAAACTATTTTCAATTAAAATTTTCAATTAAAATATTAAAATATTATCCGGTGTTCAGCATAAAATATGTGTAATGGCGTATCTATTGTCTTGCGAATGATACCATCTAATAATACCAAGAGCATGTCAGGACATGTCTAAGGAGGGTTCCGTAACTATAAACGCGTAATATGCTTTTTTTTTAATTCTCCAAAAGTTACTGTCCGATTTGGTTCACAGTAACTTTCCTAAAGAGTTTTTAGCATGATCTATCAGCATGGAAATTTGCAAGTTTCTATCTCCTATATATAGTTTAAAAATGCTAGGGGGGACCAACTTACAAACTACTTTGGAGGCCGATTACTCGAAAATGGTCAACTTTATAAAAAAGTAACGTATGAAACCTTGCCTTTATTTTAAGAGACCTATTCTACGATACTCCACACGATGGGGTAGAGTGAAAAAATATTTTTCATCCCCACTTCACATGTATAGAGAGCCACCCCTAAAATATAAAATTATTATTTTTTTATGATCCCGAAACCGTGATCTATACACAATCTATAACTGGACAAAATTTCATCAATTTATATTCATAATTACAGGAGCTAGAAGCTAGTACAGACAGACAGACAGACGGACAGAGCGAAATTATAAGGGTTCCTTAAGTATTACGGAACCCTAAAAAGAAGGAATAGGAATAAATGTAAACTGCATTTTATTTAGTATTAAATGACTATTTCTACCTTTTTAATTAGAATATAATATAGTAATAATCATTTGTTAAAATAATAATAACGTACACTCGTTTTATCTAAGATTTTTCAAGTTACTTTTTATAAATACCAACATTTTTCTGGTTGGCAACATGCAAGAACGAGACACACGGCCTCCCTCACTTGTGGCTATCTCACTCGGCTCGGATTTGCCTCTATGATACGTGCATTGTGAAATACACTCTATTACCAAGGTAATACAGTTCTTTTTAGCAATTACAAAATTCGGAGTCTTCTATCCATAGTTACTAGATCCATTGGGAAACCCAATTTAGCACGCATTTTGTAGTTGTATCACTTTTCCACATTAGTGCACGTCAACGAATAACTAATGGTTAATATTCTACCAATGTTACACATTAAAAACCGAAATAACACGAATTTAGAAAAATAACACAGAAACACAACATTGCTGTATGACATTCCCGGCGAAACTCGAAGTATATAGAAGTTATCATTCCTATGTCCATGTGTTCAAATATAAGCAAAGACATTGCATTTAGTTCTGCCACCTCTTTTTAATATTATACATCTATGTTTTGCCTAATTTATCCATTACATAATATTAGATTAAATTATTCGTTGACTTGCATAAGTATGTGCAAGTGATACAACTACAAATTAAATGCGTGCTGTTTTGGGGTTTCCCGCCCGCCAAACTCCCTAGGAAGTTTCAGTAAAGCATCTACCTACCACTTTAGTGAATCGACTGACTTGACTCAGATACTCAGACTACCCTGGCCTTTGAGTATTGACCCTGGCTATCTATTTCGACTTTGACTAGATTTAGAAATACGGTGATGAAATATTCCCGCCTTTTACTTGACACTGGCAAATGGTTTTAAGCCGATGCCATTTATATAACATAAAAAAGAACATGGTTTACGTCAAAGTCAAGCAAGACAAATTTTAGTTTCAGTAAAATTGAAAAATGGCTAGATGGAGATTTTTTTACTGAATAATATTGGGCGAAAATTAATACAAAAATTAGTGCATGAGTTGAGTTTATCCGTTGAACGGTTTTATTATTAGCATATGGATCTATATTCTCATTGGAATCGTAGCCTATCCTCATATAAAATTAATTTGTTATTAACCAAAATTCGTTGTTAAATTTTTCGGACGAAATTACTGATGCGAATAATATCCACTTAGCCAATTTTTAACATCGAGACGCGCTGACCTGTTAGCTTTGTGTGATCAACGTTTGTATTTTTACCAATGTGTAGAAGCCTAAATTTGAATTACATACCAAGGACATGAACATAATAAATTTTCGTCATTCAAGAATTTTGACAAGTAGCACGGGCCTCGGATTATGCTTCTCAAGTGGTAATATATTAAGATGTTCTCTCAGTAGCAGTTTGTCGGCTTTTGATGTTCTTACATTCTTCTACATCCTTATTTTTTTTCCTTTACTTAACTCTTGAGTTTAGACTTTAATTTCTATTTTCATTATACTTAAATTTAAATCTATTAGTATGTTGCTCACACTTACGTTACACCCTGTCCAGACTGCTCGCGAAGTATGCCGAGGTTGGCCAAATAAGACAAGTGTGAGCACGCACTTCGCTTCACCTTACCACTCCATACTTTGGGCTACTTCGCAGAGCACTTTCTCGGCCTACTTCAAGAGCAGTCTGGACGAGGCATTATATTTGCATGTAAAACCCCAGCCCCCTTCTAACAAATGCTGTATAAGCTTTGAATAGTTATACAGTGTTTTGTTCCCGTCACACAAGTGACATTTTTAATTCGAGTGAAGAAGACAAAACACAGTATAACTATTCAAAGCTTATACAGCGTTTATTAGTAAGGGGGTAAGTGTATAATAAATTCTTTCTTTTATTCTCTTATTTCATTGTTCAATATATAAATTATAATAAAAGCTATGAAATATTAAAAGCTTTATAATTTAACATTTTTTGTTGTGTGACAAATATTTATTATTAGTTAAGATTTTTCATTGACAACTGTAACCATATTTAGGTACATCATAATATTATAATATAATAATATTGTCTTGTGTTTTAAGTGTTAAGTATATATATAAATTATGTGTTGTATAGTATACTTTATGGAAGATAAAGTATATCAAGGTGCTCAACAGCTTTTAAACATAGCTTCAATAGCTTTCAAGTATCTTGTGTCATAATCTGCATCTTATCAGTGCATAAGAACTGGGATTAAGTTCATGGTTAAACATAACTACCTAATTCTTGCATGTTTTTGTGGGAATATGATTATAATATGCTCAAAAATATTATTTTGTTGAAAGTAGCAAACAAGTCTTAAAATATTTGAGATTCAACAAGAAATGGATGGATGGATGACAAAAACTACTTACAACTCTAAACAATGAACTTCTATTAAAACATGTAGTATAAAAATAATAATCATAAATTTGATCAACACAAAGTAACATCATCTTCAAATAAACTTTGTTTAAATTCTTAAGTAGTGTATAAAATCAACTCCTATGTATGAATTGGTAAGTTTTGCTATGGCATAAAGAGATTTTTTTAAAATACAATATGACGAGAATGATTGTATACAATTTTATGATAAAAAATAAAAATCATCTAGAGGACCACTGAATACTCACAAGTGCTTATTAAAATTGGGTCAACAATAATCAATTATTTAATGCTGTACAGTAATGAGTACCTACATGAATGTATCATACAACATACATAAGGTGCTATTGATAATAAGTAGGTAGGTATGTAAGGAAGATTCAAACAGTAGAGAAGATGCATAATTTTTTATTTAGGTATCTGTTTGCGAGGTATTCAACTTTAAAGAAATTAATTTTGTTAAAATAGCCCTCCCCACTTTCTAAAAGCTAAACAACTGGCTGAAAAATCTGAAAAAATTCATGAGTCCATGTCATAAACTTTGAAGGAAAACTATAACTACTCATATAATTTTGTTACTTCATGAGGTATAGAGATCTAATTTAGGCGCTTCCTTTTTTTAAGTTTTTCAAGTGAGGTGTAACTTCGTGCAAAAAATAACGAAATAATAAGTAAACTTGTAAAAAATCGGTTTAATTGTACAAAACTCTTCTTGTGCTAGTTCGAATCGTACTTGACCGGTTCTTAGTAATAGTTCTTCAATCCTTTACCATAAGTCAACATATTCAGTCCAATGATCCATGGTCCCCCGTCTCGGCGACGCACGTATAAAAAAATCCTGTAAATTTTTTTTTTGTGTCGGGGGCTACTTATTTCATTACATGTTTTCATATTGTTTTTGAAGATAATAATATGACAAGACAACCCATTTCTTTAAGACCTGTTATTTTATTAAACTTGCCTATATTTGTTTAGCTTTAACCATTAGGCTTCTTGTTGTTTTATAAAAAGTTGTTAAAATCCGGAACATCTAGGACGTGATGTTTCTTTATTTATAAACCAGAACTTTACCATATCCTATATTTAGACTCATTGTGTTTGCTGCGCTGTATTGGGCAGCTGGTTTTGGTTTGCCACATTATAATAATGAGGGTAAATCTTTACAATGTCTACGCATCAACAACGTGTAAAATATTCTCAAATCCATTATTCATGATTTCTTTAGACCAAAAGCGACCGGAACGCGATTCCCACATCCCGCACACAAAATTTATTTTTGCGCTACATGTCTGTTGACCAGCCAACGCGTATATAAACATTTGATGACTATATTTTTCAGTCGAATAATTAAACTAATCAATTAAGGAACACGATAAAAACGGTACCAAAAGATGGAAAATGTTTGCTCTTATCGTTGGTGTAATGACAGAATTTATGGGAAAACGTCAGGTCCGTCATCTGAAGGCAGCTTCAGCCGAAGGCGTCTAATTGGGTTGGCACAAAATTTTGGCGTTTTTCGAACCTTCCAGCTTTTAGCTTTCTGAATTAAGTTTGAAGTAAATCGAATAAAATTGGAATTAGCCAGACAGAAGCTTAATGGCGACAGTGAGTACTCTGTGTCTTTGTCCGATACGGTCTCTCATAGGCCTGTGTGTTATTCTAAAGCCGGGTACTCATTAGCGATCTGTAACTGCAACATGCGCGATACAATTTCCATAAAAAATCTGTCACTTTCGAGAATCCATTTCTATGTCTATGAAAGCCGATTTTCGACCCACCGTGCGTCGCCGGAACGCTTTCGGAGCGCTTTCACCGAGCGTACTCATTTTGCGAGCTGTAACTGTAACCAAACAGATAAAGTAACAAAGTTCTTGTGTGTACGATAAGGCCACTGACAAGCTGGATCTGTCTAGTGTTGGTTTGTAGGTCCACGATGTCATGACGAATACTCGAATTAGCTGGTTCGCAGCGGCTAGTAACAACCTCTCGTCTTGTCGTCCATGAGGGCACTGCGAGCGTCCTTTGATTCGCGGCAAAAACCGACAATCGTCGGCTCGGTGCGAGTCGCTCGTGTATCGTTCGTTGCAGGTGCGCGAACCACGTACACACGGTGTTTTTGGTAACAGTAACGGTTACAGTTACGTGCAATGTTACGGGTTCAGAAATGCGTACATTGTAAACGTCGGCTCGCTGCAAACCGCACGCGTACCGCTCGCAACAGGTAAGCGAACCACGTACACGCTACCTATGTTTTTTGGTTACAGCAACATTACATGCAGCAACGGTTACGGTTACAGCTCGCAAATGAGTCCCCGGGTTAATAGTTTTAACGATGTAAAACATTGCTAAATGTCTATAATATTATAGGTATCTAAATTGTAATCGGCTTGTGAACAGCAAGGCCGATATTCACGTAACACCTCTCAAATACCAACTTTTATGAAAAAATTCTCAACAATGGTTAATCCGTTTTGTCGTTAGTTCATAAAAGAGAGCAAAGGAATTTTTAAGTTCTTAATTAATTAATCCTCAATCCATATTTTGTAAACATTCAAACACTCCTTAGCAGTTAGCAGTTAGATGATATAAATGCATATGATGCCATGGGGCAACCCCGTGCCATATTGTTTAAACAGAAATTGTTTAAACAATTGCAAGGAATTGTTATTTTTCAACCGAACTAATTTTAATATTCTTTATTAAAAAACAAATAAAAAAGGTCCTATGACTTTTCACGATAAAGTTAATGTTTTTAGAGATATGAATTTTTAAAATTTCTAAAAAATCTTAAATTTGGGTACTTACTTACTTTTGACCCATGAAAAATGTATTAAAAAATAAATAAAATACAAATAATATATTTTTCAAAATTCTTTATGACTATAGTTAATAATAATAATATATACGACCTCTGTGGCTCAGTTGGGTGAGCGTGTTGGTGCTCAAGCCCCCCGGCTTCGGTCGCGGGTTCGAATCCCGCCGAAGGAACAAAAAGTTTTTCTGTGTTCCTGGGTCATGGATGTGTATTAAATATGTGTATAATATAATAAAAATCTTAAATATGTATATAGTATAAAAGTATTAAATATATTTCCGTTGTCTGGTACCCGTAACACAAGTTCATCGAGAACTTACCACGGGATCAGATTGACGTGGTATGAAGCGTCCATAGATATTATTATTATAATATTCTTAATAGAGAAAAAAAATTTGATTAAGTAGATACTTACGTGTTTTTCAATTGTTAATTTCGCGCGCTCACAAGTATGCGTCTCTTTTATTTATCATTAATCTTAAAAACTATTAACTTTATCAAGATCGTTAAAGATAACAATTTTATTAATAATTAAATTGTCTACAATCGGAACATATTATCATAGTAATTTATGCATTTATATCAACAATAGGAGCTACGATGCAACGGACAGACAGACAGACACGTCAAACTTATAACATCCGTCTTTTCGCATCGGGGGTTAAAATATGTGGTTTCTAATGCTTTATTATTATTATAAATATTATTAGATTACTTATATTAGTATAATATTATTATAAGTATACTTATTCAATGTTAGATTGTTTCATAATACGAGTAGGTAACTACAGTGAGGCGGCAGGCGTGCAACTATGGTCAAATCTATAACAAGTAATTTTTTTTATTCTGTCTGTATGTTATTGAAAAGCTGTTGCAGAAGTGTGTACATTAAAAATTACTTGTCGGCCATCTTGAGTGATCCGCCATGTTGGATTTTCGAGTTATTCTCAGCAAGCCCTTTCATTTGATACCCATATTGTAGGAGTGCATTAAAAATGACTTGTCGGCCATATTGGATGTTCCGGCTTGTTGGATTTTTGAGTTATTGTCAGCAAGCCCTTTCATTTGATACCCATATTGTAGTAGTACATTAAAAATAACTTGTCAGGCATCTTGGATGTTCCGCCATATTGGTGGCGTAGCTATCGTAGGGCTAGGTGGTGCAGTGCACCAGGGCCCCAGAGCTCAAGGGGCCCTCTAGCCTCAGCTTTGAAAAGAGAGGAGCATATAAGAAAAAAGGAAAAAAAAATCTTGTGAGCAGGCTCGAGACTCGATTTTTTTTTAAATGTTGTTAAATGAACACCAACAATTACAAGACTTCTGATTTAAGATTTTCAACACATGCGCTAAGCGTCATGTGCTGTTTGTTATCGTTATTTCAGTTATTTGGTATTTGATAGTTGGGATGAGTACGCCCGTAGCACATTAGATCAGCGATAAGGTCACGTGTTTGACGGTCGTGAGATCAATTCGACAATTCCATACTCCACCCATATTAACTTTTTCGACAAGTTTTCATTCCCTCTTGCCTTGAATCAGTTCTCATTTATGATATTAATTACGATGTTTTCAACTTTCTGGGGTCTGGATGCACTATAATAGTTGACGCTAGGTCGACTAGGTGTTTCACTGTCTGTTGCAATTCGTTTTCCCTACTACCAGCACCAGCCTTATTTCATCTTTCATCAAGTATCGCCACTAATGCAAATGCTACTATTTCTATTCCGCTCATTCATCCATCTGGCACCATATTCTGCTAGAACTCATTTTCGCTAAAAAAAAATCGATGACAAAACATGTATGATACAGGATACAGGTTGCAGCATAACGGTTTTCGTATAATCTATAATAACTCTCAAACTTTTAACTTGATCGACAACGAAAAGTAAAAAACGTTTTTCTAAACTCAAGTTCAAATTGAAAAATGAGCTACTGTAATCTCAGACCAAATAAAAAGTATAGACGGACTTCTACGAACAATCATCTGTATGATAAATATTCTATATCGTCATATATGTGCGTCGTTGTTTATTTATTTCCATTTTCCTCCATTTAACACATAGCTCTTAGACCTCATATTCTACCCCTCATAGAGACGACGTATGGATTTAACCTACTAGGGATAAGTTTAACTCACTGTTTCCTATTCTTATTCCTATGACTAATTTTAAAGGTCAATATAAGTTCAAGCTACGCGGAAAGAGGGGATTAGGGGCATGAGGGCCCGATTCTTCCCTTATGCACCAGGGCCCTTGTCCACCTAGCTACGCCACTGCGTCGCATAGCTAACCATGCATTGTCATTCAAACTAAACGTGTATACAAAATTTCAGCTCAATAGGTTGAAGATATCTGCTTCAAAATTAAGTTGCAAAATTCCACCCTAACTAATTACACATAGCAAGTTAAATAAAAGCACTCTTAGAATTTGTATAATCCAATATTAATTTTATATTTAAAATTAATAATATGTATTTACTTGCTGGTGCTTTAAATACTATTTTACATCGTTATAAGATAATAAATCTTTAGGTCTTCGCATTCAGAAACGTCTCGCAGTTTTATGGCAAAGGCAATAAAACGCCTTGATATTTAGTCTGGAAAAAACAAAACGAATACCAGAATGGTACTAGTAGAGGTCGTTCATTATTGTTATTGCTTAGGAGCATGTATTTACTATTTAGTAGTAGTGGGACGTTAGTATTTTTTCGTATTTCGTTTTTATAAATAGGTATACACTTCTTAATTGAAATTTTTCCCCCTTCGAGGCGAAGAATACTATGTAATGTATATTCTGACGTGTCCCGTAAACATTGATCATTACTAACCAAGGTGGATGGATAGCCAATTGCTAAATTCGTGACTAGCTCAACGGACGGTCCAAGGGAGATTTAATGTCCTAAAAGCTTCAATATCAACCAGGCCATCTTATTACGGATTAGAAGTTGATCATAAAAATGTGTCGGCTATCGACCTAACGGTACGAATTTAAAGATGGTTACGGGAAATCTCGATGACACTTTATTTATCCATCCCGCTTGGTCGACGAGGTACTTATGACCAAACACCTCTCAAATTATATCCAACGAAATGAAACGATACTAAAGTCAGAATGTCATTATAATTTAAGAGAGTTAATAACTTGCAGCAATATATAAATGTTACAGTCATTGCTAAGGCTCTTTATATAAAGAATAAAATTAAATATTCTAAAAATAAAATTAAAACTACATGGAAGGTAATAGCTGGTGAGACTGGAAACGTCACCTGTCGTAGCTCTGAATTTGAACTTTATTTTGAAAATAAAAAAATTACTACTGATTTGGAAGTTGCGACGGTCTTTGAAAAGTTTTTTGCTGACATTCCGGTCTCAACTACAAAAAATTTAAATTCCTCACCTGCAGCTGCTGAAAAACTACTCAGAGATAATGTAAAGGAATGTGATGTCAATTTTAAGTTTAAAGAAATTGACTCCAGAGATATTATTAACACATTTAAATTGTTGAATATTAAAAATACTGCTGATCTCTGGGGCATGTCTACAAAAGTTATTAAATCAATAATTGACATTATAGCTCCTTATCTAGCGACAATATTCAATGAATGTATAAAAAGTGGTGTATTCCCTGATTTAATGAAGCATAGCAAGGTAATACCCTTATTCAAAGCAGGAAATAAATCTGATCCGACAAACTACAGGCCTATATCAATTCTACCGACTCTTAGTAAAATATTTGAAAAAATTATTTTAAGACAGTTATTAGTGCATTTTAATTTAAACAAATTATTACATAATAATCAATACGGTTTTACTAAGGGTCGATCCACAACGGATGCTGGTATAGGTCTTCTTTGTAGTATCTTTGAAGCTTGGGAGGGGTTACAGGATGCATTAGGTGTATTTTGCGATCTCTCCAAGGCCTTTGATTGTGTTGAGCATGCTACATTGATCAGAAAATTGCACCACTATGGCATTCGGGACTCTGCACTCAAACTTTTGAGTTCTTACCTTAACAATAGAACTCAAAGGGTGGAGATAAATAGTAAAAAGTCCACTGGGACCAAAATAGAATTAGGTGTCCCACAGGGATCTATTTTGGGCCCGTTTCTTTTTCTCATCTATATAAATGATTTACCTTATCTTGTTAAAGATAATGATAACGAGATAGTACTTTTTGCCGATGACACTTCACTAATTTTTAATGTGAAGCGACAGCAGTCAGACTACGACGAGGTAAATAGTACTCTCTCAAAAATAGTACATTGGTTTAATGTTAATAACTTACTTTTAAATTCCAAAAAAACAAAATGTTTAAAGTTTACATTGCCCAATGTTAGGCAAGTTCAAACCAATATACTATTAAATGATGAGAAAATGAATCTTGTGGACACCACTGTATTTCTAGGTATAACACTAGATAGTAAATTACAGTGGGGTCCTCATATTGCTAATCTTGCAGATAGGCTCAGTTCTGCAGCATATGCAGTCAGAAAAATTAGAGAAATTTCTGACGAAGACACGGCGCGACTTGTTTACTTTAGTTACTTTCATAGTAGAATGTCTTACGGCATCCTTTTATGGGGAAGTGCCGCAGACATTAATACGATATTTGTGCTGCAGAAGCGAGCAATACGTTCAATTTACAAAATGTCCCCCTTTGAATCTCTGAGAGAAAAGTTTAAAGAAATAGGTATTCTAACCGTCGCTTCTCAATACATTTTGGATAATGTATTATATGTTAGAAAGAATATTAGTAATTTTAAAACTAAAAGCGACAATCACTGTAGAAACACTAGAAATAAGCACAAGCTAGATATACCGGTGATCAGACTAAGTAAAGTAAGCAAATCATTTAAAGGTCAATGTATACGCCTATACAATAGAATCCCAGAAAACGTTCAAAATCTTTCCATTAATAAATTTAAAAAAGTAGTTAAAGAACGTTTGTGTGCAAAAGCCTATTATAAGGTCAATGATTTTATTGACGATCGCACACCTTGGGAATAGGATGACCACCTGCAAGGCTACTTCTATGTACTATAATATGTACCTGACTTTTGTCAATATTATATACCTAGACCTAAGTTTTCAAATTGTAAACTACTTCATTTTTTTTTAAAAGAACAATTTTCCATCTTTTTGCTAAAAGATGGCCCCGTGCGAGTTTCTTACGCCGGTTCTTCTCGCCGGGTTAGTTCCCGAACCGGTGGTAGGCATCAAGTAGGGACAATTCTTTAAGCGTTACTTTGTAACCCATATGGAAATAAAACTTTTTTGATTTGATTTGATTTGATTGTGATTAAAAAGCTATTATACATAATGACTGGTCATTATATATAATAACAATATTGTCTAGTTAATGTGATAAATTAATCACTTTGTCCGGATATTATTCATAATAGCGGGCCAAAGTTAGCTAAAGTAATAAACACGATTCAACTTAGTGATGCAACAGAACTCTGCTTCTGCTTCCGCGGAAGTTCTGCGTGTCTTTTCACCTTTGTTTCCGTTTCTGGTTCCGCAAAATTTATAACAGAACTCTAAACGGAAGTTTACAATGGGAAGAGAGGTGAAGTTTGGCTGGCTATAAAAGTTTCGTTTATTAAAGGTACGCGCACATTATGCCGGGCCGCAGCGTGCCGGGGCGGAGCGCAGCGCAGCGCAAAATGCCAACCTAGCACACTGGTGACGGGCCGGGTCGCAGCGCACTGACAGATTTTGAGTACAGTGTACTGCCAGAATTTGTGTGCAACTAACGTTATGGATAGCTCTGACGAAGAAAAAAATATTTTTTTTGACTGCTGTTAGAAGAAGAAGATAATGAACAGCATAGACAAGAAGTTCGTCAAAATGAAGAAAGAAAATGTAAAATATAGATATATCCAATTTGTTCCAAGAGAAAGGTATTCGGCGAATACCTTTTTGTTTTGGGGATATTTTCAGATGAATCCTGATCGATATATTCAATTACTTGAAATAATAAAGAAGGATCTGCATAAAACAAATCCGCTTGCTATAGCACATTGTTGACGGGGCGCAGCGGAGCGGGGCGGGCCGCATCGCATGGACGCAAATCTGCCTCGCAATAATGCTAGCCGCTGCGGCCCGACACAGTGTCCTGCGATACTTCATACAAATTGTATGAAAGCGATTTAAGCGGATTTTTGCGCTCCGCCCCGGCACGCTGCGGCCCGGCATAATGTGCGCGTACCTTTATGGGTATAATTCGAGGTTGGTCCCGTTTTCACTAAAGTGATGACCTGACGATCACAAAAGCTTTGATCAGAACTCCTCAGTCATTAAAGATACGCGTTTGAAAATTTCGGCATTGTTCAAAGAACTGCAAGCATAATATGCCACTATGTAACTTACAGTAATCATCATCGACATCTTATTTACAATACTTAATGGAAGCTTGGCGCGTATTCAATAATTATATATTGGATCGTTTATTTAAAACGTTCTTAAAATGTTTTAATAATAATTTAACAAATATTACTAAAAAGGGTAAAATTCACAATAAAAAGATCACAATAAAATTGTATCTATGACAATGTTATTATAATTCTTATAATAAACATTATAATTTAATCTGCCTTTATTTAATAATAAATAAAGGCAGATTGAAATACAATTTTATAATCTTTACCTGTACCTACTTGTTTTATTACTTTATCCAATTCTTCGTAGATATTATATAAAATTGCCAGTTAATATGATTAATTCTGTGTCATTTATCACTTTGTCCAAATTGAGTAGACATTGTAAATAATGGCTGGATAGTATATATAATATCCGGATTTATTACTTTGGCTGTAACATAAATATAAAAGAAATCTGAAAGGTATTCCGTTTAAAATTTGAAGCTAGGTCACTCTTTTCACTATTATACAATGAGGAAATTTGTTAAGGCGGGGTCATAGTCTACTTTGTCATATTATCCCGTCACCTACTCTACCTAGTCAGAGGTCAATATATTTTACTGAAGTCTAAACTTGCCTTTAAATAAGGCTCAAATGAACATAAATCAGAGATTTGAGTCAAGATCCTGTGCTAAAATAGTACACATACACATTAAATCCCGATTATGACCGCAATAGTAAAATTAATAATCGTATAGACTGAGCCAAAACGTTTCCATTACGCTTATATTATATACCTACAAATACGATGTATGTAACATCATAACGGTATCCTGGAAGTTGTAAAATACCTACATTTATTGTAACCATATTATTATGTAGTAGATACGTACTATGTAACTAACTACCTACATAACTAGATAGTATTTTGAATACAAATTGAAAATCCTACTACATACTATCAAAAAGATGAAAGTCTGTGAGGATGCAAATACTTACTAGTGAGCATACAAAAACTAGTGAGCGATGATGATTTTGCTAAAACTTGATATGGTAGTGATTTTGGCTTTGGATAAAAACATAGGCTACATTTTATCCTGAAATGGTACAGGATTCCCGTGGAATACCATATTTACGCAGGCGGAGCCGCAGTTGAAAGCCAGTCGCTTTATATTACCTAGCCCTTTCATGACTTCCGTGACATAGGTACTTACATATTGTAGGTACCGTCCTAAAATTACACAATTACTTACATCTGCAGTTAGATTAAAATCCCCAACTGAAAAAAGTAAAGTTTCCAACTGACGAATCCATACTCCCTCCATAGTCCATACTAATATTATAAATGGGAAAGTGTGTATGTTTGTCCGTCTTTCACGCAAAAACTACTGAACCGATTTAAATGAAATTCGGTACACAGATAGTCTAGAGCCTGAGAAAGGACATAGGCAACTTTTTATCGTGGGGGAATGTACGGTTCCCGTGGGATATTTATTTACAGCTTCACGTTAAAACTACTAAACCGATTATTTATCAAGAAATTTGGTACAGATATAAAGTAGACCACGGGAAAGGACATAGGCTACTTTTTATCGCGGGACATGCGGTTTCCGTGGGTTACTGTACTTACGCGGACAGAGCCGTGGGTATTAGCTAGTAAAATATAAATGTATGTTTGTTGAACAGAACTAACTATTTTATACATATACCTAAGGGTTTGTTAAACTGCGTAACTCGAAAAACCATCTGGCTAGTAATAAATCATGCCAAAATCAATATCAGTAGTAGGTAATTATCATCTTTTTACATATTTGTTGAAAGATGTATGCGGATGTGGAATGAACTGTTTGTTGTTTTAGGCATAGGATTAGGTCATTACACATGAAATTGGCGTTTTGTAAAGGAGGAAAATAAAGTAGATTTTTATTAAAACAATATACCTACTTATTTATTTAATCAAAGTATATACCATTGCTATCTTTGCACTTTTTCCGTCTCATAGGTATTAGGTAGTTAATTGATTCTTTTACTAAAAAAACCATTAGGACAGGAATCAATAAAATCTTTGAAGGCGCTTTAGACTGCCCCATCGGAGTTGCATTTTTTCACTTGTAAGAAGTTATCCAAATTTCGAAAAAAATTGTAATCTCTTGGAGCAAGGTCCGGGGAGGTACGGTGGATGTCTTAGACATTCCAATTGAAGCTCTTCTAATTTGGTAGCCGTCTGTTGTGCAGTGTGTGGTCTAGCGTTGTCCTGAAGCAGAGTGGCGTAGAGCCAATGACCAACCTCGGTTGTTTAGCAGCTAGCTTTTCCGTCATGATTTGTAGTTGCTGGCAATAGACATCTGCCGTAATCGTCTGGCCAGATCTAAGAAAGCTGTAGTGAACGACACCGGCGCGGCGCTAGTCCACCAAACGCTCACAAGTAACTTTTTTTGTGTCAATTTTCGCTTGGGGCAACCTTTGATTGGTTCGTCAGGGTTCAGCTATTGCGATGAGCGTTTCCGATTATCGTACAGGATCCACTTTTCATCACAGGTAATTATTCGATTTTAAATCCCTTCATTATTGAGCCGGTTGAGTCATTAGTCATTACTCGTTACATTTAACGCAGCAGTCGACGCGCGTTTGTCGGTTTGCTGCACTCAATTCATGAGGTACCCACCTTTCGAGATTTTACACCTTCCCAATTTGCTTCAAGTGGATTAAAACAGTTTTAGTGATAAAACTGTTTTAATCCACTACAATCTACAATACCGCAGCCTGCAGCTAACTCTGACGTAGTTTGCGATGGATATGTTTCCACAATAGCCTTCAATTCTTCATTATCAACTTTGGTCTCCAGCCGTCCACGGGGTTTGCTCTGCAGGTCGAAATTTCCAGAACGAAAACGTTGGAACCAATAACGCACTGTGTTTTCTTTTGCGACACCGCCGCCATACACATCATTAATCCTTCGAGCCGTTTCTGCAGCACGGTGTCACGGTGGAACTCAAATACGATACGTGAAAATAATACGATATCTCTAGTTTTCCATTGACTATTTTGTAAACAGAGTGACGCAAAGAAAAACCAAAAGAGGAAAATACAATTGAATTACGGTTTTCGAAATACAAATGCATGAGTAAATAGCGGTATAAATTCGAAATTAGAATTCTTTAGGTACCAAAGAAGATATATATATTAAATTACGAAAGTTTCGACGATGAAAACAAAAAATAGTAGGCGTGCGCTCACTGTCGGAGCTCGTGACGAACTAAGTATGTGCCAACGTGTGGACGGTAAAGCCATAACTGTTGCCATTGATTTGATCTTTCGTCGAAAAACCGACACCGCACGGATCTTGGCCAAGTAGCGTCACAGTTGTGGCCCATCATTCCAACAGTGTGCCAACCCCTAATCCACACGATGGCACAGTGATGGCACACACCGTTATGGCCATCTAGATAGCCAACGTGTGGAGCCTACAATAGTCATAGGCTATGCATACATAAACTTGATTTTTTTACGTAGTCGGATTTGCAATACCTACAATTTACAAGGTAGAAAAAACGGTCGAACGAAAACGTTTCTTTTGAACGCTGCGCGCTGCCATAACAATGAGATACATACATACATTCATATAATCACGCCTTTTTCCCGTAGGCAGAGACCACTTCTTTCCACTTGCTACGATCCTTACATACTTGTTTCACTTCGTTCACTTTCATTCTTACCATCCATTCCTCCTCTTACATTCAACGTAGCGAAGCGGGTCTCTATGGTTCGCTTTTCGCCTCCGCGAGAAACGAGACACATCGCCGCCATTTTGGATAATTAAATTATTTTTATGATTAATGAGATCTACTATATTATTATGATTAAGTTCTAGATAGAAGTTTTAGAGCTTGATGATGCCTAAAAAAAGTCAGCATAAATTATGCATAAAAGCAAGGATAATAATATGCGATATACTAAATGCTTTCAAAGGTCTATAAATATATAAATCGTTTATATTTTAGGGATTAATAAGAATTATTACTTCTTAGCTGAGTTAAATAATTTTAATGTGCATGGAGGCAGAGCAACGTGAAGCGATATGCCGTGTCCTAGATATGTCGGAAATCGCTTAGCGACAACATTGTTGTTCGGTTTTCCAGGCAGACTCCGCTGCCTCGTTCGTATTCGTAGTAATATTTACTGCAAACTTGTCTCAAATTCCAGACACTTAACGGATACCCTAAAGTGCGTGCCATTAACTGATTACCTTTATCAGAAATTGGCTTTTATCTATTTTCATTCAAGTGCTATAGTAACGGTATCATTGTTTCGCAGGCGATGAACACTTAACCGAGCTATGGAACGTCAAGGTGGTTGGGGCGGTGGAGAGACGGCCGTCACCGGGAACGCAACAGAGCGGTCTCAGGCGGAACGGGACCGCGTACGAATCGAATTCTACGCCACGTACGATGTCATGACGGGCGTGCGTATAGCCGCGACGCTGGGCGGCTTCTTTGCGCTGATGGTCTTTCTCGTCGTCTATAAAAGCAGAAGCAAGTCGGTCAAAGCACTCAACGATCCTAAAATAGTGGAGTTGGCTGAAGCCGTAGTCGCAGAAGAGGAAGCCGTAGAGGAAGAAAGACAGTTAAATGCCGCTTTGGAGGAAGCGCTATCGGAACGCGCACGATCTCGGCCCTCCATCGGGGAAGTACCTCCATGGCCGCGAACGACGAGGTTTATGTCATACGGGGGAGGCTACGGCAGTCTGCTGGCGCCGCCGCGCAGGCTTTCGTCATTACGGGGTGATTCGCTTCCTGGATCTGCGTTAAGATTTAACGAAAGACGATCATCAGCTGGCCCTAGGGACAGACGACTGAGTTCGGCTACGTGCTCTAGTTCTGGCAGCTCCTACTTGGAGCGGCGGGGATCGTCAGTAGTTTGCGCATTGCCAGAGCGACGCCTCTCACCCTGTCCCAGCGAACGATTAGCCCCTCTCGCTTCAGTGGGTAGTGTTGGACCGTCGTATACTGTTGAGTGTGATGTAGTGTCCGTGGGAGCCGACTCTGTTTTTGCTGAAGACGATGCGGACTCTACGGACGATGAGGTCGAACAGTTTTCGACGGATAGCGGAGGGCCCGACGCGATCGCCGCTGAATGTACGGAACTAGCGAGCAGATCCGCTTTGCCCTTACGGATAGATCGGGCTTCACATTCTCAAGAAACGTTATTCTAGTCACCGATTTGTCGTGTTGGGTGTTACGGGAACACTAAAATATCGACATTTTAATAAAATTAATTTAAGGTTTTAATAAAATTAACGCACAGTTAAATATATAATTTTAAACAGTCTGCCCTGACTTAAGACGTTTGATTCAATACGTTTCGTCCCTTTCATCCACATTCGTAACTGAAGTTTCGTAACCAGCTATGAACAAGGAATTTTCTTATCCTTTGATAACCAGCTCCGAAAACAGAATAAATTTTCTGTTTTTGTAACTGGTTTTCATAACCAGCTACCAAAAAAGGATTATTTTTCTCTGTTCATAACTAGTTACCAAAACAGAATTGCATTTATTTTTCGTAACTTATAAAACTTAAAAACGCACAATGACGAAATATTTTTATATTTTTTTCGTAATTTCCAATACGTATATATTTTTATGATTAAACGCAAATAAAACTAATTATTACAAAATTAATTATTATATTTGTTACTTATGTTTAGAGAAAAACTAATAAGGCGAAAACCTATACATATATAATATACGAGTACTAAATCTTATATGGAGAAATAATTTCCACAGTCTCCAACAGTTATAATATTATTTTCTAAATCTTCAATGTTTTCTTCTTCAGCGTTTATTTCTAAATAATTTTGGCATTTATTAGTTTTATTACGTACACGCATCGTTTTTTCTGCTTTATTCGGAAGGATTGCAAAGATCAAAGGAAGAACGTTCCTTCAACCATCGAAATTCGGCCATCCGAGATTTAGAAAATAATATTATAACTGTTGGACACTGTCTGGAAATTATTTCTCCATATAAGATTTAGTACTCGTATATGTTTATATGTATCTATTGGTTTTCGCCTTATTAGTTTTTCTCTAAACATAAGTAACAAATATAATAATTAATTTTGTAATAATTAGTTTTATTTGCGTTTAATCATAAAAATATATAAGTACGTATTGCAAATTACGAAAAAAATATAAAAATATTTCGTCGTTGTGCGTTTTTAAGTTTTATAAGTTACGAAAAATAAATGCAATTCTGTTTTGGTAACTAGTTATGAACAGAGAAAAATAATCCTTTTTTGGTAGCTGGTTATGAAAACCAGTTACAAAAACAGAAAATTTATTCTGTTTTCGTAGCTGGTTATCAAACGATAAGAAAATTCCTTGTTCATAGCTGGTTACGAAACTTCAGTTACGAATGTGGATGAAAGGGTTTCGTCTAGGTTTAATAAAATAGTTTTGATCGAGAATATTTTTTAAAGTCACATAGGAGGAAATAAAGCAATGGCCACAACGACAAAAGAAATGTCGATATTTTAATGGACAATTGAACGTGTAATGTAAATAAGGTATAATTTTGTTATAAATTGATGTAAATGTTAATGTTTTAGATTATTATTGAAGAGTTTTTTACTGTGCGAAACTAAGAATCAAATTCCAGAATGTTGCCTTTTCCATCTTTTTAGAAAATATACCTTTGTCTGTTTACAAGATACACTTTGAAAATGTTTCAGCGTTTGCCATTCTCTAAAAATTTAATTTTCCGAGAAGTGTGTTAGCTGATATTGATGATAGTATAATAATATTATGATTAGTTGTTGATTTTATTTTATTTGTCAAAATACTGTTCACTGTGATAAACACGGTTTTTAGTGCTGGCCGAAAGTGAAAGCCAAAGAAAGTGTTCTTTGGTTTCAGCTCCTTATTATATAATCGTATTCATAATATTATGTCTAAAGCTGTTTTGTTTTATGTCTTGGTGTGTCATAGGTACTAAGCATTTTTCGTTGACAATGGTGCATTTTTATATAACTTTTTTTTCATAACCACTCACAAAATCTACTGAAAATAGTCTTCACTATGTAGACATGTATTTTAATAATGTTTTTACCTCTGTGATAACCACTGTGTATTGAAATAACGAAAAGCAACCTGTTAGCTTTTAAAGAGGTCAAAACGAATCTTAATGAGAATGTTTTCTTTGTTATTACAAATAATTTGCTCGGAGTTCTAATACTTAGTACGGAATAAAATTAATGGCGAAAGGTATTAAAAAAATATAATCACAAAATTATAAGTCTGACCGGGACTCTAACCTGAGACACCAATTTACCAACAACATAAAATGTCTTAACGCATACATAACTGAGCCTCGCGCTTTAACAATTTCAAAACGGAATAACTCGTATATATCTTATTAGACAACGAATGGAAAAAAAACCACAAAATGCGAGGATTCCCAGAGATAAGACCCTAGGTCTTATCTCAGGGTCTCTAGATCGATTTTTCGCCCTCGGAACACTGTTTACTACATTTCATGAAAATAGTCGGAGCCGTTTCCAAGATTCTAATTATAAAATATTATGACAAGAATTGCTCGTTTAAAGTATAAAATATGTTCTTCTCATAAAGATTCGGGATTTGCTGCTCTTTGAATATCAAAGTGTCTGTAAAATGTAGATAGTAATAACTTAAGTAGAGTAGCTGTCAGGTCAATTCGGATTTATATTAGGAAAGTTTACATATTGTAATAATAGAGATCCCCATACGCTTAAAAAGGGAAAAGAAGACCAATTTGTCCCTTAAACAATCGACTACGACGCTGTAATGCGGCCTAAGTAGCATAAATGTACCTACATAACCCTCACTTTTACAGCTCTCTATAAATAAATTGTTCGTTTATAATTTAACTGATTAATTTATGAGTAAAATTGCATCTATCCCATCATTATCATTATTTCTGAATTCCGATAAATCTGTTACATGCATTCGTTTTTTTTTTCATGTAAATGTGGATTGTTTTCCACCTATGTAGTAACATATTATTTTTACCCTTCTGCGCTAGAAGGCGCCTTCCGTCCGAAGGCGTCCTTCTGGCGCAGTCGGCAATATTATAATTTTAGAGGACAATGGGTGATTTTGTATGAACCCCGTCCCCAAACCCTCAAAAGTCAATTTGTTCATTGGGAGTTGGGACCCAATTCCCAAACAAATGTGAAGAAACTGTCCTAGTTGCAAAAACTGTAAGTATAAACCTACTTAAACAATATTTTTTCGGCAAAACTGTAGGTAGGTACTTATTTTTAAACAAAACCAATTTAATTTTATCCATAACCAAAAAAATATATTTCGAATAGGCCAGTTGGACCGGATTAATACCACGGCCTCACTGAAAACGCGCCTGAAATAAAGGTGGCATTGTTTATTGCCGAGTGAGTGAGGTGTTGGCGTCCATGGGTGGCGGAATTTCGTTTCTGATATCTAGGTGATATCCGAAACGAAATTCCGCCACGCCATTGCCCGCTTAAAAATTCATCCTGCATATAAAACTTAAACCGCACGTTTTTTAAGTAACTATGTCGCCATAGTAAATAAACTATTCTAATTTCTAATAGATCTTTCAAATGCCACCTGTTGCACATCTGTTGGATGGTTGTGATGTTTATTCTCATTGTCCTTTGATGTTACTAGTGTGTCGCTTTTTCTTCCTAGTTTAATTACTCACTTAAATAAGGAGTACATCAAGGCTTCATCTTGGGATCACATAAACGATGATAAAAAAAGGTGCCAAAATGGACCCCTCAGATACTCTTCAATTAAAAGAGTAGGTAATTTAACTGGGTGGATAGAACATTCTACCGAATTATATTATTGTAACTACAATATGACTAGGTGGCACAGACCAAAATTCTGTTAGGAGAGCAGGTAAATAACAAAAATTGGTATCTATATGCTAAAAATAATATGTGGAAAAGTGGTTAGATAGGAATCCAAAACTGTTACAAGAAATCGAGTGAAATCTTTTATAACAGTACGGTAACACGAAGCCTAGTCAGTTTAGGATAAAAAATGTAAATTAGTATTGATATTTGAGGACAACAAATATTAAAAAAAAATGTGAGTACCGTACATAATGTATAATACTTAGATATTTAAAAATTAAAGTATTGAGGGCTATGTAGCATTTATGACTTCCGAAATACTGCCACTGTTCTTTATTAATAATATGGATGTTAATGTTACTGGGATTTTATTGATTCCTGTGCCGATCACGTCAGTCCCTGTAGAGGAACTAAAGGAAGTATTCCGATCTTAGTGACTGTTAGGCTGGGACTACATGCACCGGAATCCGGAAGACCGTAGACAATTCTGAGCATTGAAAATAGAACTCGACGCTAATACAATAGAGTTGAAAATCGAACACACGAGTGCCGACAGTTCGATTTTTAACTCTATTGTATTAACCCAAAGTTCTATTTTCAATGCTCAAGATTTTCTACGGTCTTCCGGATTCCGGTGCATATAGTCCCAACCTTACGCGCGACGGGCGACCGCGACCAGCGAATCAATTTCTCTGGCCACGCCCACAGATCGCTCGACGTAGTCACGGTCAGTATTTAGTGATCCATTTATGAAAATTCGTGCTAAGAAATAGGTCGCGCGACCTGTTCGCGGTCGCTAAGAACGGAAAGCTACCATAACACAAGTCGTTTTATTGCGGGTTAGATTTACGTGTTAGTTTATGTAACTGTTCGTCGCTCGAATTAAAATGAGCTAACAGTAGCCTGTACAATGTTAAATGAATGTAAAAAATACTGTAAATATAACAGAAAACACATTTGTTGTTTTATTTTTATGATAGCAATTTTTGGTTCCTTGAATAAACAATAGCCGGTTATAGTGAACTATAAAATCATAATAAAGTTTGATACGGCTCAATAAATTTTGGTTTATTGAATCGTAATTTGAATGACGCGGAGAAGGCAAATCTGCAGTAGGTACCTACAAAATACAAATACGTAATAATACCTACATAGCAAATATGTTGCGCTGTACAATAAAATTTATAATTGTCCTAATAAATATTGTTCGTTTGTTTAAATATGTTATTAATAAATGTACCTATTTTAACATTTTATTTCTTTACGGTACGGGAGGATAAGGACATAATAATATGCTCGAGTTCGTCCGATTAATTTAATACTAGATTTACACTCTCGCGCGAGTGGCGAGGCGAGGCCCGAATTGAGTCGCGAGGCGAGTGTGTAAACGTAGTTCGTCTCGATGCGAACTACGTTTACACACTCGCCTCGCGACTCAATTCGGGCCTCGCCTCGCCTCTCGCGCGAGAGTGTTTAAATCACTTATAAGGGGACGCTCCACTCGGTTGTCGGTTTTTTGGCGAATCTCTTTGAATGTTACATTACAAGTCAGACGCTGCCTTAACTGGATGGATGGGATGTTGGATGGAGCACAAGCGAGCAAATATTCGTCGCGAATATTCAGGTGTTGTGAGCAAATGCTCACAACTTTGAGTATCCAACACAACGAACAAATACAATAGGTATTCATGCGAACATTCACATCGAGCGAATATTCAATGTCAGTCGCCAGTCGCCACCTTAAGATAGAGGGGGTTAATTATCAACTAACAAACAATTAAGCCTCATTTACACAAGGAGAGTTTATCGTACGAATCCAGCGATTGTCGAATACGAGTCTCGAAGGTGTTACCAGCCTTTCAATTTGTTTACTGTACAGTAAAGCCTAGTTCGCATTAGGCCAGTATTTTAGTCGAGTAGCGAGTAATTTAGTAGCTAAACGCATCTGAACACCAAAAATTTAGTCGAGTAGATTAGTAAGTAATTTAGTCGAGTCAATCCATTTATTTCTATTTTTCACGAGCGAGTAGCCCCCCACCAGGCGTCCCTGCTCACTGGCTCACCGGCTAAACAAGTCCGAACCTATCGATTTAGTTGAGTTCATTAGTTGCTACAAAAATAGCAGAAAATTTGCACAATTTTCGGTCATTCTTAAAGTATCGAAGTATTATTTCGGATCTTTCAACGCTTCCTTCAGAAGGCAGTTAGTTGCTCCTAATGTATTTCTATCGATCCATTTTCTTATCCATATAGCTTCTTTTTTTATCACACAAACTTCTTCATCCACCTCTACTAAAATAACTTTTACAATTAGATTATTCAGTTTATTCACTTTGGAGGCAATCGCAGGGTCTTCATCTTGTAAAGCACGCCTCACTTGTGAACTGCACTTGAACGCAAGTGCGAACAGTTTTCCGGTTAGTAGCGAGTTGAAAGTGAGTTAGTTGACTAAAATACTGGCCTAATGCGAACTAGGCTTAAGTACGCGAGATTTTTTGCGCCGACCGGACACTCATACAATTTTGGACGTCTAAATATTAACCCTTAACCACCTAACGTCGGTCATGGTGACTCCAACGGTTATTGTTTTTTGAATTACTCTGTTACTACTTGAGCGACGCGACAGTGACTCTGTCTACTTTACCCCCACGCCCTTCAGCACGCGCTGAGCATTCGACCGGGTCACACGTCTGTGCGTTTAATAGTTATAGGTATTGTTACGAACACAGAGAATAGCGCCATCTAGCGTCAACCAATGAAACCACTTGGTGTGAACATGGACAGCGTGGGGCCCCCTACTCAGTACTAGATGGCGCTACTGTGCAAACGTTCCAGAATAAATCTAACACGGTGACGCGACTCGGGAACCTTCTAGAGTCGTCTGGGACTCGTATCGACCGGTATAAATACGTCGGAAGAATGCGAGCGAGTCGAGTTCAGTTTGAGCTTCGTCCGAAGCGATACGGGCGATACAAGTGAAAACTAGTGATCAGGAGTTCACTTTGAGCTTCCTGCGAAGTGATGTAGCGATGTCGATGTGAATATTAGTGATGTAATGATACCGTGAGTGAAACCCGCGACTTGGCTACGACTTAAGGACACTGTTAGTGCTTAGTGTTTGGACTTAGTGTTTAGTATTTGGACCTAGTGCTTAGTATTTGACATAGTGCTAGTGAATAAAGTCTTCAAAAGAGTCAGCAGGTCTTTTGTCTCCAAATCCTTCAACAACCAACACGTAACAACTGGTGTCAGAAGTGAGATTTGGAGATGCCATTGACTCTGAGAGAAGATTTCAAGAAGTGCGGCGGGAGGAGCAGCCCCTGGGTGGAGGAGCGACCCCCGGGTGGAGGAGCGACCCTCGGGCGGAAGACTGCGACCCCCGGGCGGAGAGGTGCGACCCCCGGGCGGAGAGGTGCGACCCCGGGCGGAGAGAGCGACCCCTGGCGGTGGAGAGCGACCCCTGGCGGTGGAGAGCGACCCCTGGCGGTGAAGAGCGACCCCTGGCGGTGGAGAGCGACCCCTGGCGGTGGAGAGCGACCCCTGGCGGTGAAAAGCGACCCCTGGCGGTGGAGAGCGACCCCTGGCGGTGGAGAGCGACCCCTGGCGGTGGAGAGCGACCCCTGGCGGAAGACTGCGACCCCCGGGCGGAGAGAGCGACCCCTGGCGGTGGAGAGCGACCCCTGGCGGAAGACTGCGACCCTTGGCGGAAGACTGCGACCCCTGGCGGTGGAGAGCGACCCCTGGCGGAAGACTGCGACCCCTGGCGGTGGAGAGCGACCCCTGGCGGTGGAAAGCGACCCCTGGCGGTGGAGAGCGACCCCTGGCGGAGGACACACCCACTGGGGACCAAGCCCCGCCCACTGGCCCCACCTACCATGCCCCGCCCACTGTGGGCCAAGCCCCGCCCACCGGGCCCCGCCTGCTCAAGTCCTTCGGGTCTCTGGGAGAATGATGCTATGAGGGAGGCTCAAGACAGAGATGACGACCTTCGGCACATCGTCACGTGCAAGAAACGGGGCGACGTAAAACTAATCTGGAGCGAGGTTGCACCCACTGGCGCTATCACTAAGGCGTACTGGGCGCAATGGGACAGTCTGATAAACGGAATACCCTACCGGAAATAACGGCAGAGAGTTCCATCTTCAGATAATTGTCCCAAGAACGAGAGTGCCAGATGTTCTCCGTGAAATGCATGATGGCGTATCGGAAGGTCATCTGGGTGTCAAGAGGGTCATTCAAAGTGGTGCACATAGATCGTCTAGTGCGGTACCATGGCAGTGACAGCGATGCTCGGGACGAGCATCTCTAAGAGGGGAGTAGTGTTACGAACACAGAGAATAGCGCCATCTAGCGTCAACCAATGAAACCACTTGGTGTGAACATGGACAGCGTGGGGCCCCCTACTCAGTACTAGATGGCGCTACTGTGCAAACGTTCCAGAATAAATCTAACACGGTGACGCGACTCGGGAACCTTCTAGAGTCGTCTGGGACTCGTATCGACCGGTATAAATACGTCGGAAGAATGCGAGCGAGTTGAGTTCAGTTTGAGCTTCATCCGAAGCGATACGGGCGATACAAGTGAAAACTAGTGATCAGGAGTTCACTTTGAGCTTCCTGCGAAGTGATGTGGCGATGTCGATGTGAATATTAGTGATGTAATGATACCGTGAGTGAAACCCGCGACTTGGCTACGACTAAAGCTGCGCGTCCACTGCATCGGAATCGGAGCGTCCGCAGCGGACGGAGCGTCGGCATTTACAAAATGCCGATGGGGTGCGTCCACTGCATTCGGATTCAGCATCGGCAATTTACTTATTTTTAGTCCGTCAGCCTGAACGTGCATTTGCATTATGGAGGATAGTGACGAGGATATTGTTGTAATTAGCTGTATTTTATCAGAAGAAGAAAAGAGAAACAAGAGGAAACTAAAGATATGAGTTCATAAATCTTATTATAAATTCAAAAAGATTAATTTTTGGAGAATTTCATACATTATATTCTGATTTATTAGAAGATGAAAATAGATTTTTTGGGTACATTCATATGACTCGAAAAAAGATTTTTGAACTTCACTATATTCTACAATTTTTTTTTTATTATTTGCCCAATTTCATCCCAAATATCGTCTCTCTTCAGTTGGTTATGATAATGTTGATGTTTTAGATTGTAAAGTTCATCATATTTTTCCACTAAAGTAATTAAAATATCGTCATTCATCGTGAATAAGTATTTATAGAAAAAATATAGCAGTACTATAGAAATCCATACAAAGCAACAAATCCGTACGCTCCGATTCCGATGCAGTGGACGCGCAGCTTTAAGGACACTGTTAGTGCTTAGTGTTTGGACTTAGTGTTTAGTATTTGGACCTAGTGCTTAGTATTTGACATAGTGCTAGTGAATAAAGTCTTCAAAAGAGTCAGCAGGCTTTATCTCCAAATCCTTCGACCCAACACGTAACAGTATTTATATTCTGGTTGCGGTCGTGTTGACCGCTATTAGGTGGTTACGATATTTTTATAAAAATATCGTAACCACCTAACTTTATTTTATATAGGTTTTTTTTTATGAAGAAATTGGCTGAAGATCTCGTAAAGCCTCATTTGGAAATACGCGTGAATAAATCTGGCTTACATCGCACAGTGTTCAATCTCGATCAAAAATCGGACATCGTCTTTTTATCGGTTAATTCGAAAGAGTACTTAAGTATAAATACCCGAGTAAAACACCCATGTAGCTCGCTTGCATAGTTTTAAAATTATCTCGAAGTGAAAATTCGTATCCCGCATTGATAAAAAAGTGAAAAAACGTTTGAATTAAAAATTCTTAAGCAATAGCCAAAAATATGTTATACATTATTTAAAGAACATACAAAAAGCTACATTTTCAACCCTTTTCAAGTCGGCTGTGACTTATGGGGGTCATAAAAACAAAGAAAATCGAATTTTAGTTTTTATTTTTTCCTGACAAATTTTCGCAAAAGTTGCACCTAGAATTTACATTAAAAGGAAGCTAGTAGTCACCACTACCACTGGTAAAATAATCAAATTCTAAAGAGGTGGAGAATCGTAGAAAAATGGTTTTGAAAAAATGCGGGATGCGCGGGATTCATCTTTAGAAAATTATATACTTTTTCGATACAGAAACTTCTTTTAGACTGTTCAGAACTTGAATAAGAACAATAAAAATGGATAATATAGATAAAATGTCACATTTAAACCCTTTTTAGCGTGTAAAATAAAAACTGGTTATACAATTTTAGTAATTATTTTTTTCTGAGCAAGTTCCGCTGAAGTAGCAGATTTAACTAACATTTATATAAAGCTAATACACGCCACTGCTATGCTAAGTTCGTTAAATTGGAGCAAGTGAGCTAACAAGTTGCCGTAATATCTTAAAATACTACCATTGCCTTAGTATATTCTTAAAATGTGTTTTTGTATATAAAAATATAGATCGCCTCTAAAAAGTGTAGCTTAGCTATTAAAAGCAGCAGAGATGAACATAAGCTAGTTATTCCTTACCAAAGAATTAACATCTTTAGCAGAAATGCGTACTGTATGCATGGACCTAGGAATAACAACAGGACCGAGTACTGTGAGCAAATAACGAGCCGAGCAAGAGGTTGGAAGAGAGGCCGTGTGTCTCTTTTTAGGAGGGTGACAATAATATTTTCTGCTGTGTGGACAAACTGCAAAGCTGTGTGACAAATTGTGAAATGAATGACATACAGCTGAGGCTTTTAAAAGTCTATGAAATTGAATAGTGTAAAATCATGAAGGTTTGAAGTGACGGCTACATTAATATGTAACATTTTTTTATGTAATTCTCTGCCTTACTTAAACACTATTGAGCCATTTTAGTCGCATTTCTTCATTGTTGAGAAATCTATAAAAACTGTATAAAATTATCATTAAAGGCCTTACTCGACTTCACACGTTTTTTTTCTCAGTACTTACTACGATCCTAGGCGAGTCGCTACTGACTAGTTTATAACAAAAGTTATAACTCTTAATAACGTCAGTTGCTTTAATGTAAACACTTTTATACTAGAACTAGCTGTCCCGACAAAGTTGTTCTGCCTTAACTATGAACTGAAATTTCTCACCGTTTAAACCTTCCCTGAACTGATATGATTATTTTAAGATCAAAATTAGCCAAATCGGTCAAGCCGTTCTCGAGTTTTAGCAAGACTAACGAACAGCTCGCTCGGCTCGGATTTGCCTCTATGAGACGTGCATTGTGAAATACACTCTATTACCAAGGTAATACAGTTCTTTTTAACAATTACAAAATTCGGTGTCTTACTAGATGCATTACTGTATGGCAGTTCGCATCTATAACAAACTATCTAACTATTTTAAAGGACTAACAACACAAAGATATAAAAGTGAACTAAACACCTGGCTCCTCATCAAAATGTATTATTCAATTAATGAATTCTTCGACGACAAAAATATTGAATTATAAACAATGTAATTTTTCCATTGATAATAATCATATCACTTGTACCTAAATATTGTATATTAAAAGTAATGTGACATTGTAATTATTCTGTTTTGATTTTTACATTTATTAGCATTTATTTACTAGGAAAATGGTACAATAAGGCATTTTACATCTCCACATATTCTACTACATGCATAGTGTGCAAATAGGTAAATGTTAGTTATTTTAATTAGTCATGAATTTTAAGTGATTACCTTTTATTATAAAATTATCAAGAAAATAAAAATAAGTAACAAATGTCAGTACATAACGATTACAATTCAATAATTAATACATTACAAACAGTGGATACAAAAAATTTGATAATAATCAGAAACAAAATAGAATCAATGCATTTAAGTCAGGAAAATAATACGCTTTATATAATTACCAAATCAAATTTCAAAACAGAATAATTACAATGTCACATTACTTTTAATATACAATAGTTAGGTACAAGTGATATGATTATTGTCAATGGAAAAATTACATTGTTTATAATTACAATATTATTGTCGTAGAAGAATTCATTAATTGAATAATACATTTTGATGAGGAGCCAGGTGTTTAGTTCACTTTTATATCTTTGTGTTGTTAGTCCTTTAAAATAGTTAGGTAGTTTGTTATAGATGCGAACTATCATACAGTACGCATTTCTGCTAAAGATGTTAATTCTTTGGTAAGGAATAACTAGCTTATGTTCATCTCTGCTGCTTTTAATAGCTAAGCTACAATTTTTAGTAAAGAAACGATCTATATTTTTATATACAAAAACACACATTTTAAAAATATACTAAGGCAATGGTAGTATTTTAAGATATTACGGCAACTTGTTAGCTCACTTGCTCCAATTTAACGAACTTAGCATAGTAGTGGCGTGTATTGATTTATATAAATGTTAGTTAAATCTGCTACTTCAGCGGAACTTGCTCAGAAAAAAATAATTACTAAAATTGTATAACCAGTTTTTATTTTACACGCTAAAAAGGGTTTAAATGTGACATTTTATCTATATTATCCATTTTTATTGTTCTTATTCAAGTTCTGAACAGTCCAAAAGAAGTTTCTGTATCGAAAAAGTATATAATTTTCTAAAGATGAATCCCGCGCATCCCGCATTTTTTCAAAACCATTTTTCTACGATTCTCCACCTCTTTAGAATTTGATTATTTTACCAGTGGTAGTGGTGACTACTAGCTTCCTTTTAATGTAAATTCTAGGTGCAACTTTTGCGAAAATTAGTCAGGAAAAAATAAAAACTAAAATTCGATTTTCTTTGTTTTTATGGCCCCCATAAGTCACAGTCGACTTGAAAAGGGTTCAAAATGTAGCTTTTTGTATGTTCTTTAAATAATGTATAACATATTTTTGGCTATTCCTTAAGAATTTTTAATTAAAACGTTTTTTCACTTTTTTATCAATGCGGGATACGAATTTTCACTTTGAGATAATTTTAAAACTATGCAAGCGAGCTTCATGGGTGTTTTACTCGGGTATTTATAATTAAGTACTCTTTCGAATTAACCGATAAAAAGACGATGTCCGATTTTTGATCGAGATTGCACACTGTGCATCGTGAACTTCAAGGTACTAT
This sequence comes from Glaucopsyche alexis, assembly GCA_905404095.1. Taxonomy (NCBI): domain Eukaryota; kingdom Metazoa; phylum Arthropoda; class Insecta; order Lepidoptera; family Lycaenidae; genus Glaucopsyche; species Glaucopsyche alexis. Next base: position 20,892,278 of record FR990049.1, on the reverse strand, counting down.
ATGGCGTATACTGAAGATGGATCAAGAGCCGAGCACATCATCAAATAATAGCATCGAAAAGTTTCAAAATAGGAAGACTTGCTTAACTTGTGACTCCAAAAACAAAACGAAAAACATATCACATGTATTTTCGATGTAAAAACCAATTTGCGTTTAGTGTTCACAAAAAAATGTGTCTGAAATGTCGCCAAAAACAGTAAATGTTTACCACTTGTAATTTTATAAAAAATATGATTATTATTTTTATTTAGTAGGTTATCTATCTAAGTTTCATAAAATAAGTAAATTTTGTTAAGTTTAAATATGTGTTCCATATCAGATCTCACATTTTTGTTAATGCTTTTATTTTTTGTCTAAAATGTTTAAAATATTTATAAGCGTTATGTACCTAATTATTAATATAAAAACTAATAATTTGCAAAGTTTGTTGAAGTTGATTATAATAAAAGATTCTAAAGTTTATAACCTATCTTTAATTTTTTCCATTTTTACTAATATACATATTACATAATATACATACATATAATCACGCCTCTTTCCCGTAGGGGTAGGCAGAGACCACTTCTTTCCACTTGCTACGATCCTTACATACTTGTTTTGCTTCATCCACTTTCATTATTCCCTTCATACATGCTCTTCGGTTTAGGGTACTCTTGACCTGGCCTTTTTTCAAGACGTCCGCGTCCCCGATTTGGTCTTGGAACGTCCGCCTAGGTCTACCCCTTCCAAGTTCCAACACTTCCATTCACACTCAATTTTTTCGTCAATCGTTCTTCATTCATTCTCTCGACATGGCCAAACCATCTCAGTATACCTTTTTCAATTTTTGTCACTGCATCTTCTTTCAGACCACAACGTTTCCTTATCTCATTATTTCTTAACCTGTCACCCAGTTTAACTCCTATTATACTTCTTAATGCTCTCATCTCAACTGCATTTATTCTGCTTTCATGTTTCTTCTGCCATCCACAACTTTCACTTCCGTACATGAGTCATGAGTGTCGGAAGTGTCGGAACCAACACCCCCGCATGCACAGCCAAACGAGCCTTGTTAGACACCTTTCGACTGTTCATAAAGAAGTGCAAAGCTCCATTCACCATGTTTCCTGCATTCACTCTTCTTTCAATATCACTTTCCATCTCTTGTAAACTTTGAACCCAGGTACACAAAATCATTCACCTGTTCTATACTTACAACTGCTCACGCCGCGCCGCACCGCGCAGGCGCTATACTCAACGTCCAGCCTGCAAATCCAGCACTGGTACTAATTATTGCTGTGATTAATAGTGTCAAAATTTATAATTTTTGTCTACAAGTCAGCCTCAAGGCCGTAGTATTGCCGTGGTAGGCTCGACGATGAGTATGGCACTTATAACCAGGCCGTGTCACCATTCACCATACCATAAGGATTACTTATCTCCACTAATATTATAAAGAGGAAAACTTTGTTTGTATGTTTGTTTGTTTGTTTGTTTGTTTGTTTGTTTGTAATGAATAGGCTCAAAAAGTACTGGACCGATTTCAAAAATTCTTTCACCATTCGAAAGCTACATTATCTCCACTAATATTATAAAGAGGAAAACTTTGTTTGTATGTTTGTTTGTTTGTTTGTTTGTTTGTTTGTTTGTTTGTAATGAATAGGCTCAAAAAGTACTGGACCGATTTCAAAAATTCTTTCACCATTCGAAAGCTACATTATCCACGAGTAACATAGGCTAAATTTTATTTTGGAAAAAAATAGGGTTCCGTAAGATATTTGGGTTTTTCGGACACAAGGTGTAAAAAATCAACCAGAAAAGTTACTTATTTTGCGTACGCTGCCTAAACTATAAAAGATAGAACCATAAACAGTTTTAATTAATTGTAGATCTTATAAATATCTACAAAAAAGTCCGCGACACACTATACCTATCTATGTCGAGTGAGGCACAACAACCATTTTTTTATTTAAAAATCTTAAATTTTTTTTGGACTACATTTAAACGCGTTTATTTTACTCATGTTATTAATCCTTATCAAAATAAATTATTTCATCACTAACGGCCGCACTCAGAGACGTTCATTAAATTAGCCCTAATCAGTATTTAACTAATGAACATTAAATATCTTAATGAAGCGTGTCTCCCAGAGTCAACATTTAATGGATCGTTAGCTAATGACAAATTTAATCATTCGTAGGGCGGTGCATCTTCGAAATAAGTTGTCGATTACTTAAAAACTTGGAGAAGATGTAGCCATACTTAAAATTAATTAATATGAAACTGTAAAGTTTGTCTTTGATAAACATCAGAAATCATGTAAAGTAGTAATATAGTTAGAATTTATTTAATTAACAAAGAAAATCGACAAAAAATCATCCAAAATAGCTATTTATCGAATATTTTGGTAAAATAATTTCAATTTTTTAATATGGCATTACAGTTGCTAACTGTCAAATCTTCAGTTCAAAGTTCAAACAAAACAAAACAAACAAAAAATCTAAAGTTTAAAGTTTATTGCACTCTACATTTTTAGTATTCTGTAATAATGTAATTTTGAATTGTGTTTCAAATTTTAATATTAATATTAAGGTGAATATCCGTCTATGGTGAATATATGATTACCAAAATTGAAATTTGTGAAGGAAGATTGAAGAAATAAAACAAGAAGCGGAAAAATATTAGAAAAGTTACAAAATAGTAATAAATAAAAGAAATTATTTTATATGTATTGTCTTTTATTAATCAAATCCAAATTGTGCTACATGAATCATGATGCTCGGCGAGAAGAAAAATTGTTCTTTTCAAAAAATATTTTATTACAATATTATAGTAACTTAATCTAAGACAAAAGTCAATATAGATAATAATAACATACATAGAAACAGCCTTGCAAGGAGCATCTTATTCTATTTATGAAGCTTTGGCACACAAACATTCTTTAACAACCTTTTTTAATTTATTAATGGAAAGAATCTGAACGTTTTCTGGGATTCTATTGTATACACCTTTAAAAATTAGTCTGATCACTCATCACAGGTATATCTAACTAATTTCTATTTCTTGTATTCCTATATAATGTAGATAAGTAGATTCTTTCTGATATACAACACATTGTCCATTGAATTGTGTATTTGTCCAAATGTATTGTGAAGCGACGGTCAGAATACCTATTTCTTTAAACTTATCTCTCAGAGATTCAAAGGAAATTCATGATTTGGTAGCTCAGAATGGAAAGAATGATGACATCTTATAAATAGAACATAGGTATAGCTTGCATCTGTAGCACAAATATTGTATTCTATTTCTGTACACTTTTGAAGTGATTCCTCCAGGACTTTTTATTTTATTAATGATATTTAATTCAATACACCCAATCACCCCAGGAAAGTGTGCAATTTCATAGAATTGTCGTCTGTAACAAGAATATAATATAATAATTATTATTTAAATTACTATTTAAATTACATAATTATAATATAATCATTAGATGTAGTTTAATTAATATTATAATAATACATTATTTTGGCATACATTTAGTTCAAAACGAATAAAATATATCAGTAGTAGTATCAGTACCTGTACAGTAGCCGGGAACTTGACAAAATCTTGCATTTTCATAGCAATTAACTTTGCTGACAATTCGTGAGACCGATTACTGACAGATATTAATATAAAAATAAGATAGCAACATACAAATAATATTATTACAAGCACATAGTAAACTCTCATGATTCTAGTTTTGTTTATTATTTTAGGTAAGTACTATAATTTAGAAACTAACCTGAAAACTGCCTGTAGCTAAATATCTTACAGTAAACAGAAGCATTATTTTGGGAGTAGGTAAATGGTAATCCTCTTCTAATAGGTATCTGATCTATTTAAATCTGATTTCTACTTATTACATATTATTATTATTTTTTTTTTTTTTTTTTTTTTTATGAAATAAGGGGGCAAACGAGCAAACGGGTCACCTGATGGAAAGCAACTTCCGTCGCCCATGGACACTCGCAGCATCAGAAGAGCTGCAAGTGCGTTGCCGGCCTTTTAAGAGGGAATAGGGTAATGGGGGAGGGTAGGGAAGGGAATAGGGTAGGGGATTGGGCCTCCGGTAAACTCACTCACTCGGCGAAACACAGCGCAAACGCTGTTTCACGCCGGTTTTCTGTGAGCCCGTGGTATTTCTCCGGTCGAGCCGGCCCAATTCGTGCCGAAGCATGGCTCTACCACGTACAAAGTTAAAATTATTAAGTTTTTTACAACATAGGACTTCGGAGTGAATCTATATCTAATATGGAATTCTTGGATTGAATATTTTAGTGAAAGGATCCGAATAATGTCTTCTATAGCGTCTTGGTCATCTTGGTCTCACATTTCTGAATCTTAAAGAAATTTTTTCTAAATCTATAAAGTACATCCGATTAGACATTTTGCATAAAAATGCTAAAAACAACGTAGTAGTAACTGAGGTAATAACTACAATAACTAGTAATAGCGTATTAGTAAAATTCAAATGTAAATTATTTACAAAAACAAATAAATAACCTCAAATTCGATCGACTTAATCCACAATTAGCAAGTTAAATAGTGGTTTTGCGGTACTTAAATTTAATGATCATTAAGTCACGTTAACGATCCGTTAACTGACTCTGAGAGTGAGTTTTTTTAAATCTATACTAAGTAATGGTTTAAGTAACAATTAAATGACTCTGAGTGCGGCCGTAAGTACAGTTTATGTAGATAATATTTGGTCTTTGAATGATTAGAATTGGACGTTTGGTTTTGAAGTTATGGCGAAATTAAAATATTACGATTTCTGCTGCACGGCCCGTTGCGAAGTGGGCGTCACCAAGGCGGGGTGCGCGTGCGGGTTTAATGTTTAGTTTAGTTTAGTTAAATAGTTTAGTTATTATATAAACATCAAATTGATAATATCTTAAAATATAATACATTATAATATCTATACATCTATACAGTTAAATACAATTTAAGTGTCTGTTTGTAACTTCAAATTAACAGCTTTTTACATAATGAATCTGAAAGTATATTCGGTACTTACAATAAAATACATTTTTTTTTTATTTTTGTCTGTCCGTCTGTCTGTCTGTCAGTCGGTCTGTCTGTCTGTTTGTTCCGACTAATCTCTGTAACGGCTGGACCGATTTTCACGGGACTTTCACTAGCAGATAGCTGATGTTATAGGGTCTAACATAGGCTACTTTTATTTTAGGGTTCCGTTTAAAAAAATAGGATTCCGCTTTCGTTAGTCATAAATAAAGTCGCGGGTAAATTTCAGCGATATCCCAAAGTATTGTTCCACGCGGACGAAGTCGCGGGCAAAAGCTAGTTAAAAACTAAAAAGGAAAACTGCTGATTGGAATACCTACCTTATACCACCAACAACTCCCTTTTTCACATCTTTGATTAAAATAAGTGAGCTGACTTGACTCATTGACTGCTCTGACTGATTTAATTGGTCTTTGACTAGATTTTGGACTTGATGATTTAGAATTATACGATGTTGAAAATTTAAACGAAATTTCTAAATCTCGCCTTTTTAACTTGACATCGGCAAATGGTTATAAGCCGACGCCATTTAAAAAAAGAGTACACTATGTACTGTTAATGTCACAGTCGTGAGCTGACAATTTGCTGTTTGCGTCTGTCATTTGTCAAATGTAGGAAAAGTTCTTTGTGTCTTACTGTGGACACGTATAAATTTTGTAATATTTTTAAAATAAATTTTAAATTCTGGTGGGCCTATTTAAACTTACAATATGGAAGACGACTTACCGACCGATTTCCAGGTTATTGTTGTGGGGACAGGTAAGTTATAAGTTGAGTAAATTTCGACACCGGTCGTGATGGCGATAGCAGCCTACTTTAGTATCGATCTTTTTTCTTTCACTCGATAAATGTTACGCTATCTGCACCTTCACGAAGAAATGATAATTAAACGAAAACTACTTTTGATCATTAAATGACGGAAAATATTGCACTTATTTAACAATTAAAGTTGTCTTGAATCTTGTAAGTTGTATGGTTGTACTTCCTTTATATTAGATATGTTTAGGTAGTTATTGTTCAGGGTGTAGTCAGTGGCATGTAAACTCATTATCAAAGCTAATGCTAATTGTTATCTGCTTACAAATTTATTGAAAGAATATAATAGGCTAAAAAAAGTGGCAACTACAGTTTTCACCCACTGTATAAGCACAAAAGCTATAATATTGAAAATGAGTGCTATAATCTATACTAATATTATAAATAAGAAAGTGTGTCTGTCTGTTTGTCTGTTACCTCTTCACGCTTTAACTGCTGAACCAAGTTTTGTGAAATTTGGTATAGACATACTTTGGGTCCGGGGAAAGGACAAAGGATATTTTCTATCCCCAAAAAGTAGTGTTCCCGCGGAATAATGTATTTACGCGGGTGGAGCCACGCGCAAATGCTAGTATTAAATATTTATCTATATTTATCATTTTCTATGGATCTGTTGGTTCTATTTAGCAAAATGTTGAATGAAAGTTTTGTGTAAATTAAAGTTAACATTGATGTAAACACAGTTCATGCTATTTGCAGACTGTGATATACTGAAAAGTGTAGCTTTTAGGTGTTTCCATATAAAGTGTATGAAATTATTGTTCACCAGGAATGGTAGAGTCCATTGTCGCCGCAGCGTGTAGTAGAATTGGCAAAGATGTGCTACATTTGGATACAAGTGATCATTATGGTGGTCTATGGGCTTCCTATAATTTTGATGGTCTCCAAAAGTTTATAAAAGAAGTAAAGTCTGACCCATCAAGGCAATCTCAAGTTTATAACTTAGCTGAGAAGTGGTATATTGAAAAGTAAGCGGATTTTTTACATTGTACAACTAACAACATTGTTTTCTTATCTTAATATTTTTTCTTAATACTAAAATGTTAAGTTAAATAACATTTTTAACTGTTTTATTATTATTTAACAAGATATTTTATACTTATTTTGTAAAATATGTTACTTTTTAAGATTTTCATATTACATTCTTTAAAATACAACTTCTTTCTCATACAAAAATTAGAACAACACTCCAGTTTTAGTTTACTTCTACTGAAACTTCTTTAATTTTATGATTATTTGTTGAACTTAGGGAATCAAAACAAGATGAGGAGAAGAAAGAAGGAGAAGAGACTAAGACTGAAGATGGCAAAAAGATTTGGAGTCAAGCCAGTTTTGCCTCTGAATATAGGAAGTTTAATATTGACATGACACCAAAGGTAAGAAAGTGTGTTTGATATTAGTGTATGTTTTTAAAAGTCGCTGACTCGAATTTCGTGATGACCGGCGCAACGGCGGGCATTGACAGCAGTGGCAACACATACAGGCCGGCGACATAGTCACCCTTGACAGGAAAGTATTTATGACAAGTAAGATGTGACTATGGCGCCTACACACGTCGGCGTCGCCGCGCCGTTGCTGTTACTGCTGCGCCGCTCGCCGAAATATAAGGCCTTAGTGCCGATCACACTGAAACGGCAGCAGAGCTAGCTGACCGCCGATGGCCGCTAGCGACCGTCGGCGGCCAGGAATGGTGGCGGGTGTCTTAAACGAAACTGTGTTTTATAGTAATGAAGATAACGTTTAAAATTAATTGACAGCTATGCTGTTGGCCGCTCCGCTGCCATTTCCATGTGTTGACTTAGAAGTATTTACTTAGTAAAATTTTCGTGTTAACCCTACAAAATAATATTATCTTACATTATTATTTATTAAGTGTTGTGTTTGATAAAATCTGTTACTACTCTCAATCTTCAAGTGCTTTATATTTTGGGAGTACACATGAATTAAAGTGTTAATTATTATTCTAATGACTTTAAGCACTCCCAAACAAAATATTATGCAGTCATAAATTATATTGTTTTCAATTTTCATGTTGTAGGTATCATAAATATCATGAAATAAATAAAAACTTAGTTCTGATCCTGATAGGACTGGGCTCCCACACATAAATATGATACGACGTCGCGTCGTACCACGATGCGACGTCGTTTCACAATGCGATGTCGCGTCGTGGAAATTTACGACGAGCATGGTAAAAATTTACAACGCGACAGCCGACATCGTAACGTGCCACGTCGATACAATGCAGGGTGAATTGTCTCAGTTTATTCCTAAAAATGGACCGCACTAGGTACGTTCTGCAGTCTGCTCCTGTTGTTTATTTTGACCTCAATATCGTTCCTCATCTTTAAAGTTTGAAAAACAACTGCAGGATTGCATCGTGAGTTTCCACGACGCGACGCGTGCCGTGCATCGTAGCACGTTACGATGTCGTGTCGTAGCACGATGCGATGTTGTATCGTGTTTATGGGATCCCTAAGGTTATATTATTAGGTATTTTTTACGGAGAGGTACACCGTACAGAGTACACTGTATACCAGGGGTTCTAAAACTTATTTTATGGAACCCCGGCCAGCGCATTTTCAGTGTGTGCTTCGCGTTTTTCTATACAGTGAAAATCTATTATAACGACTGCGACATCATTTATAATGACGAACGGATCGCGTATTGCGACGAAAATATGAGTCTGACTTGATACAATATGAACATTTTAATATCGCGATCGGTTTAACGGCTATCGGCTTTTGCTATTGATCGACTAATGGCCGAAAACTGAAACGCTAATCAAAATTAAGAGCTCTCCTGTCTGACGCTGTCTCTGCTTGCCGAATTGACAAGGGCAACATGTGACTTGAGCGTAACTTAAGTATCGTCCCAGTATTCGGCCGTAAGTATTCAAAAACAAGAAATTAATGTAACATTCATTACATGTGCTCATTTTGTTTGGTTGATGCATGGACGTAGAAAAAAAAAGGGGTTGATGTTCACGGGTCCGTAAACATCTAGTTTCATAGTTCATACGTGATTCATGGCTTGACCTTGATATTTAGATGCAGAATGTTCATTAATTTTAAAATTTAAATGTAAGTAATTAAGAGAAGTTACTCATATTTAAGAGTACCTACTATTCATTTCTGCAATTTAAAAAATCAGTCCGATCCCCTATTATTTCGATACGTCAATTACTTTACATAGAGCAGTGGCCAATGCGTAATACCACAGTGTAGAGAGAAGTAATACGGCGTGAACTCCAATAGTCCGGTCAATTTAGACATTCGAAGTTACCTAAATTCCCACCAAGCTGAAAATCGGTAAGATTGTTTAAAATATCATTAAAAACAAAATTTGAAAGTTCCCCATCTTTCACCTGTGAGGAAAAAATTTTATTCAAGGTCAAAGGTAAAAAAAATTAGTTTTTCGGGATTTTCAGCAAAACGGTAAGTTTTATCATAAAAATATTTCAAACAAAAATTGTAGATCATAAAATTATCTACAAAAAATTAATTAATACTTTTTTTTTCTACGAGCCACCGTTTTTGAGATATAACGATTCAAAAAGTTGTAAAAGTTGTAATCGTCATAATACGAGTATGCACACGTTTTCTCGCCACCTATGAGGTAGTGTACTTAGCGCGTTTTTTTTTTTTTGTGATTTCCCCAGTAGGCCTATTCCACGGGTCAGTTTTGATCCTGTTTAATTTGAAACTATTGAAAAATAATGGATATTAACAGAGATTGAAAAGATAAAAGCAATTTAAGTTAAAAAAATGTAGTGAAATTTAATCGTCCGAGTCGTAACTTTCAAAATCTTCTTCTTGTTCTTCTTCTTGATCTTCTTGTTCTTGTTCGTCTTGTTCTTGTTCTTCTTCATCTTCATCCTGAGTGCATGTAACTGTACTATACGATGTATCGCATGTTGCCTCGTTGGAATCAAACGGATCCTCTACTGTTGGTGATTCAATATTAAAGCACAACCGGCCTTGACAATGTGTACATGCCGGAGAACAGAACAGTCCGACTTTTTTGCAACCACATTTAGCACTGCATCCCTTTTTGCAGTTGCAAAAAAGTCAAGTTCAGCAGTTTTTCCGTTGCAGGTGGAAATAAAGTGTGCACTGGTTCTAATAAATTGTTGATCAACTTCCAACCCCAGTCTGTAGGGTCTAGCTGATAACCAAGCCACACTTGAACTTGGTAATATACCCTAAAAAGATGTTGATGAGCAGCAACTGAGGTTGGAGGAAGACAAGCTAATTGTACTTGTTTTTTACTTTTGGTGTTTTTAACGAAACATGCATATCTATACTTATCTAAGCAGGTAGTTTTTTTAGGAGCTCCGTAAATAGAAAGAAGAAAGCGAATGCCGTTAGTAATAATTTCTTGTCGAGTAGAATTACTATTTTTAAAAACTTCAGCATATTCAATTAAATTTTGTTTCTCAAATAGTTTGAAGACTGTAAAATGCAGATGTCGTATCACAGCCAGTTATTGCGTGTAAAAATAGTACATGATTTTGACACTTTGCAAAAGTAGATACACTTTTTGATGAATACATTTCCGATTGATGTTGAGCTTTTCCTGGTTTTAAGAAGAAAATAGTTTTTTTAGTTGGAGTTCGAGCAGTCAGTAATACGAGTAAGTCTATATCTTCAGTATTTCATTTATTATAGCAGATATAAGACCCTAGCCACGCACACAATTAAACAGGGGACAGATGTTTTCTCAAGGTTTCAATGGCGTATAAATTAAGGGACTGGGCTTCATTTTACCTGATATTCTTATAGTTATAACTTATGTATATTTTATATTAGTAGTGTAAGTTACATAACGTAAATATTACAACTATAGATATGTATATATACGTGGCGTACTCACTACTCATGCATATTATGACGATTACAACTTTTACAACTTTTTGAATCGTTATATCTCAAAAACGGTGGCTCGTAGAAAAAAAAGTATTAATTAATTTTTTGTAGATAATTTTATGGTCTACAATTTTTATCTGAGATATTTTTTTGATAAAACTTACCGTTTTGCTGAAAATCGCGAAAAACTCATTTTTTTTACCTTTGACCTTGAATAAAAATTTTTCCTTACAGGGGAAAGATGGGGAACTTTCAAATTTTGTTTTTAATGATATTTCAAACAATCTTACCGATTTTCAGCTTGGTGGGAATTTAGGTAACTTTACTCTTATTTTTTGGTCTAATTTGACCGGACTACAAGCTGTATAACCGAGGTGTACCGTGTACCGTGTAGCGTGACGTCACGCTACTATCAGCGGGATTCGAAAATTTTCGGAACTTTAAATGCGTGTAAAATCATAACTACATAATATTTTTGACTATAGCGAAAACTAATGTATCTTTATACATAATAAACTTTACTGTAACAAAGCTTTTAGTGATTTACGTACCTACTTTTTTTATTTTTTTTCATTTATTTTCAAAAACATAATATACAATTTTTCAATTAGCCTATATATGTGCGCCACAAACCGTATCCGTAACCGTAACCGTAGGTTTATCTGGGCACTATAGTTCACACAAACACGTACGAATTGCTTACAAAAAAATCCTTATTATGTATTACAACATATTATACTGCTTTAACTTACAATGACATACAAAGAAATTGCATTTTGAGTTATGTTATATATTTTTCTTTATAGTCCATATTTATTAAATATTGTTTTAAATCTTTACGAAAATTCTGCTGATTAGCAATTTTATCTTGCAATTTTGGTGGTAAGCTGTTAGCAATTGTTGGTATTATATTTCTTAACATTCTAGAACCATACACATTGTTCGACTTTAAAATAGTAAATTTATTTTTAAATGCAATCTCGCGTAACTTAACTGGTCTTGTTTTTTGTATAAGTATATCTTTATTTTTACATTCATTTAGTACAGCGAATTTCATTTTATCATAAACACTCATCACTTTACAGAACTTAAACAAACCTGTGTCGTTTTTGTATTTTAACGTTTTTGTATTTTAACTAACATTGTCCATTGAAGAAAGACAGACAAACATGACGAATCTATAAGGGTTTCGTTTTTTGCCATTTGGCTAAGGACCCTAAAAATCACTTGTTAATCTTTTGCAAATGTTATTTGATGTTTTAGTTATGACAAAGATAGACTTTTCCTTAATGGCGACTCGAAAAACCTTAACAAATTTGGATTGAATAGACGCTCCGAACGCGGAGAAACACCTAACCCCCTTTACTAATAAACGCTGTATAAGCTTTGAATAGTTACACAGTGTTTTGTATCCTTCTATCGAATTAAACATGTCACTTGTGTGATGTGAACAAAACATTGTCCCAGGGGTTCTAAAACTTATTTTATGGACTTATTTTATTTTATATTTACTTACTTATTTTATAACTTATTTTATATTTTTGTTCCCGTCACACAAGTGACATTTTTAATTCGATTGAAGAAGACAAAACACTGTTTAACTATTCAAAGCTTATACAGCGTTTATTAGTAAGGGGGCTAGACGTTACCAGATAAGCAACAGCGATTATTTTTCCCCTAGCTACTATTCTCCCGGGGGCCTCTCGTGGAGCTGCTGATCTCGTCGAATATAGCACGTTACGCCGAGTTCCGTTGCGTCACGCGCGTTCTGACCTGGCTGAATGACAAGTTGACGCCCGTGCCGTGCTCCCGCGCTGATGTGTTCGCGACCGAAGCCGTCAGCATAATCGAGAAACGGATGCTCATGAAGATGCTCACTTCCATCGTAGGATACAACGAGGAGGAGATGAACAACGAGTTCAAGGGTAGGTTATTTGCCCAAAGGAACCATGTTCTATGGGGAAACCTAATTCTTATGCAGGTTGACCGTTGTCATAATTTTTTCGTATTATATTGATAGTATGATATCAGATTGATATGTCATTGACAAATGTATCGTGACCGTATGTCGTCATTATAATACGGATAAATTATGATTTACATTCCCTGATAGTACTTACACTAGCCTTCGCAATTAAAGTGTTAAGAGGCTCCAGCCCCTGACCAAAAATTAGGGCAAGGCCTAGCAAAAAAAACAAAATCCGAAACATATCAAGCAAAATATTAAGTTAAAACTAGTTCAAGCTCAATTTTCCTCAAAATAAAGAATGCCTATCCGATATACCGAGGTCGTCTTCAGGATTTTACAGAGTCAAGGTGTATTAAGTATTGACTCATTGTTTGAATTCTGTTAGTGGATGGAGGGTCTTTCTATTAAACAAAAGTTTTTGAATAAGAATCTGCCTCAATTTAAAATTGACATAATTTTTCCAATGTGTTTTATTATTAGCTAGACTCTAGAGCATCGTTTCTCAACCGGTGGGTCGCGAGTCGCGACCCTTGAGGGGGTCGAGTTTGTTTTTAAAGGGGGTCGTAGTCTGTTGAAAAATAATAAATACAAACTACATGTAGGTTCAAAAGATTCGTTTTTCGAACGAAATCATTCGAAAGTTCGAACCAGTGAAGGCTAATACAACTAATATACAAGCTAATAAAAATAGCGTACTATGTAGGTACATAATATTATTATAATTTTATAGTGACGGGGTTGCAAGACTTTAATTAATTTTTTGTGGGTCACTTAAACTTAACTTGCAAAAGATTAACAAGTGAGTTAACATAAGAATGGTTGAGAAAGGATGAGCTACCTAGATAAATTATTTTATTACAAGAAATAAAGAAATATAATATTATCCTTTTGACCATTCAAAATTAAATGTCACAAATTGCCACCATTTGAATTTGAATTTATTTTGTAGATTGGAACGATAAGACTTTCAACGAATATCTCACCCACAAGGGTCTGACGCCCAACCTGATTCACTACGTGCTGTACGCGATCGCCGGCGGCACCAGCACCATGCCCTGTCTCGAGGGGGTGAAGGAGTGTAAGAAGTTCCTCATGAGTCTCGGGAGATACGGCAACACGCCGTTCCTTTGGCCCATGTACGGCAGCGGAGAGCTCCCGCAATGCTTTTGTCGGTGAGTAGTAAAGGGGTCGTCCATTAATCACGTGATGCCTAAAGGGGGAGGGGGGTCCGAAAAATATCACCAAGGGGAGGAGGGGGTATAAGGAGACATCACGTGTATTAATTTTGGAATCTAGTCTATGCATACCGAAATTATTATCGGTTGTAGATTCGTAGTGTTGTTTAAATACTTACAAGACAAATGACTCGTATAGTTTTTAATTGCCAAAATTATTCGATTAAATTGTTTTTTAAGTTAAAGTTTTTCTTCAAATATGACCTGCTTACTATGTAAAAAAAATACACGTGATCTAGGTAGGTAGTATAAAACCTCACCACGTAACACCAGGGGGAGGGGAGGGGTCTAAAAAGTTGTTAAAAACATCACATGATTAATGGACGGCCCTAAAGGTGGAAGTAAATACCTAATGCGGAGTAGTAACCTAAAATATATCGATATGGTATAATAGAATTTATAATTGTCCTACTTACTTGTGATATTATAAATGTGAAAGTTTGTGAGGACGGATGGATGGATGTATGGATAGATGGATGGATGTTTGTTACTCTTTCACGCAAAAACTACTTAACGGATTTCGATGATATTTGGTATGTTAGTAGTTTAGGCTCTGGATTAAAACATAGGCTACTTTAAAGTACAGTGTTCCCGAGGGATACTAATTTACTATATTTACGTGGGCGGAGCCGCAGGCAGCAGCTAGTATAATAATATCTATGGACGCTTCACACCACGTCAATCAGGCCCTGCTGCACACCACATGCTAAGTATCCGAAGAACTGGTGTTACCGGGACCAGACAATGGGAAGTAAATTTCATAATTTTATACTATACATATATTTAATATTTTTATTATATTATAAACATACTTTTAATACACATCCATGACCCAGGAACATTAAAACTTTTTGTTCCCTCGGCGGGATTCGAACCCGCGACCTTCGGCTTGATCGCCGACGCACTAACCACTGAACCATAGAGGACAATTTTTTAAGGTTTGGACGGTTATACAGTTGAATATTTTGTTGATTCTCCTCGGCAAAGTAGTATCTTCAATTCTCTCCTGTTTTTTGTGCTAGCTAGCCCCAGAACCCCAATTGACGTTATTAACTTACACTTTCATTTTACTTTTATTGAATTGTGAATAAATCGTTATTACCTATATTATTTGGTTTTGGAGTTTGGACCAATCAAAACGGGTTTGACGTTCGCGTTGGTTTGACGATAAGATTATCATTTTGCAGTTTTAACGTATCAGAACTGGATCGTACTTAAGGCGCAAATAGCCCCTAAATCGCTCAGTTTGAGTCCTAACTACTCCGAAAAATGGGAATAAAAAAATTCAAAAAAATATACATTTCACACTTCAATCCTTCATCTTTAATATCATCGTTAATTTTTTTAATACGACGAAGATTAATATTAAATAAATTAAAATTAAGTAGCCCTGTTTTCAGATTTCTTTTTCTATCTACTTACTACCTACTACGGCTATAAAGATGGTTCTTTTACGAAAATGTGAAGAATATATTTATCTAACATTTCATCGTTGGGTTTTTCGAAATACCGTTTTGTTTTCAAAAAATACGTAAATAACTATTATTTTGTGAAAATATTCGTAACGGGTCCGTGCGCGGGCGCGCGGGACAGTGAGCCGCTGACTTTCGTACGAGGAGGTTGTGTCACTCTCCGCGGTGCCGCTATTTCGCAATCGTTTATTTTACTCTTGAAATAATAGGGAACGACATGCCGTAAAAAAATAAATTATGAAAACCTCAGCGAGCACTCTGCCTGTGATAGAATGAAAATGTTCGATTGTTGAATGTACTTTTTTATTCCTTCAACTTCTTACTTGAAATTATAATAATATATTAATATAATATTATATAGTATATATTATAGTATAATATTTTATTATATAATATGTACTTGTAAATTTTACAGAAAGTGTATAGTTCTATTTCTATGATGACCTCTGTGGCTCAGTTGGTTGAGCGTGTCGTTGCTCAAGCCGGGGGTCGCGGGTTCAAATCCCGCCGACGGAACAAAAAGTTTTCTGTGTTCCTGGGTCATGGATGTGTATTAAATATGTGTATAATATAATAGAAATTTTAATTATGTGTACCTATAGTATAAAAGTATTAAATATACTTCCGTTATCTGGTACCCGTAACACAAGTTCTTCGAGAACTTAGGGGTCATCCATAAATAACGTCACACCTTATGGGGGAGGGAGGGGGTCGACGAAGTGTAACATTGTGTGACAAGGGGGTGGGAGGGGTCCTAAATATTGTGACGTCACATTTCAAAATCTATTATAATAAATAAGTGTTAAAATACGAACTATAAACTTACTTTACGAAAACCTAAAAACATATATTATGTCTGTTATAAATAATTTAAAGGAGTGGGTTCAAAGTCCATGGATTGAAAATTATTGAGTTTGTATCTTTAATTTAAAGATAATTCTATTTTTTTTTGTTTTGTTAATTTAGTTAATTAATATAATCAATCGTTTTTTGTTTTGTTAATTGTTTCATTTGATGTTAATTTTATTAAAAACAATTGAAATGGAAATAAAACTGCTTTCGGGACCAATATTTTTATTCAATAATTTCTAAATGTAAATTTGCAAAATATGTGACGTCACACTAGGGAGGGGGGGGGGGGTCTCACAACTGTGACCAACTGTGACAAGGGGGTAGGGGTAAAAAATCGTAAAATTCGTGTGACGTTATTTATGGATGACCCCTTACCACGGGATCAGATTGACGTGGTGTGAAGCGTCCACAGATGTATTATATTATTTCTGTTTTAATTGTCTATTTAGTATATGTAATATACTAAATAGACAATTAAATATAGTTACCTCAGTACCTCCTTACCTCAGTATATGAGGTAAAAATGCCTAAGCGACATTTATTTATTTACTTATTTAACACACATACAACTACCATTACAGACAAAATCCAATTCGATAGCGTAGGAAAGCAAATTCATATTTTATAATATAATACATATTATGATATTTTCAGTTTAAATAATAATAATTGATAAAAAATAATAATTAAAGAAATAATAATTAAAGAAAGACACATATGACGCATACATTTAGTAAACTTTATAGAAGAGTGATTTAAAGTTAAAATTTTTAGAAAAAAAAATCATAAAAAATCACAAAATAGTCGGATTTAGATGCTATTAACATACATCTATATATCAATAAAATACAACGTGTATCTTATTTTTATAGCAATTTTTGATATTAAAACGAGTCATATAGCTTTCGAATTACAGGCAGTTTATGTCGCTTAGGTAAAAAAGTCCTAGTTCGAAAAATAGGTAAAATTATCTAAGCTATCAACGAAAGTTATGTAATAGCAATTAAAATTGCCTAAATTTTATTTCAAAGGTTTTCAGCAACATGTAAAAATAGATAAGCTATAGATACATTTTCTGTAGTAACATGTAGAAATAACTAATTCCAAACACTTTTAAAAAATTATAGGAGTATTCATCTAAATAAAAAAAAATAAAAGAGTTTATAAAATAAAACAAGATAAGTTACATAAATGTTGCTTACATTAAGAATTTTCTACGGCTAAAGTTATCTTAGTAAATTTATTATTCAATGACATTGTAAATTTTTGTTCCTAACTGACAATATTCTCCTTCTTCTTGTTTTTTATAAAAATTATTTTTTATAAAAAACAAGAGGAAACTGCAATTAATTTTTATAATTAATTGCAGTTTCCTTGTCTGACTAAAACGAGCTAAAACGTTAGCTAATTTTGATCTTGAAATAATAAAAAATATAGAAGTAAAAACTCAAGGCCTAGGATTTCAGCCCATTGCTTTATACTTAAGCTGCGGCCCCATTCCTTGAGTTCTCTCTTGGTAGTGCTGGGAGATATTCCACATACTGATTCTGAACAATATTTGTTATATTCTGATAATTTTTTTATGAACATCAACTTGGCAAAATCGTTTTTAAATTTTATCATAGTAACATATTTTGTCGGTAGCGTTAATTCGTTAATCGTTGAAGTTAATTCTTAACCCCAGTTATCGTAATTTTTCCAAGGAATCCACGGAAAACTTTTTATTCTCTTATGGATTCGAACCCGCGCTCTCTGGCTTGAGCACTAAAGCGCTAACCACTGAGCCATAGATATCTTCATCTAAACTGATTCAATTTAAGTCTCTATAACTCCTGAATTTATGAAGTTTTTTGGACCGTTATAGTTTTCGTTCAAAGTTTATTACATGGACTACCATCATGAATTTTCCACATTTTTAGAGCCAGCCGTTTGGCTTTTAGAGGGGGGACGCCATATTTTAACAAGATTTGCGCTTAAAAGTGGAATATCGCGCAAACGGATACGTACGTACATCAAAATATAATCTCAGAAACCTTTCAATGTTCTTAAAATGTCTATGTACCTAATTATATATCCCCTTTTCGTGTAGGTGTAACCAAAAATTATCTTCATTTATTTTAGCACTATTTCGACGTGATAAATAAACTTATCCATTCAAAGTTTCATATTTCAAGCACCACCGTTTGGATGGACAGACGGACGGGCGGACGGTCGGTCGAACGGAAGGACATGACGAAACTATAAGGATTCCGAGACATGAACTACGGAACCTCAAAAAGGAATAATAATGAAACCACACTGATTTCAGTGACTGTTGCCAATTTAATTGAAAATAGACCAGCTATAGGAGCTATTTTATTATGACCAAGTATGTGCGCAAAGTTTACTCCCATAACCTAGTATATTGATATTTTCTACTACCGACAGGACTAACTAGCGAAACATTAGGCGCATAAATATAGAAATATATTTAGCAATGTTTGCGTTCATTTATGTTCCCACACACTAAATTTAATACTTTTAGTTACATTTTGTCAGTTTTATAAACACTCAGATCATTTAGCTGTTTATTCTTGTCTATAAATTCATATGTATTGGAATTTATTGATACTCAAGCGACATTTTTGATTTCGTATTGTACCTTAGCGACGTAAGATAATATTTTGGGAACAGGAAAAAATTACATTCTTTTTCGTCATTTTTAAACATGTCCATAAGCCGCTAACATGTTTAAAATACAAAAGGTTATTTAATGCAAAAACAATACCTTATCTTTAATTGTATTGGGCATGTGGTTATGACTCGGCATGTTCTTAGATAGCAGTTCGTGACATTTGTCCGAGTTTAATTTCGTAATCAGTTGAAAATTACAATTATAATTGTTATTTCGTCTTAACTCACACACCCAGTAGAATTTACCATTCATTAGTATGTAAAAAAAAATAAGTATGCGTAAATATATTTATGCCTTTTAATATTATGCATAAAATATTATTCTAAATTAATATCATGCGTATAAAAAATTATGCCTTTTATTAAGTATGTCTAACAATTATTATGCTATTAGTAATTATGCGAAAAATAATTATGCTAAGTGCCACGAAAGTTATGCCAAATGAATACTATGCGAAACTACTATTAGGTCAAATGAAATTATGCCAAGTAAAATTATGACAAATGATTTTATGCCAAAAAATAGGGAACCAAAAAAAATATCTAACCGACATACTTAAAAACAAAAGTTTTCAAGTAAAAATATCGGTAAATATCTTAAGATAAGTACCCCCCCTAGGGGGAGGGGAGGAGGGGGAGGGGTAGACCCCACCCCCAAGGTTGGTTTTTTTAGGAAAACCCCCCTTTAGTCACAGTAAGGGGTCAAAGTTTTTAGACTATGGTCAGTGTCTTTCTAATAATTTTGACGGTAAAAGGCATAAAATCGAGAGGTTTCGGGGTAGGCGGGAGGGGGGAGGGGGTAAACCTTTAGGAAACCCTCCTTTAGCCACATTAAGAGGTCAACTTTTTTGTGTATGTAGCCATGTTCTGTCAAGAAATCATATGCTTTCCAAAAATCAGTGTGGATGGTGGTGCCAATTTCCACATTCTTTAATATAAGTGGCACCAAAACCTCAGCAGAGCGAATATTGTCTGGACACACTTCCAACCTCAAATATTCAGATCCATCCTCAATCATACCTAGAACCCAATGGCCCTCAATAACAACTGGCTTCAATTATGAGTCGACGGAGCCCCGCTACGCGGGGCTCCTACTTCTGGGTGGTTTACAAAGAAATAACCACGATGGCTAAGGCGGTAGCTTCGCTGCGCTACGCTACCGCCTTAGCCATCTAACCTAACCCAATGAAGTCGTATTGGGCCAACTCGGAGTAATACATTGCTATTAATTACCTAAGAATTATATACTGTTCTCATACATTTCCTATATCACATTATATATAAAATATAATTACTTTTGGGGGGTTTAGGACTAACTTCCTTAAGCCCCCTACACCACCAATACTCTCAAATTCAGGCGACTCGTTATAAAATCCAACCCCGGGTTTTTATGAGGCCGTGTTACCGCCCCGAAGACGTTTTTAATGTGATAAAAAAGTTCTAACCTAACCTAACCCAAAACCACACACAGGTTATTTCACGCCGGGTTTTTGTGAAGCCGTGTTACCGCCTGAAGACGTTTTAACGTGATAAATATTTTTGTACTAAGAAACCAGCATTATTATACACATTTTAGTAATGAAAACAGTTTAGGTACGTAAGTAACTTTTGTGAAAAACGTGAAAAAAATATTAAAATTTTTATCACTAAAATGGGTATAAAAAGTAAAACACTTATTTCCTTGCCTTAAAATTGGTAGCAAAATGATGGTGTAAATACCTTCCACAAAACCCAACCATCAAAATATATAAATTCAGGCTACCACGTTCCATTTGACTACTACATGTATTTTATTTCAAATGTAATTATCTAAATTTAGAAGCATTTCCTATAAAAAATAATCATTGGGGGGGTCTAATTTAAGACTCACGAAGCCCCCTGCATCATTATTTTATTCAAATTAAAGGTACTTGTATTGAGACCCAACCCAAAATATCTACATAGCACGAATGTCTAATATGTAAAACTATCTTTACGCGAATATTGTTTTATTCACTATGGGTAAAATTCTACAAGTAGCACTTTCGTAAAATAATGG
This sequence comes from Glaucopsyche alexis, assembly GCA_905404095.1. Taxonomy (NCBI): domain Eukaryota; kingdom Metazoa; phylum Arthropoda; class Insecta; order Lepidoptera; family Lycaenidae; genus Glaucopsyche; species Glaucopsyche alexis. The sequence continues at coordinate 20,871,309 of FR990049.1, read as the reverse complement.
TATCAAATTAAATGCACTGTAAGGACAATTCACAAATAATTTGTATGGAGAAAATGTACAAAGTGTTCACGAAAAGAATTTTTTAAACAAGTAAAAATATCTTTGTGCAAACAAAAAAAAGTAAAAACATGAAAAATAGACTTTTTTTTTTATAAAATATGGGGGCAAACGAGCAAACGGGTCACCTGATGGAAAGCAACTTCCGTCGCCCATGGACACTCGCAGCATCAGAAGAGCTGCAAGTGCGTTGCCGGCCTTTTAAGAGGGAATAGGGTAATAGGGGAGGGTAGGGAAGGGAATAGGGTAGGGGATTGGGCCTCCGGTAAACTCACTCACTCGGCGAAACACGGCGCAAACGCTGTTTCACGCCGGTTTTCTGTGAGCCCGTGGTATTTCTCCGGTCGAGCCGGCCCATTCGTGCCGAAGCATGGCTCTACCACGTAAAAGTAGGTTTTTAAAATTCTTCAAAATATCCAAGTGATTTTTTTATAAATCGCTTCTTTTTGTCGCTTAGTGAACATAACATTCATGATTTTGTATAAATTTCACTATATCTAAGCGACAAAAAAATCGTCGTAGGAAGACGACGATTAGACCAATCGACGCAGAAAAAAAACACAAACTCATTGATATCTAAACTCATTTTCGGTATTTTTGTCGCTTAGGCATTTTTACCTTTCAAGCGTCGATATGAAACTTCTTTTTTAGGAAAGCGAAAAAACACCTATCGGATATTTTAGTGATTCTGTCAATAGCACTAAGTCTTGCATTTTGGTGGGCGTAGAGGTGGAAAATGAAATCAAAAGTTGCCTACCAAATAATTTCTAGATTTCGGGAATAACCTCGACCGGCTTCTACAGAAGAAGGAGAAGCGGCTAATACATTCTACGTGTTTTCTTTGCTCATAGACCAGAAATAAATTAATATTTTCAAGTTGCATTTAAATCAATCCTAAAGTCGTATAAAAGGGCCGTTCCTTAGTTTATAATTTGAGTCGCGGCGCGGAGATCGCTAGCGCAGCGGGGTGTATGCGGGTGGCGCGGCGGGAGGTGTTAGGCCACGCCCGAATCTGTGACGTCATCTAGGTATATTTTCGCCTTAAGTTCGTAACTCGTAACTGTATTATTGCAGGATTTAATTAGCAGAATCAACCTTCAGTTTACGTAGTAACATTTTAGTAATCTATGCTTTAGGTAACACTTTATAAATAACTAGCTTTTGCCCGCGACTTCGTCCGCGTGAAGTTCGGTTTCCATACAAAATTTTAACCCCCTTTTCACCCCATTAGGGGGCGAATTTTCAAAAATCCTTTCTTAGCGGATGCTTACGTCATTACAACTATCTGTATGCCAAATTTCAGCCAAATCCGTTCAGTAGTTTCGGCTGTGCGTTGATAGATGAGTCAGTCAGGTTTGCCTTTTATATATTTAGAAGAAGATAAACGTTCGCCTATCTAAATGTGTAAATGTTTCAGTTTATATTTTATATACTAATTAGTTTGTATAAAGTAAACGTAAATGATGAAATAATGAAGGCGAAAAGTAACGCGGGTTCAGTGACCTACATGTGCATGATCTGAGTGCTCTAACGAAAATACCACTTTTACACTTTCTACAGTCATATTGTGCCACTGAAATGCGATACTTGTAGTAATTGGCCGGTGATAAAATTATAATTGAACTGCAGTTGCTTACTAATAGTAACAGTACAGATTTTTTTTAATTATACAAATTGAAATAAGATATTTTCAATGTGAATGCACTACTTGTTTGACACAAGTAGGAGTAGTAATCTACACTAATATTATAAAGCTGAATAGTTTGTTTGTTTGTTTGAAGCCTTTCTTATTACACTTGTAGATCGACTTTATGTATTTAGTTTCAAACAGGATAATGTAATTAGCGGGTTGATGACCGACCTCGCGCAGGTTCGGTTTCGTGGGTGTGTCGTGTACCAAAATTGGCAGACCAATAAAGGTATTTGCCAGGGCCGGATCTACCTAAGGGCTACTTGGGCTGCAGCCCAGGGCCCCGAGGTTACAAGGGGCCCCCAAACCCCGCTAAAAACAATAGGCGATAATTTGAATTTAAAAAATGGTTATCTGTAAAGTCGGTTTAAGGGCGATATTTTTACGTGATATTGTCATAAGAAAACATTGTAAAAAATTGCATACTTCTATGAATTGAGTTAAGGCGGAAAATACGTGTGAAAGGATGTTTTCATGCTGATTTTCATTAATTTTTTTAAGCTATTAAAAATGAATATTATTTATTAAAAATGAATATTGGTTATTTTATACATATCGCACCTTCAGAATTGAAGTGGCTTAATCCAAAATTCTTGATTTTTGGTAAACGCCTAAAATGTAATTGGAGAATAGGCCATTTTTTTTGACTATAATAGTAAGTAAATAAGTGTAAGCCTTTTAAAAATATGAGTTTAATTAATTAGAACCTTTGTTAATTAATCATTAAAAATCCAATTTTTTTTTAAATTTAATTGGCTTATTTAGCTTTGTGTCTATTTTTTACTAAAATATTCAAAAATAAAACGAAACAATTTTTCAAATAGGTTATTTATTTCTAATGTAAAATTTATTTTTGGTGACTAATTTTGGAATATGCTAGTTTATTAATTTGACTTTTAAAATTAAAGGTAAATTAGAATAGAGGACACTGAAAAAAACTTTTATTTTGTGCGTAATATAGTTAAACTCATACCTAATTTGTATGTATTAGGTACCTTATATTTTTCTGTATTTTCCCTGTACATAAAAAAAGGTACATAAGTTACCACGTGGCGTCTTCCTATCAAAATAATGTTTATTATGTAGGAAAAGGAAATGCTATTTAAACAAGCCTTTCAATATCAGAGGTCAATATTAATTTTTATCGACAGGGAAATTTCATCATCATCAGCCTACAGGCATATGAATAGCCCACTGCTTAACGTAGGCCGAGCGCCAACCATCCCGATCTCGCCCTCTTCCATCTGCTGCCAGCCAACTTTAAATCGTCAGTCCATTGTGCCGCAGGTCGTTCTACACTACGTTTGCCTAAGAGTGGTCTCCACTCTTACGCTTATCTGCGCCATCAACCATCTGTCCGTCTGGCCGGCTCACTTCCAGTTCAGCGTGCTAATTCTATGAGCAATGTGAGTGCTTTAATTCGTAGTAGTTGTTCCGGAGCTTCCCGAATGCAACACAGCCCAAACTTATTCTTCTATTTGCCTCGTGCTCAAAGTTATGCCGCCCTAGTTGAATGAGAATTTGCCCAAGATATATGTATTCTTGTTTCTTAACTTCAAGACTAGTATCATTTACGACGACAGGTTTCTGGAGAATATGTTCAATATGCTTAATTTTGGTTTTGTTAAGGTTCATCCCGAGACGCACCCGTCTTGAAAAATCGTTTAGGCTGTTCAGCATCTCTTCTAGGTACTGCAGATATTCTGACATAATGATTATTTCATCCACAAACTGCAAGTGTGAGATGTATTGGCCGTTTATGTTCTGTCTAAGGCCGTTCCAATCAAGCGACTTGAAAACGTCCTACGACGCGTTAGTAAACAGTTCGGAGAGATAACATCTATCTGTCTCACTCCTTGACGAAGTTGGATCCGTTTTATGGTCTATTCTTCTACTTGGACGGTAATCGTTGCGGCCTTGAACAGAAATCTTAACAACTCGAAATATTATCATATTATCGGCAGTCAACGAGGCATTTCTGCATGAACTCCAGCACAGACCAGTATCTTAATTCTCGTATTTAAAGTAGAATTTAATTTTACTTTATGCCGTTTCGACCAATAAGAGCGCGTTTCACGTTGGTTTAACGTATATAAAAACACCGTTTGAGATTAGCGTATTGAGACTTGATTGTAATTGTATTAATTCAGGTTTTATTTAGCAGATTTGCCTTCAGGTCTTGACGGTATCGAAGGCTTTCTCATAGTCCACATACGCTAAGCAGAGAGGCCGATTATACTTTTCGATGTATGTATGTGGTTCCCGCTCTGCTCCACTGGCTGAAAGTCGTTGAACCTCTGGGAAGGATGATTCGAGATAACCTTCGATAATAGCTAATAAACGTGGCTTAGGAGCGGAATGGGACGGTAGTTTCAAGTCGCGTGTTATCGCCTATTTTAAAAATGAAACCACCATGTTCCTGCTCCATACTTCTGCGGTAGTGCCAGGGGGAATGACGGAATTAAGGAGCTCAGTCAAGACAGGTGTTCCTCCTGCCTTTGGTTGTGTGGTTATTTCGTCATCTCTTGGTGATTTATTATTATGAAGCTACCATCGAGCCCTTGTTTCGCACGCAAGCATCGCTTGCTTGATGGTCCTAAATACCCAATATTTTTATATTTATAGTAAAACCCAAGCCTTAAATATCTTTTATACGTTTTGCTGAAATCATCTTTTTTGTATTGTATTTTCATTCCGATTATATTTTAATAGTAATATAACATAACCGTCACGCACATAACCTGTCATATCTTTTACTAATTCATAATAAATAAATAATTTTTTTTATTGTTTTTGTATATTCTTATTTAAATCTGGGGGCACGGTAGTGCCCCCATGCCAAGACGCCAAGCGAAGCGCAAGGGCACTACCAAACCACCTTTTCTCGAAGCGTTTCGTCGATTTTTTGAACCCTCATAACTTGGGTTTGGATTGTACCAGATAAATGAAACTTTCAGGATTTGTTCCCATCAGCGGTCTCATTAAACATGTAAAGTTTCGATTACCTACGTCTTATACTTTACATTTTATTGATATCTAAAAACCCCTGATTCCGTCACTGACTCACTGATGATCAACAAAATTATATCGTACTTCCGGATGTTCTCGAAAGCTGAAATTTGTTACGTAAGATTGTATTAGTACACAACCAACATAAAAATTCTCAAAATTGAAACTTTCATCTTCCAACCCCTGAAACAAGGGAGTTAAAGTTAATTATTTGTGAAAGCGCCATCTATCGCGTTATTATGAACTATGTAAGTTATATATCGTCATTTATCGCTTGGATTGTAAACTAATTGACGATATATAGAAATAATTGTTTCTCAAATATTCTGTAGTAATTTCAACGGCAAATTTAACATAAAGGTAACATTCTATTGTATAATGTTAAGAATTATTAGCGCCATCTATCGCGTTATTATGAACTATGTAAGTTATATATCGTCATTTATCGCTTGGATTATAAACTAATTGACGTAATATTGAAATAATTGTTTCCCAAATATTCTGTAGTAATTTCAACGGAAAATTTAACATAAAGGTAACATTCTATTTTATTATGTTAAGAATTATTAGCGCCATCTATCGCGTTAATATGAACTATGTAAGTTATATATCGTCATTTATCGCTTGGATTATAAACTAATTGACGTAATATTGAAATAATTGTTTCCCAAATATTCTGTAGTAATTTCAACGGAAAATTTAACATAAAGGTAACATTCTATTTTATTATGTTAAGAATTATTAGCGCCATCTATCGCGTTATTATGAAATATGTAAGTTATATATCGTCATTTATCGCTTGGATTGTAAACTAATTGACGTAATATTGAAATAATTGTTTCCCAAATATTCTGTAGTAATTTCAACGGAAAATGTAACATACAAAGGTAACATTCTATTTTTATTGTTAAGAATTATTAGCGCCATCTATCGCGTTATTATGAACTATGTAAGTTATATATCGTCATTTATCGCTTGGATTATAAACTAATTGACGTAATATTAAAATCCCACCAAAAACATTTCCAACGTGGGATCACTATTTCGGTTTCTCTCTCATCCAAAGGTTACCTGGAAGAGATTGCTACCACAGCAATAAGGTCGCTTTTTGTACAACTATTACTTGCGTAGATTTCAGTAATATTTATGTTTTTTGTGCGATAAAGAATATGTAATAATATCATTATAGAAACAGTTTTTTGACATGGTTATTAGTTGAGTACCTACTTAGATAGGGCCCCTAAGTAGTTACAGCCCAGGGCCCCACAAATCCACGATCCGCCCCTGGTATTTGCACATTATATCGGGCCGCAGCGGGCCGCATCGCATTGTAAAATGCGTACTTTACATATTAGGACGGGCCGGGCTGCATTGCATTGACAGTTTTTGAGCCAGAAATCTGTGTAATCTATACATTTATACAAGTAAATAAAAATGAGTGAATGCGGCCCGGGCCGTCCTTATGTGTAAAGTACGCATTTTACAATTTTACTAAATGCGCATTTTGCGTTGCGATGCGGCTCGCTGTGGCCCGGCATATTGTGCACGTACCTCAAATATCTTCTTGCTCTATTAATTTGATAGTTTTTATTTCTTTTATTTTTATTTTAACAGCTTTTAATAGCTTACTAAAGTTGTATGAAAGATCATTGACATACTTCTACCAATGTATTATTGCATTTTCGTAAACGACACGACAGAAATGTACCAATAGGTATAGTAAGTAGTAATTAGTAATTAGGGTTGCCAGACGCGTTGCCAGGGCGCGCTAAAACTAATCAAAATGTTATGCTCAAACTTGCACGTCACTCAGAAAAATGACAAAAAATAAATGATGTCACTAATTAATTTTGTTTTTTTTTTCGTCCCGGGAAAAAACTGAGCGATCTGTACTCTGTATAGCCTGACGGTAAGCGATTATCATCGACATAGATAGATAGATAAACACTTTATTGCTCACATTAAAGTACGTTCAATCAAATTACTAAAGTGGCAAACTAATAAACGTGGGCAAGGGCGGACTTATTAGCGGTCTCTTCCAGGCAACCCTGCAGCCACAATCAAAAGTTAAAAACTATTACCCGACCGTGCAAATTATATAGACTATGTTATCCGGGCTATTACTACGAATCTATTGACACCTTAAACATCGGACCAGTAGTTAAGACGCTACGGTGGAACAAACATACATACATACATACAGTGCCAAAATGACTTCCTTTTGGCTTCGCCGTAGTCGAGAATGACACCGCAACATCGCGAATTCCTGACGCCTTGCCGGTCTTTAAAATCCCTAATCTTACTTTGTATCTTTCTAACAACAAAAATAAAATGTATTGCTACGTATTTTCCAGCTTGTGCGCGGTGTTTGGCGGAGTGTACTGCCTGAACCGACCCATCGAGAAGGTGGAGACGAAGACGACCGACGACGGCAAAACCCAGGTGGTCATAGGCAGCAAGTCGAAGACCCTAAATTGTGACCACCTGGTCATAGGCATCGACAACTGTACCGAGGACCTTCTGTCCCCGGAGCCGGCCGAGGGTTGCGATATCTCGAAGGCGATTTTCATAACCAACGGCACGATCATGCCCAGTGAGAAGGAGCCGCTGTCTCTGCTGAGGTTCCCGCCGCTCACGGAGGGGGGCAACACTGTCACCGCGCTAGAGGTTGGACCCGCCACTGGATCGTGCCCTAAAGGATTATGTAAGTTTGTTTGTTTATTAACAACTGATTGCTGACTGAATTAATTGATATGACTAGCACGGTTTGCTAGAGTTTGGTTTGTTAGAGGTGTAGTTGTAGAAACATTTTAGTTATTTAATAGTAAAGATTCTAATGCTAATATAATAAATTTAGATTTCTATTATATTCGTCTAAACGAGCAATATAATACATATTGAATATTGATATAATAATTATATAAATACGTAAATTAAATATAAAATATATTTCACTACATTTACATTCCATAAAAACATAAAATACAAAATGAATAAGGTAATGTTCTCTCCCTTTATACTGTCAGTGGTCGACATTTATACAAAAGAGGTCTGTATCTTTTTCATTTAAAGTAGCTACGTGTCTCAAGTGCACGCGTTCGTTTAACTTTTTCTAGCATTTTTTGTCGGCGGCCCGTGACTAAGCTCGGAATGTAATTGAGGAAATGTCCAGAACTGATACAGATTACATCATACACTTTAGAGCGTTTAGACCAAACTGTGAAAGGAATTTGAAGGTCACAAAGATCAGAGTTCATTACTTTAAACTTCTAGATTGAACTGAAATTATTGTATCATTACAACTGTTTTTTAAAATATGAAACCAGATTGTATTGCATGCTTGTGATTACACTAAGCAACCTAAGTTGCTGAATCCATAGTCACTAAGTCTGATTCCATAAATAAATTACCAAAAAAAAAAGAAACAAAAATGAAAACCGACTTCCAAATTATTGACGAGTTTTTAAATAAATTATTGACGATTTCTGTGGCTCAGTGGTTGAGCGTGTTGGTGCTCAAGCCGGGGGTCGCGGGTTCGAATCCCTCCAAAGGAACAAGTTTTTCCGTGTTCCGTGTGTATAGTATAATAACAATCTTAAATATGTGTAAAATATAAAAGTATTAAATATATTTCCGTTGTCTGGTACCCGTAACACAAGTTCTTCAGGAACTTACCACGAGACCAGAGTGACGTGGTTTGAAGCGTCCATAGATATTGTCATTATTATTTTTATTTTTCAGTTGTGGTGTACTTCGTCACTGATAAAGTGGCGGACGCGGAGACCGACCTCAAGCCGTATGCCGAGCGAATCTTCGACATGTCGGCCGGCGACCAGACACAGGCCTCCGACAAACCCATGGTATGTGCCCCAGAGGCAAGGCTGGTTCTCTTTCACAGCCTTAGCCTATATAATAGGTAGCGATTTGAATGAGGGTCTTCAAAAGGTAAGCGGTAAGAGAGGCAGATAGGAATGGTTATGGGAACCCCACGCCACTGGTATGTGCTAATCATCATATTGACCCTTCTCATTACAAGCACAGGTTTCCCCTCTTCCCCTCTGGCTGTAGTCCACCGTGCTAGCCCACAGAGGGTTGATAAACTTCAAGTGCCCTTGAAGAATGGAAGTCATCCACTTATTACGTCACAGTGCAAGGGGAAAGGGGGTCATAACAATCGTGACAGTACATGTTAAAGATATCCTAAAAAAACTTGACATAGGGAAGGGCAGAAGGTTTTAGGAAGTCGAAATTTTGTGTGACGTAAATGTGAATACCATTAGTTTTCTCAGACACCCTGATTTTCATTTTCGTCTTCACGACGACCGAGTAATTTTAAAATGTACCTTTACCTTTTTGAATGGCTGGCAACAACTTGTGAACTCTCTCTTGTGAACAGGTATGAGAAAGATGAAAGTTGTTACAGAAAATTCTCTTGTCATACACTTCGTACAATAATAACGAAATAATAAGTAAACATGTAAAATATTGGTATAATGGTACGGAACCTTACGTGCTCGAGTCCGACTCGCACTTGGCGAGTTTTTGAGCTGTTTTGGGATCTGGTTTAACGTTCAAAGAATAACGGTGTGCTAAGTGTGAATTGTTAACAATTCATGTTTAATTTCGTTAAAGTTTGCCCATGCAAACAAAGCAAAACGCAAACGTAATTACACTTGGGGTTATTACTTAAAATCCTAACCCCCTTACTAATAAACGCTGTATAAACTTTGAATAGTTAAACAGTGTTTTGTCTCCTTCTATCGAATTAAACATGTCACTTGTGTGATGTGAACAAAACGCTGTATAACTATTCAAAGCTTATACAGCGTTTATTAGTAAGGGGGTAAGACGATAGAGGTAAAACTTTTAGTTCAGGTGTTGTTATTTAATTTATTCATTCCAGGTTGCAAAACGCGTTTCGCCCCGAATCCGGAGCATTCTCAGGAAGTGGACCTGAACCTGGACAAAGTTCGTTAGGTTAGGTTAACTTTCTTCGCAAGTCCACTTCCCAAAGATGCTCCGGGTTCGGGACGAAACGCGCGTCGAGTTTTGAAACCTGCATGGTGGTGTGGGGCCTTGCACGATCATGCTAACATTATTGCTTGTGTGATGGTGTTGTTAACACGATCTTGTTTCTGGAGTGTGGGGGGAGGGGAGGTGCTTTACGCATATACGCATGCTTATGCGTGCACTCACACATTAGCTTGGAGGTCTTGGGTATTTTTGGCGGGATATTGCTAGATATTAATTAAATTGTATGTTATAGATTTCCGCAAGGTTACGTCTGATTCTATTATGAAAAAACCAAGTTGCGGACAAAGCAAGTTTAGATTTTGTAACCGTTGAAAAATGCGAAATATAAAATTTTAAAATGTTGTCTTAGAATGAAACGATAATGTGTGTAATGTGTATGTATGTTGTAGTGCGTATATTCCGCAGTACTTCGACCGCATATTATAATAATACAAGCTGTCCCGGAAAACTTCGTACCGCCTTAGAATTAAATTTGTTGACGTTCTGACAGCAGCACCACAGCACCACCTAACAGGTCCAATTGCAAATCTAAACCATTCTCGAATTCTCCTGAAGACACAAAATTTTTTCATTAAAATCGGTCCAACCGTTTAGGAGGAGTTTAGTGACATACACACGCACAGAAGAAATATATTTATTTATATATTTTTTGAGCGTTGTTAGCTTAGGGAAACTAAAAAGCTTAATTTCTCGAATCGCAATGGCTATATTTGGTACAAAATTAGGATTTAGACCTTTTTTAATGGTCCTAGACAGAAAATAGACATTTGGAAATATATTAATTTTTAATGAGATTTGAAGTTTGAACCTAGACGCTACGCTTTGCCTCAGACGGGCAAAAAACCGCTAGGCTATAAAGCGCATTATTAGAACATCTAAATTACGCTTTAGTATATTATAGACAAATCACTGACGTAATTCGTGTGAAGCACCCCGCAACTACGGGGGGTGGCACGTCCCTTCACTGCACTCATCTCCTTCACTCCCTTCAATATTTCATAGTTGGTGACTCACCGCGCCTTAATGACGGAAAGCGAGAGGAAAAATGTTTAAAAATATGGTCTTTTTACAGTGCCTGTGGTCGCTGTACTACAACGTGCGTGACACGTCAGCGCCGCGTGCGGCCGCCTCGCCCGGCGTGCACGTGTGCGCCGGCCCGGACGCCAAGCTGGACTTTGACGCCGCCGTGCTACAGGTACGTGTGCGAGTGGGGCGGAGCTGTAGTATGAGCACGTGTGCGCCGGCCCGGACGCCAAGCTGGACTTAGACGCCGCCGTGCTGCAGGTACGTGTGCGATAGAGACAGGTGCGCGAGTGGGACGGAGCTACAGTATGAACATGATGGCGCCGACCCAGACGCCAAGCTGGACTTCGACGCCGCCGTGCTGCAGGTACGTGTGCGAGTGGGGCGGAGCTGTAGTATGAGCACGTGTGCGCCGGCCCGGACGCCAAGCTGGACTTCGACGCCGCCGTGCTGCAGGTACGTGTGCGATAGAGACAGGTGCGCGAGTGGGACGGAGCTACAGTATGAACATGATGGCGCCGACCCAGACGCCAAGCTGGACTTCGACGCCGCCGTGCTGCAGGTACGTGTGCGAGTGGGGCGGAGCTGTAGTATGAGCACGTGTGCGCCGGCCCGGACGCCAAGCTGGACTTCGACGCCGCCGTGCTGCAGGTACGTGTGCGATAGAGACAGGTGCGCGAGTGGGACGGAGCTACAGTATGAACATGATGGCGCCGACCCAGACGCCAAGCTGGACTTTGACGCCGCCGTGCTACAGGTACGTGTGCGAGTGGGGCGGAGCTGTAGTATGAGCACGTGTGCGCCGGCCCGGACGCCAAGCTGGACTTAGACGCCGCCGTGTTGCAGGTACGTGTGCGACAGAGACAGGTGTGCGAGCGGGACGGAGCTACAGTATGAGCACGATGGCGCCGGCTCGGACGTCAAGCTGGACTTTGACGCCGCCGTGCTGCAGGTGCGTGTGCGAGCGGGGCGGAGCTACAGTATGGAGCATGATGGCGCCGGCCCGGACGCCAAGCTGGACGTAGACGCCGTCGTGCTGCTGGTACGTGTGCGACAAAAACAGGTGTGCGAGCGGGACGGTGTGGGAGCGGGACGGAGCTACAGTATGAGCACGTGTGCGCCGGGACCTGAAGCTCGAATTTGATGACGCCGGGCTACAGGTACTTGTGCGATAGAGACTAGTGTGCGAGCGGGACGGAGTTTGTACACAGGTTAGGCTGATTGTCTACCGCCACCGTCAACGGGACGTCACCGAGATCGAGATTATTTGAGGCCGAGATTAAGTAGACGTAACGGCGATCGTTATAACCGTATAATACTTTTGGATCCAGGGTATATCGATACCCTGGATCCAAAAGTATTGAACAGAACTCCTGACTCGAACTGAACTGGCAAATACAGTATGTAATCATAATCATCACCATCATAATATTATGATGGTACTTCTCAAAGTATATTACATCGACACGGATTTCTTTGAACTATTACTTTGCCGTTTGTGAACCTTTTTGCAAAATTATTTTGTTGTTGTAAGGGTTATAATTGGAAAGTTTAACCCTTGAGGCGCGTATCGACCCGACTCGAAGCCGGTTTCATACATAACTGTATGCCGGGTAGAAAACCCGATGATGATGGGATCCATGATGTATCGAGGATACTCTTCGAAATTTATATGGACACTTAATATAATGATATCGACTTTTTCTGAAAAAGTCGAAGTAAGCTTTTGTACCAAGGTATACCCTGGATCCAAAAGTGCTGAACAGAACTCCTGAGCCCTTATAGATACATGTAGAGCTAATGCTCTACATGTATCTATAAGGGCTCATGGTAATTTAAGAGATTAAGTAGACGTGACGGCGATCGTTATACGGTATACCCTGGATCCAAAAGTATTGAACAGCAGTGCTATTCTCTCTTATATCGATATTTGAAAATGTTCTTAGAGAATAACGCAGCAGTGTTATTCTCTAAGAACATTTTCATATATCTCGACAGCTGAATCCGCGGTGAGTGTCAAATATCATATACAAATTAGACACTCACGGCGGATTCAGCTGTCGAGATTTGAAAATGTTCTTAGAGAATAGACAGGCTGAACTACTGACTCGAACTGAACTGTCAAATACAGTAATGTAATTATCATCATCACCACCATCTTCATACGAAACACCAACATATTATTATGATGACCACTCATCAAAGCCCGAGCTCAAGCCCTACGTATGAATGTTGTCGCCGATTTTGTATTTAACGAATCACATTCTTAAAGAGTATTTAGCGTGACGTATCAGCGTCGAAAGTGACAAGTTTCTTACCCTTATGATTTAGAAATGCAAGGGAGGTAGTTACAAACCACTTTGGAGGCCGATTATTTAAAAATGGGTTCACTTCGTAAAAAGTAATGTTGATACATTTAAAAATACCTAGTCGAAATTTTATTCAATAACGCTACTCTCTATTCCAAGACCACTAACAATAAAAGTAACAATAAGTAAGTTAAAAAATAGCATAAACGTTTTTGCGTGAAATGAAAACTTAAGTTTTTTTTTTTTTTTTTTTTTTCTCTTTTAATATCTGCGATCAATCCAGGGATTATAAGCAGATGTGGTGAAGTAATGTTGGCATTTCAGAGATTCCTGTCCAGTGACTGGATCTCTACATTATTTTGTTCCATTTTCTATAATATTATTGACTGAATCTGTTGTCCAAGTCAAGAATGTTGTGGCGTTTTAGTCTGCTATGGCGACTTTTATCCAAAAGATTATGAGCAAGGTCGTTAGGATGGATATCCAAGCGACTCTTGTATCTGGTACAGGATTTCGAAATTTCTTCCTTGATGGTTGGAATTGTTAAAATTTCATGGAGTTCGCTGTTTCGTATGAACCAGTGTGCGTTGGAGATCGTTCTCAGTATTATGTTTTCATATCTTTGTAATATCTCTATATTAGAATTGGAAGCACTACCCCAAAGCTGAAGGCCATAAGTCCAGATGGGTTTGAGAATTGATTGGTAAATTAACAATTTGTTTTTTGTACTCAATTTTGAATTTTTGCCAAGAAGCCATTTTAGGTCTTTGTATCTAATGTTTAATTCGTCTCTTTTTGATTTGATATGTTGTTTCCATGTCAGGCGACGGTCCAAATGCATGCCAAGATATTTGACAGAATCAGCGTGGGGAAGCGGATCACCAGATAAGGACACTGGGGGACAATTCTCCCTTCTCAAGGTGAACGTCACGTGGGTGGACTTGGTTGCACTCGCTCTTATGCGCCATGTACTCATCCAAATGGTAATTTGATTTAGTGCATCTTGAAGTAAGGTTGAAGCGGAGTTTTGATTCGAGTGGTTAGCCAAAATTGCAGTGTCATCGGCGTAAGTAGCCACTGTAATTGTATCTGGTACCGGGATATCAGAAGTATAGATGGAGTAGAGATCCGGGCCGAGGACTGAGCCCTGCGGTACGCCTGCTTTAATTTCGTAGAAACTTGATCTTGCGTCAGATTCTTTAACTTGGAATATTCTGTCCTTTAGGTAGGATTCGAGGAGAGGATAGTAACTGTGCGGGAGAAGCTTTTTTATTTTGTATAGTAGGCCCTTATGCCATACCCTATCAAAAGCCTGCTGGACGTCCAAGAATGCTGCCGAGCAATATTCTTTGTTTTCTAGAGCAGAAGATATGCTATCACAGACCCTGTGGACTTGTTCGATAGTTCCGTGGCCACGTCGAAATCCGAATTGATGTTTGGGGATAACGTCTCTAGCTGATATAACTGCTGATAATCTTTTGACGAGGATCTTTTCAAAGATCTTTGATAAGATAGGAAGTAGGCTTATAGGTCGATAGGACGTAACAACATTTTTTGGTTTACCAGGTTTATACACCATTATGATCTGTGAAACTTTCCAAAGTCTAGGGAAGTAGGAAGTTCTAAGGATGCCGTTCATTAGCGATGTAAGAAAGACTATACCTTTGCGTGGAAGCTCTTTTAACACTCTGGGAGTGATAAGGTCGAAGCCGGGGGCTGATTTCTTTTTGAAGTTGTTTATAACATTTTTCACTTCATTGGGTGTCACAGGTTTGATAGGCAATTCCATTTGGAATGCTTGAGAGAGAGCTTCATCAATAAATGTTTCGTCTACTTGTGGGCACGCCGACTTACGTAACTTAAAATTATTATTATCACGAATTCCAAGAAGTTCTACCAGCTACCTAATAAAAGTTGGGAAGTTTCAGCCATGTTATAAGTGTTATAATATATTATTTGGGCATTTACACTTGACAATGTCACACCAGATGTAGAAAATGTATGAATCTTACATAGATTTATTCTAAAACAAATAGCAATGTCACATACTCAGCCATCGAATTTAATAGTATTAAATTATAATTTAATATTTACAAAATTGTTTCACTAAAATATATCAATAACGTTTTCAACTACAAGCCTGTATCTGTTCGCTCTGGGTTATTTTCCCATACTTGTTGTCCTTTCATCATTTTATATTCATGGCGGACAGACATACAGACAGACGGACGCAAACAACGAAACTATAAGTTATAGTAAATTCCTTGCAGTTATTACGGAACTGTAAAAATATATAGTTTTGTAATAAGATACATATGTAAAAAGTATGAGTTATTGCATAAGTATACCTACTAATAGTAGGTATACTTATGCAATACAAAATATTTAAATATATAGTAGGCTACTATATATTTAAATATTTTGTATACCTACGCATAAAATAATTTTGTGCCACCCATTTTGTATTTACAAAAACTTCATTAGCCTATATTGATGTAAATAGTTTCACAACAATTAATAGTTATTACATACTATTAATTAAAATTATAAAACAGATAACATTTATCAGTCCTCTTCTTACAGCCAACAACAAAATTCAGATATTAATAGGTACCTACGTAACCCTAAAGAAAAAGTTAAATACGAAATATAATATTTTAATAAAATGTAATAACACGTGTAAAAGTAGGATTTGACCTAGTCCGGTAAAATCCATAAACTTATGTCATGCCAATATTCATCATAAGTGCCATACTCACGATCCACCCTGCAAATCCTGGCGTATGTAAAATCCATGGAATTTTACTATGGAACAATAGGGAATATGCATGTGACACCAAAATAGATAAAATATTTTTATTTGTAATCTTTATCGCTAAAGAAACATACCCGTACAATTGTTTTTTAATTTATCGTGAATTAATAGTGAGTTCATATAAGGCTGGGACTTTAATATGATCCGGAATCCGGAAGACCGAAGAAAATTCTGAGCATTGAAAATTTCTGTTTTCAATTATAATTTTGTATTATTTTTTTAAATTCATGTTATTTCGGTTTTTAATGTGTAATATTGGTGGAATATTAACCATTAATTATTCGTTGAGGTGCACTAGTGTGGAAAAGTGATACAATTACAAAATGCGTGCTAAATTGGGTTTCCCGCCAAAACTCCCTAGGAAGTTTCAGTAAAGCGTCTATCACTTTACTGAATCAACTGACTTGACTGATTGACTACCGTGACTATTTGGACTTTGACTAGACTTTGGACTTGACGATTTAGAAATACGTTGATGAAAATATACTTGACACTGGCAAATGGTGATAAGCCGACGCCATAAATAATAAAAAAAAAAAGTCAAACAATGATTTTATCTGTCAACTGTCTATCCAAGTGCGATGACGTTGTGACGTCATAGTCCACAACTCAAGCGCTCGAAAATGGCGTTTTTAAGTCGCCAAAAAATTATTGTGATTTTTAAACATAATATTTTAGATGTGTTATATATATATTTTGAAATGTCATAACCAGTAGAAACGTTTAAAAGAATAAAAAAAATACATGCATATTCCCTAACGGTGACCAAAGATAATAATATATAGGTTAGATGAATGGATCTAGTACTTACAACTGGATAGCAAACTCCGAATTTTGTACTTGCTAAAAAAAAGGTAATAAAATAAAAATAAATAAAAAAATCCGTGTGTATCGTTCTTGCATGTTGCCAACCATAAAAAAATTTGGTATTTATAAAAAGTAACTTGAAAAACTTAAATAAAAGGAGTGCCCCATCGGGTTCATTCATACAGACGATGTTTCATACATGACTTATTCTATAAAGAAGACCGTTTTTGAGTAATCAGCCTCCAAAGTAGTTAACATAAATAACAGGTTGTTCATCCCCCTTACATTTCTAAATTATATAGGTACAGGTAGCGCAACGGTTTATGAGCGCTCAGTGAAAGTGGAGGGGATTGTTCGCGCATGTGACCAATAGCAAAGAATATAATATATTACTAACGTACCAATAGCATGTCGGCAGCTACGTTCGGCATGCGTTCGGCGCATCCACACCTCCCCGCCCGAGCTCGCTACCGCCAAACATACCCAAAAACTAACTTCTGCGCATACCCCCTCTACTTTTGTCGAAAGATCTTAATTCGTTGCGCGACCTATACGCTCACAATATGTCGAGCCGCATCGCATCGCAAAATGCGTACTTAGCACATCGCATCGCATTTACGGAATTTGAGTCATAAGTACGTAGGTACTATTAGTATTCTGTGCCACAAGTCCGTGTAACTGTATACTATAACTATCGGGCATTTCGTCGGGCTGGGCCGTATCGCAATAGTTCATACAAAATGTATGGTGCTCATTATTGCTATGCGGCCCGATGCCGACATGCCGATGCCTTAACAGGTAGAAACTTTTGACCTTCCATGCTGATAAATCATCCTAAATTCTTTAAAAAAAAAAGCAAGCGAAAGGAGACAGTTTTGAATTAAATGAAACAAAAAAAAAACATTTTGCGCGTGGATAATAACGGAACCCTCCTTACTCCTTAGACATTTCACATGCTCATGGTTAGGTTTTGAACACTGACTTAAATTTTACTTTTTTGTGGACTGTTCCTACATATGACTTATCTAATGATATAACATTGTAGTAGATGAACTCTTATCATATAATTTATATCACAAACTACATTAAATCATTAGTTTTCTTTTTAGGGTCAAGTTCAAATTAAGTAAAACAATTAGAAGTTGTAAGATAAAATTTATGCCTATATATTTTTAGTTTTATATAGAATATTTTTCTATTGGATTTCATTTTCGAGTTCGTACTCGAGGTTTTTAGGGTTCCGTACCCAAACGGGACCCTATTACTGTGACTTCGCTGTCCGTCCGTCCGTCTGCCCGTGTCACCAGGCTGTATCTCCTTAACCTTGATAGCTAGTTCCAGTTGACATTTGCACAAATAATGTACTTCTGTTGCCACTGAAACGTATACGTACTGAAAACAGAATAAAATAAATAATCGAGGGAGGCTCCCATACAACTAACATGATTTTTTTACAACAAACAAGATTTTGCACGGAATCCCTCTTGCGAGAGTCCGACTGGCACTTGGCCGGTTTTTTTGTGTTTTATCAATTATCATACAGAGTTAAAAAAATGCTAAAGGAGAATACTAATATCCAATGTTATAACTAGTAGCGCTCATTTAAAGTACCCCTTTTATCTTTCATCTTCATAATATTATCACTATTATGTGTTATTTCAGAGGAGTAGGTAGGTATAATAACGTTTTAGCGAATAGTACCTATTAGATAAAAATATATTAGATGATTAGAATAGTACGCTTCGAATCTGTTACCCAAAGATCGACAAGTTATCAGCGGCAAATATAAACATGTTTAAAAAGTTCACATGACTCTAGGTTGTTTTTTATTTCTTTTTATTGTAAAATGTTGTAAATAAACTGAACTTGAATGTTTTTATATTCGGATGGTTACTGCAATTGAGGCGTGCCCTACACAATAAATGATAATGTCTATTTCAAACACGCTAAAGAAACGTGTTTGCCAAATATAGGATAAACATTAAAAAAATAATTATAATATCTTATTTTTTTTCAGGCGGAGCAGATTTTCAAGGAGATCTGCCCGGGCGAGGAGTTCCTGCCGCGTGCGCCTGACCCAGAGGAGATTGTGTTCGAGGATGACGTCACACACGGACCAGAGTTTAAGGGCGAAGACGGGGACGGTGACAAGGAGTAGTCTAGTACATTAGCACGAGGGCCCGCGCCCTAGTGAGTGGTAGCTCACCAGCGGCGCTACCGATAATGTATAGAGCTAGAGCCCGACCAGAAAATAACACAATTCAAACATTTGAGACAGTAAATAAAATGTCGCTAATGTCAAATCGTCGGGATTTTACCAATTACATGCTAGCTTTTCGTAGTGTCAATGAAGCGTCCCCTGGTGCAGGTTTTCTCTATTACATGTCTGGCTTTATATGAAGTGTCGAGCACCTGGGGCCTGACCGGGTGACGCTACCAATTTGACGCCTGCCTTACAACCAGCCGCTGGTGCTGCCACCGTGGGGGGCAATTTTCCTTATACTTTCCAACAGCGCGACTTGGAGTGTAAACAGACGCAAAATTTCTCTGACAAATATGTATTATATGAAGTGGTCCATTGTATCGATGCTTTCCTTAAATAGGGTCCATCCACATATTACGTCACAGCGGATGGGGGAGGAGGGGGTTATACTAAATTTGACAGTACATGTTAAATACAGGTACAGGGATACTAAAAAGCGTGACATGGGGGGTGGTCAAAATGTCGAAATTTTGCGTGACGTAATTATATGTGGATGGCCCCATATAAGACGTGTATTTGACCACTTGGTCACTTAGTGCACGCTAAGCAACCATGGACCCACGGTGGTGGGTGGTTCAAAAGAACAATTAAAGGATTTGCTGCTGCTTGTCTTGCGTTAGTTTACACGTTAAATCGCGCAAAACAAGTTCATCTCAGTAAGATTTGTACGCTTTGGTCGCTTGACTTCATGCATTCCGACTGGTGCGTTCGGTTTAGTGTCGGTTATGAAGTTGATTAGTACCAAAATTTCATCGTAAGACTTATGAAATTATTTTTTTACGTTTGTATTAAATTAAATTTATTTATGTATCGTTGGTTTAACCAATTGTGATAGACGAAGTATTCGGTCGAAATACACGCTGGTTATTCTTGAATGGCACAAGAATAATTTTGAGTTGGTATATTTTGTATTTTAATGTGTTTGTTTATAATTCACACATTTATAAATTAAGGACATTACAATAATTGTATGTTACTCACATTATAAGACTTTTTAAAGTATGTGCAATGAGTTAGTGAGCTAGAAATCGTAGATTCGATCACGCGCACCAGTCTTAAGGCCTGTATTCACTTTGATTAGTGCGAGTGCGTAGTACGAGTGCTTAGTGATTAGTAGAAAATACGTGTGGACAGCGAGTGCGAGTGTGTAGTGATTAGAAGCGTGTTCTATTTTTTGCGAGTGGACTGCGAGTAGCCTCGTCCCGCGCATCCCCCTTCCCCCTCACTCGCAGCGTGCCTGCTACTAAACCGGTTTGGACATGGTTTCAAATGAATTTACTAAACAGAGCCACTAAACAGTATTGGACACTACTCGCACTACACACCTGCACTACACACTCGCACTCGCACTAATCAAAGTGAATACAGGCCTTTAGGCGGCTGCCTCGAATTTGCTCGAAAAGTCGAAGCGGCGACGCTCACAGGCGAGCGCCATAGTCACCACTTGTGAGTAATGTCCTCCTGTCAAGTGGTGACTATGGCGCTCGAGTTACCGCGAATTTCGAGGCAGCGGCCTTACTATTTAGATTTTAGCAGTACTTACTAAGTTTTGTATTAAGTTATTTAGCACCCAATATTTATTGCCAAATCAATATTATGGATTCGCAGCTTGAATATTATAATTCCATTAAATTATTATTAGTAAATAACAATGTGTTTTATTAACAACTAGCTTTTTTCATTTATTAAATGTAGTATCCCACGGGAATACTGTACTTTTTCGGGATAAAAAGTAGCCTGTTTTAATCCAGAGCCTAAACTAATACCATGTCAAATTTCATCGAAATCCGTTCAGTAGTTTTTGCGTGAAAGAGTTGCAAACATTTATACATCCATATTCACAAACTTTCACATTTATGTTAGTAGTAGGATTCTCATTTTGAGGCATAAGACCGGCAACTGTGCAGATCAGACCTAGAATCACCAGAGTAACAAGTTTATATTCCCCATCTTTAGAGCCTTTTGGGCCTTCAGTTTCCACAATAAGGGTGCCTGCCCACGTCATACTTTTTGCAGGACCGATAATCGGGCAGTTTTTTCCTCCGTGATTGCATAATATGCAACATATTATGTGAGACGCTATCAAACTTTATCAGTTTATTGTACCATATTTTGCAAATAAATTATAATATTATTATTATCCGATTCTTATGAACGATTTTGTGACCGACTGTTAGTATGTTCTATTTTTCTCCTACAAAAATCGGTCACCGATTATTATCGGTCGTGGGCGGGCACCCTTAAGTGGAACACACAAGTAGTATTTACACACTAGTGACTAGCTTAATAGCTAGTTTAAATTTCCCAGTAGCATAACTAGCATAACCTCATGGTACTCAAACTCAAAATGTTTTATTTCCATATAGGTTATTAATAACACTTATAGAATTGTCCTACATGATGCCTACCACCGGTTCGGAAACTAGCCCGGCGAGAAGAACCGGCGTAAGAAACTCGCACGGTAATCCATGAGGTTATGCTACTGGGAAATTTAAATTAAATTATCAGCCTGAAGCCTTTGTTAATAACATTATGGGTTGATGGGATTCTAAACTTTAATCCAATAAGACCATTTACTGCAGATTATAATAGTATCAAAATTTTAAAATAGCTTTTAAGATTTCTTTGTATAGTAGGTAACATTTATTAATAATTTACTTTTATACAAGTAGAAATTAAAATTGCCATAACTCTTAATTCACACTTTATTAATAAAAGAAACATCAAATATAATGCTTACATAAATTCCTTCAAAATAGAACATTTCAGTTTTACTTATGTGTATATTAAACTACTACAAAATATTCCCTTTTAAATTAGATCCATTACATAAATTTAAAAATGCATATTTTATTTAAATATCACAAAAAGGAATATAGTGTACAACTGTATGAAAAGAACTCATTAACATGTTTATTCCATTTGGAGTGCATTGTGAGTATATACAAAAATATTTTTATGTAAAAAAAATGTTTTCTTATAACATTGTAAGGACTTTTAGCACATCAAATTATCGCACCTAATGTATAGACTGTATATGTATCTATAAAGAGTAAAAAAATATGTCAAGAAAAATTACAACTTTCTTCATACTTTAAGTAGGAGTGCAGATATACATATCACAATGAAAGCAAGGTTTCATTCTTAGAACAGTCTCTTTTCATAAGAGAATAAGCCATGAACATTTCCTTCCAACTGTGCAGAGTATGTTCTCTTCATGAATCTCAATTCACCAGAGTAACTCATCTCTTGTAATCGGCTCACGGATTTAGCTCCAATATCTTGGCAGCTGTGTTGCAGTCCTGCCTGTAAATAGGGAAGGAATCTAAGTACTGAGCCCTTGTCTACTATGCTACCACTCACACCTTGAGCAACTCGGTGCTTATCTGATTCTTTGTGGAAATAACGGCTCATAGCTGAACCCTTTCCATCCTTATTCTCCATAGCTTCTAAACTGCCCATTCCTCTATATTTCTTCAGTCTCACTCCATCAGAGAAGAAATATTCACCGGGAGCTTCAGAGGTCCCGGCTAGGAGTGATCCCATCATAACTGTGGATGCTCCCAATGCTATAGATTTTACAATATGGCCAACTGACTGGATGCCTCCATCTGCAATCACTGGAACATTAAACTGCCTAGCGTATGAGGCAACCTGATGCACAGCAGTGGCTTGAGGGCAGCCACAAGCCATCACCTCTTGAGTGATGCATATGGAGCCGCTTCCCATACCTACCCTTAATGCATCAGCTCCGGCATCAATGAGATTCTTTGCTTGCATCCTTGTGACTACATTACCAGCAATTACTTGTATATTGGGATATGTTTTTTTAATGTACTTTATCATATCTAACTGATAAATAGAATTTCCTTGTGATGAATCTAGAATAATGACGTCAACCCCATTGTTGACTAGAAGTTTCAATCGCTCCTTGTCCCCTTCACGGGTGCCAATGGCCGCACCCACCAACAGCTGTTTGTTGGAATCTTTAGAGGCATTTGGATAGCTTCTAGCCTTTTTTAAATCAGTTCTAGCTATAAGGGCGACAAGTTCCCCAGCACCGTTTATAATTGGCAGTTTACCTTTCTTACTTTTCTCTAATATGTAATTGGCGTCTTGTAGGGTAACACCAGATTGAGCGGTTATCATCTCCTCAATGGGGGTCATAACTTCTTTAAGTTGTAGATGCGGGTTGCCCTCTCTAAAGTCAATGTCTCTAGAGGTCACAATGCCGACCAGTCGGCCACCTAGTTTACCATTCTCTGTAATTGGATATCCAGTAAAACCATTTTTCTTTTTCGCCTCCAGAACGTCAGCGACTGTATTACCAGGTCCCATACACACTGGATCACGAATAAATCCATGTTTATACTTCTTCACCTTATGGACTTCATTAGCTTGGTACTCCGGAGTGCAGTTATGGTGAATAATTCCAATACCACCGCACAACGCCATCGCGATTGCCATGTCGGCTTCAGTCACTGTGTCCATAGGCGTGGAAACAAGAGGAGCTTTGAGATTAATTTTTTTGGTTAGTGGTGAAGTTAGATCCACCTCTTCGGCCGTGAAGTCGATGAAACCCGGGAGCAGAAGAAAGTCATTGTAGGTGAGACCTTCTCTGTTAGCGAACACTTCGGCAGCTGACAGTCCATCCCGTAGATCTTCCTTCGACATGTTAGAGAAGCACGTGGACGCCGGCAAGAAATTATTTTTTAATTTCAAAAAGGTGTTGCGATCTAAAACACAATGATCAATGCTCGTTCGATTTATTTAATATTATTTTTAAGACTTATTTTTTGCACACGTGGTGCTCGTTAAGTTTTAAATGTTTCTTTATCACAAGACTGCACTAGAGTATTAAGTACCACTGATTTTTTCCAATGATAAGCCGAGTCCAATGGAGAAGAAGGTAGATAAGTAGTGCTTTGACTAATTTAATTACGGGGCGCGTACATATATATTTTAATTTAAAATAAAGTAAAAAACGCTCGCTGAACGCAGCTTTCGCTATAAAGTTTGACGTTTGAAATGACACTGGATGACAGTTGACTACATTGACATTTTTTAAATATATATGGCGTCGGCTTATAACCATTTGCCAGTGTCAAGTATAAAAGGCGGGAGATAGAATATTCCTTCAAATTTTCGTCACCGTATTTCTAAATCGTCAAGTCCAAAGCCTAGGCGAAGTCCAAATAAATAGTCAGGTTAGTAAATTAGTCAAGTCAGTCGGTCAGTCAATTTGACGGGAAACCCAATTTATTACGCATTTTGTAGTTGTATCACATTTCCACACTTTTGTTAAATTAAGCACTCTAATATCCTCACTGCCAATAAAACATATAGATTTTTACTAGTTTTGTACCTTGTTTACCCCTGTCTATGTCGGGCTGTAACTTGACCGTACGTTATAATAATAATAAAGTACCTGAGAACCGAGCTTTGCTCGGTTCTCTAGTAGATTTTTAAAAAGTATCATAATTTTTTTTAAACCGGGTTCGATTCCACCACATTCAACGAAAAACAACGTAAAATTATATTTTATATCTACCTAATTATGAATTAATTAGGTAGATTATGATTATAAAAATAATAATTATCCAAAATGGCGGCGATGTGGTTCGCCACCCATCACGTCTCGTATCTCGCGGAGGCGAAAAGTGGCCCATGGAGAGCCGCTTCGCTACGTTGAATGTAAGAGGAGGAATGGATGGTAAGAATGAAAGTGGACGAAGCGAAACAAGTATGTAAGGATCGTAGCAAGTGGAAAGAAGTGGTCTCTGCCTACCCCTACGGGAAAGAGGCGGTCTCTGCCTACCCCTACGGGAAAAAGGCGTGATTATATGTATGTATGTATGTAATTATGATTATATGTATATTTTATATTAATAATAATGATAAAATATTATATTATTTTATAGATAAATAGTCTTTTGTCCTTTTGGTATCTTGGTCCAGCGAGACCAATGATTAATCTATGGGGTAAGGAGTTACATTATAGAAAATAATGGAAATGAATGTAATAATTATTATATAGTGCGATTCAAATGAGAATAGGATCGAGTCGGCGCTATATTGTGACGTCATAGCTGTCAATTTTACCCAATTGGGTAGGTACCTAATGTGGGGTGGGCAAAAAAAGTTTTTTCTCTTTTAATATACCTAATTTATTTACAAAATTAGAGTGAAAAAAATGTAATCTGAATCTAGCTCTTCAATTTCGCTCATTTAGGTATTACTGTCCGAGTAGTCATCGTCATATTATATGTAACACAGCGCCTCGTTTACTCATTTTCGAACAAAATGAGTATGACAATAACAAAAACAATATAATTTTGGCAAGTTGCCTTGCACCAACAATGAAAAACAAAATGTTAATTTATGATTTTAAAAACGAATTATGAATATTATGTATTATTAAAATTAAATGTTTAGATAATTTAACGTTATTATTTAAATTCGATGTAAGACTATTATTCCTCTTCTTTCATTTATGGCAATCGCGGTTGCAAAGGTTTTGCACCATTCTGCTAGTGTCAAGTATATAAAGAAGTATTTCGACTATTAATTATTAATGGCAAATAAGTTTTTCTGCTAACCGTGCTAACCGTACTTTTCAAGTGACATTTGACAGATAGAGGTCATTGACGTTCCTATTCTCATTTGAATCGCATTATACCTACTTGTTGGATTAACATCGACTTGGCCCATAAGGCCATAACCCTGCTGTAGGTATATTTTATAATTTATACCTATATGTAGTTACCTATTATATTACCACAGCCTATAGAACTATTACCTACAGTCGTCCAACGGACACGTCTAGACAGAGCAATCGTGCGGGGCGTGCGGGGTGAGAGAGGGGCGGTAGCGAGCCCAAGCTGCCATACACTCGCTTGGGACACGTCAGCCGGGGTTGACGCTTTTTAATTTGATTGTTTTAAGTGGTTTGCGAGTGTTTCGTTTGAGTTGTATGTAGGTACTTATTTACAATGGTCAATTATATGAACAGCTAAAGAAGATTAATTTTAATACAAAACCATGCGCCTGTTTCCCGTCAGAATTTTTAATAAAATTGTATCTACGTATGAGAATTTACTAACTACATCGTCAAATTCAACAATCGCAATCTAAAAACTAGTAAATCCAAATGTCGAAAATACCTTTCAGTTTCGCATTTGTAGCTTTTGCAGGGTTCGTAAATATCCGATATTTATAATAAATATCAAAATATCAGATATCTTTGATTATAATATATATCCGATATTTTTGATTTTTTGATATTTTCAAAATTACATACAAATCTCATAGGTACTCTGATATGTTTTTTCGTAATAGTTGAATCGAAATAATTTGTATGTCTGATAATTTGAAGATAGGGAAGTAAAATTAAACTCATTTATTTATTATTGATATTAAAAGTTTTCAAATCAATTAAAAATCAACGATAGATACTTTTGAGTATCAATTTAAATAAACCATAAAACCATAAAATGACTTTTGTTTATAACCAGAAGAAAAAAAGTGTATTAATTTTATCAGTCGAATTAATTTGACACATGGTATAAATGGTATAACAATAGTATAATAACAAACAAGGAATTTTCTTCCGAAAAACAGGGGGTCACGTGGGTGTCATATGCCGTTACAAGCCGCGTCGACGGCTATGATTAGTTAACGTCGTGTCAAATAGCAAGTTTTTGATGACCTAGGCTTGTGAAACTCTCGGAAAATAAGACCTGTGTTGATGTAAGATTTTTTACATTTAAAACATTCTTTTACATTTTTAAATATAAATATCAATTTTGATATAATATATCAAGCATAAATATCAATTGATATATATCATGATATATATATACGATATATATCATGCTAACCCTGAGCTTTTGTATACGCATTTGTATTTTTTATAATAAAACTCTTCATTAATACCTCTATATATATATGTATATTTTTTTTGTTTTATTCCTAGTACTCTACATACACATACTACGAATACCTACACAAAATGTAGAACAGATTATAATAAAACACATTATTGTGACAACCCTGCAGCAATGACGAATACCTACACAAAAGCGGCATTTCGCGCGACTTCAAACGCGTTGGACCACTGTATCTCTTTATTACACTGTGATATTACTAACGTATTTAAGCCTCAGAGCTTATGTAATTTCAAAGGCTTCTAATTTCAAAAAGTACAAAAAAATGTAGGTACCTACTAACTATTCTTTCGTTAGTAGGTACATTTTTTTACCCGACTGCGCGACGCAAAGGAGTGGTAATGTGTTTATTGTACTTTTGGTGCCCTGGGCCTCTAGTCAAGAACTATATTAATGATTACTAATTAACTTATTACTATAAAATCAGTTTCCATTACTCATTATTTTTAAGTCTAAGTAGGTACCTACCTATATTGTTAGTTGTTACTGATAAAATGTTTTCAAAGTAATATTGTAATATTTGTGTGCACAGTGATGTGATCGTATGCAATATGCCGGCTAGCTTGAGCCGTGGCTTCATTTTTTGGTACAGGTACAGAATAAATATTAATACAAGTACTGGGGCTCTAGTCAAGATGCATTCGATAATTGCGACAGCGATCTTCATGCGCAAACGTCATGTCACTTATCGTTCACTTACTTACAAGTTCTTCGGATACGTAGTACAGCTGGTGGTACAGGTACGTGAGTAATATACAACGTGTAGGAATAAAGGAGTGATAATATTTAAGGATGTGTTTGTGTTCCTTATAAAGAGTTCACTGTGAAAGTAGCAGCGCTGAAAGAGCAATTTTTTTTTTGCGATTTGTATGGAAAAGCGCTCCAGCGTCGCAAGTTTCCCCATACAAAAGTGAAAAAAAAATTGCTCATTCAGCGCTGATACTTTCATAGTGAACTCTCTATAAGGAACACGTACACACCCTAAAGTATTATCACTTATTTTTGTTACACCCTGTATATTCTTTGGTACAGGACGATCGACGTGGTGCGGAAACCCTTCAGCACCACGTCGATCGTCCTGTACTACCATTATTATGTCCATAGATTATTATTATTATTCTAGTTATAACTTTGGTTATAAGCTATAGTATTAGGTTTTTATTAGGAACTAGATGTTGCCCGCGACTTCATGCGAGCAAAAGGAAATCTCACGGGAACCGTACATTTTGTCGCGATAAAAAGTAGCCTTATGTCCTTTCATCGAAATCGGTCTAGTATTTTTGAAGTTTATTCAATGCAAACAAACAAAAAAACAAACTTTTCCTTTTTATTATATACTAGCGACCCGCCCCGGCTTCGCACGGGTACAATACTGATACTAATACTACAGAATGTCTTTAAACCTCTAACAAAACGGGTGAAATTTAGTCAAAACAAACAGAAACAATTTAATATAGGTACCTACTAAAACTCAATGAAATAAGTAGGTGGGTATACTTTTATCGTATGAAATACCTATACTCTTCAGGACTATCAATACAAAAAACACTAAATAAATAGGTATTCAAGTATCTATCCATCATAGTTACAACGAACACAAAACAAAAAATTTACTCATAGATCTAAACTCGCACGCCTTGGTGACGCCCACTTCGCAACGGGCCGTGCAGCAGAAATCGTAATATTTTAATTTCGCCATAACTTCAAAACCAAACATCCAATTTTAATCATTAAAAGACCAAATATTATCTTCATAAACTGTACTTAGTGATGAAATAATTTATTATGATAAGGATTAATAGCATGAGTAAAATAAACGCGTTTAAATGGAGTCCAAAAAAAATCAAGCTTTCTAAATTATAAAATGGTTGTTGTGCCTCACTAGACATAGGTAGGTATAGTGTGTCGCGGACTTTTTTGTAGATATTTATAAGATCTACAATTAATAAGAACATTTTAGGTTCTATCTTTTATAGTTTAGGCAGCGTACGCAAAATAAGTAACTTTTCTGGTTGATTCTTTACACCTTGTGTCCGAAAAACCCAAATATCTTACGGAACCCTATTTTTTTCCAAAATAAAATTTAGCCTATGTTAGTCGTGGATAATGTAGCTTTCGAATGGTGAAAGAATTTTTGAAATGGTCCAGTACTTTTTGAGCCTATTCATTACAAACAAACAAACATACAAACAAAGTTTTTCTCTTTATAATATTAGTGTAGACTAGCTTTTGCCCGCGACTTCGTCCGCGTACAACAGTTACTTTGGGATATCGCTTTTACCAGCGACTTCATTTACGTAGAAGGAGAAGCGCTTCGCCCTCATGACTGCCCGGCGCGCGCCGTACGATTATTTTATAACTGCGATATCTTCTAAAATACTCATTGAAATCAAATGATGAAAACGGCAAATTTCTTCTAAATTAAATGCTTGTAATAAATAACGTATTTAATTGGATAAGGATTAATATCATCTTTATGAAAACACCCTTACAAATAATGCTTAATTTTAGAACAAATTTGGTTAGTATAAAAAGGTTATTTTGAGCCAACCTTAAAATATAGACATATACTGTCGCGGACTTTTTTAGGACTTTTAAAGGAAAACAATTCTGTCATACATAATTTTAGCGAAACTACCGTTTCCACAGCGTACTGTTATACCCTTACATTGTAAGTAGATGGGCTGACTAGACCTTAAGTCAAGTCAGCATATTAATAACAGTATATTAGGTCCCCGTTGGCTGGACAGCCAGTCTTCCTTCAGTCCTTTTGCGGAGCACTTTATTTTACTATTTCCAGTTCTTTTTATTTCTAATTCATTTTATAATAATTATTTAAGTGTGTTAATAAAAAAACCCTTTTTTAAAACGCGATCCGCGAGGCCCCGCATAACATTGGTGGCAGCTTAAGGGATTTTAAAATAGAAATCCCCGGTACCGTCTCCGAAAAAACCAGTAAAAACTCTGAAAATCCGTACTAAAATCAGTGAAAAACGAGTGAAAATCTATAACAAGTGTTGTGTAAAAGCAGTAAATTGTAAAATCTGTGAATAAAAGCGGAAAATCCGTGTAAATTCATAATAAGTTTGTGTAAAAGTGAAAAGTGAGTTCCTGAAAGCACAAATCCTGTGGCGAGAATAACGCCATATCCTGTCGCAGTCTTCGCCGTATCCTGTGTCGTGGTCATCAGCCAGCTAAGTGGACAAATTCATTACAACTGCCAAAATTTTATAGATCTATTATCCTGGAAATAATTTACAAGGCATTCCGAATAATCCATTCTAAATCGGATATTCATATTAGACGTTCTATATCGTGAGAGATTATACTACATCGCTGTTTCGCTGAGTCGCTGAGTCTACATCCGTCATGCTTCTTATCTTTACCTCCGTGATCGCCAGTTCACTGTAAGTCTTTAGTCACTGTTTCTCAAACGTTAAAAGTTCTCTGCTTCTCAAACTTTATTTAATATTAAGTAAAATTATTATTTGCAACTGTTAGATTTAATTAAGCCTATTAGTATAATAATATACTGTACTGTCATCGTCCTTGTCTAACGTTAATGTCAGCACCAGGAACCAGCAACCCAGCTGAACCTATTAATCTTCCAATAATGCCAGCCGTAGAATTAAACATTTTAATTAAATTCATTGGAAAGTTTGACGGGAGTAGAGATAAATTAAATCCTTTCTTGAGTAATTGTAACAATGCACTGGGGTTAGCTAATGAGGAACAAAAAACAATAATTTTCAAATATATTTTAAGTCGGTTAGAAGGTCGCGCAGAATCCGCCGCTAATATTAAAGATTTCGATAACTGGGACCAATTAGAAGAATTTTTAAAGACACAATTCGGAGAAAGGAAGCACTATACACATCTCCTAACCGAACTCCAAAATAGCAAACAAGGTGTCAATGAATCAGTAAACCAGTTCTCCCTCAGAGTCGAAAATTGCTTAAGTAAATTACTAACTGAAATAAATGTCTCAATTCCTACTAAGAAAAAGGGCGAACTGGCTGGCCGAGTCGCCGCAATGGAAGACTTGGCACTTCATACATTTATAACAGGATTAAATCCAAACATATCCACCGTTGTTAGATGCCGTGAACCCGAGGATTTAAATGAAGCTATAAACATAGCTATATCTGAAGAGAAAATTTACTATGCCACTAGAAAACCTAATTCAAACTCAAATAATAGTCATCGAAATAGTTACGCCTCTAATAACAATAATTATAATAACTTTCAACCTCGGAACTCTTTTAATAATAATTATAAGAAAGATCAATACCCGCCGCGTCATAACTCTAGTAATTTTACCGCTCCTGTATGTAGATACTGCAAAAACCCAGGGCACACAATTGAAAATTGTCGTAAACGTCAGTTTAACAATAACCGAATGAGGAATAACAATTACAACAATAATCCAGGACCATCTAGACAAAACCCAATTCATTTTACTCAAGATTTAACAAACTCTCATAGGATTGATGATAACAACATCATCCATGAAAACTCTTATGACGAAGTCGATAATTTAAAAAACTAAGTCACGTCTCATTTGGGCGTCGTGTGAGACACAAAAGTGTTAAAATCGACACCGACCAACAAAATCAATCTCTGATTCCTACTAAATCTTTTAATACTAAATCCACTGAATCTTTTAATACTAAATCTTTTAATACTAAATCCACTGAATCCTTTAATACTAAACCTACTAAATCTTTTAATACTAAATCCACTGAACCTTTTAATACTAAACCTACTAAATCTTTTAATACTAAATCCACTGAACCTTTTAATACCAAATTCACTGAATCTTTTAATACTAAATCCACTGAATCTTTTAATACTAAACCCACTGAATCTTTAAATACTAAATCCACTGAATCTTATAATACTAAATCCACTGAATCTTTTAATACTAAATCCACGGAATCTTTTAATACTAAACCCACTGAATCTTTAAATACTAAATCCACTGAATCTTATAATACTAAATCCACTGAATCTTATAATACTAAATCCACTGAATCTTTTAATGCTAAATCCACTGAATCTTATAATACTAAATCCACTGAATCTTTTAATGCTAAATCCACTGAATCTTTTAATACCAAATCCACTGAATCCTTGAATACTAAATCCAATAAATGTTATAAGAATACCAAACCCACCGAATCTAATAACCCTGAATACTTAAATATAAATAATACTACATCCACTGCGTCTACTAAAATTACTAAGCCCGAAGTAAACAATGTCGATGCTCTAGAAATATATGAGATTAATACCAATCATACGAATAAAACACTGCCGCATGTGTTGCTTTATACTCAAGTTTCTGATATTCCCTTAACTCTCCTAGTCGACTCTGGTTCTGCTATTAGCTTATTAAAGAAAAATGCTGTAACGAGACCGCAAAAACTCATACCAGAACAAATTAAAATAAAGGGCATAGATCCCGGAAAGGAAGTGACAAATACACTTGGTCATTTTAACCTTAAATTATACGTAACCGATAATTCAAACCAATTTATTTCTAGTAAATTCCATGTAGTAGAGCATATTGACTTACCTTATGACGGCATTATCGGCAGTGATCTCATGAATTTGTTTCGTTGTAATATTGACTACAATCGCGATATCCTGAAAATAAAAAATTACGAAATTAAATTAAATTTTTATGAACCGACTTACCTTATCCCAGCTCGTACAGAGACAATCATCGAATGTTCTGTTGTCAATCCCGAACTGAAAGAGGGTTTAATAATAGACCAAAAAATATCAAAAGATTTATTAATTGCTAATTGTCTTGTAAAGGTGAAAACCAATAAAAGAATTAATTTATCCGTCGCAAATATCTCTGAATCTCCAATACATATTAAATCAAATTTAAACTTAGTACTTTTACCTTATAAATCTAACGACCTTAATAGTAATGAGAGCTCTCCGATATCCGTTAATTCTGTTCACACTGTATCATACACAAATAGTTTTCGACGCACTCAAGAAGTTTTAAATCAATTACGAATATCTCACCTAAATCAAGAAGAAATAAACGCTCTTTGCAAACTCTGTTCCGATTATTCCGATATCTTTCATCTTCCTGGAGAACAACTTACCTACACGAATGCAATCCAACATGAAATCAAAACTGTTTCCGACGTCCCAATCCATACCAAAACCTATCGTTTTCCGGAAGTTCATAAGGAGGAGGTAAATAGACAAATTAACGAAATGTTACAACAAGGAATTATAGAACCTTCATCATCTCCATGGTCGGCACCCATATGGGTAGTCCCAAAAAAATTAGATGCATCCGGTAACCGCAAGTGGCGAGTTGTTATCGATTATAGAAAATTGAACGATGTTACGATTGGAGATTCCTATCCTATTCCAAATATCACAGAAATCCTTGACCAATTAGGCAAAAGCAGATATTTTAGTAGCCTCGACCTTGCTTCCGGCTTCCATCAAATTAAAGTTTCTCCTGAAGACTCAGTCAAAACCGCATTTTCCGTCCCTCAAGGACACTACCAATTCAAACGCATGCCATTCGGGCTAAAGAACGCACCCTCGACATTTCAACGACTTATGAACACTGCACTTTCCGGGCTCCAAGGCATGCGCTGTTTCGTGTATCTAGACGATGTAGTAATATATTCCTCCGATCTTACTTCCCAAATCCAAAATTTAACTGCAATATTCGAGAGACTCAGGAAGTACAACTTAAAACTGCAGCCAGATAAGTGCGAATTTCTTCGACGAGAAGTCGCCTATCTTGGCCATATTATAACCGAGAACGGTGTCAAACCTAACCCGGATAAAATCGAAGCGGTCACTCAATTCCCTACGCCACAATCTCCCAAAGACATAAAATCGTTTCTAGGTCTAGTCTCTTACTATCGCAGATTCATACCTGATTTTTCAATGACAGCAAAACCTCTAACCTCCCTATTAAAAAAGGATGTAATATTTAAATGGGAAAATCAACAACAAGTAGCTTTCGATACTCTAAAATATAAACTTACCACTGCTCCAGTTCTCTGCTATCCCGATTTTAGCCTACCTTTCATCCTTACTTGCGATGCCTCTGATCACGCCATTGGCGCTGTACTATCACAGGGTCAAGTAGGTAAAGATCGTCCCGTTGCATTCGCCTCTCGTACACTTAGTAAAAGTGAAAGTCATTATTCAGTAACAGAAAAGGAACTTCTAGCAATAATATTTGGCTGTAAAACGTTTCGCCCTTATATATATGGTAGGAAATTCACCATAATTACAGATCACCAACCCTTAAAATGGCTTTTCAACCATTCAAATCATAATAGTAAACTTCAGAGATGGCGCTTACAATTAGAAGAGTACGAGTATGAAATAGTCTACCGCAAAGGCAGGTTAAATTCAGCAGCCGATGCCCTATCGCGCTATCCAGTCAATCCTATCTTTCCTGATGAGTATGATGCACAATTGTTCCCTGAATTAATACCTCTGAATCCTGTTGAAGATCCTCTTGACTCTGTCCCTTCTCCTAATAACATATTAGAAGAAATAGGTACAACTCCTCCGAATCCTGAACAAGTTCATAACGAAACTCCTCACCATGATAATAATAATATTGACAATAACGTCGTCCCTGAAAACCCTAATACATTACCTGAAACTACAAGATCGCCAATACCTAATTTGTCATTTGAGGACATTCTATCTCCGTATCCTCCATATGCTGGAGTCGATCCTGAAAATATTATTCCATTACCCAATGATAATCTCTCCGACATCGGTTCCTTAGGTCCTAATCCAGGAAGTTCTAACATATTATCTGACATAGAATTTGATAACATACTCTTACCTTCACCTACCAAGATCTCTATACCCGCAGCTTCAAAAGAACCGCAACTATCACCTGTAAATATAAATAATAATGAAAAATATTCCCAGTTCCTGAAAACAATCGCAGATAAAAATGTAAGTTTTAACACTAATATTATTGAACATAATGAAACACTACTCAAAACTTCCTGTTCACACATTCTCGTTCCAACTTCCATCGATCTCGATGAGGCTAACCTTATGTAAATGATATCTTATCGCACTTTACTAATAAAGATGAAATATTACAGAGTGAAAAAGAACTATATTCCAATAAGAAATTAGAATTAAATAATAAGAATTATTACTTACTCTTTACTAAGGTACATCACTTTGAAGAAAGTTCGTACCGCGATATTTTTCAGTCCCTGGAAAAAATAAAAAATGTATTAGTTAATTCATCTATCATAACAGAAATTGCTATATCCGACTTCAGAAATCCCTTTGATAAACACGCATTTAGTAAAATATACAACATGATTACTTACCTGTTTCATGATTCCAGTATTGCTATTCACATATATCACAATAATATAATGTATCCGTCGCTTAGCGAAATTAAAACTATACTACGAGAAAATCACGACTTACCCGTTTGTGGACACCTCGGCTCCGTCAGAATGCTAAATAGAATTAAAGAAAAATATTACTGGAAAGGAATGCGTTCAGATATTGAAACATACGTAAAGAATTGTACACAGTGCCAAGAAAATAAGGCATATAGACAAATCAATCGAGCGCCTATGCAGATAAGTACTACGTCCACCGCTCCTTTTCAACGAATAGCTATCGACATCGTAGGTCCTTTGCCAGAGGCAGGTACTGCTAAACTTAAATACATTATGACTTTCCAAGACGATCTCACGAAATTCTCTACAGCCTATCCTATTCGATCAACAACTGCGGAAGAAACAAGCGACTGCTTGGTCCACTTTATTTCTCTATTCGGTATTCCTAAAACTATTTTATCAGACCAAGGTACTAATTTCACAGCGGACTTATTTAAGAAAACTTGTAGTTTTTTAAAAATTAAGCAAATTTGGTCAACTCCGTATCACCCACAAACCCAAGGAGCGCTAGAACGTAGCCATTCGACATTAAAAGAATATCTTAAATCATTTACTAATCAAAGTCAGGATAACTGGCCTCGCTACGTCTACACAGCCATGCTTACCTATAATACTAATATACACTGTACAACAAAATATTCACCTTACGAACTTCTATTCGGTCACAAACCTTTTCTTCCAGATTCTATTTATAATCCTCCCCAAGATACTACCTATCCAGAATACCTTAAAATGCTCCAACACAGATTAAAACTCTCGCGCGATAAAGCAATCCAAAATATTACCCAATCGAAAAATACCTCAAAAACGTATTACGATAATCGCACTCGACCAATTACATACAAAGTAGGTGACTATGTGTACCTAAAAAATCATCTAAGACTCAGAAAAGCCTTGTCACCCCAGTGGAAAGGTCCGTACAAAGTAGTTAAAATTCACGGCTACAACACACTATCTCTATTGATAAATCGCAGGCATGTAAAACATCACTTCGACGAAGTTAAACCTGCCAATATTCCAATAACGTAAATAATTCACTAATTAATTAATTAAGTATCTCTTTGTGAATGCATATAAAAAAAAAAAAAAAAATTAAATCAAATATATACAAAGCACATCTATTAGTTCTCGTGATGACATTACTAGTTTTTATTTAACTATTAACTAAATTAGTTAATTATTATTAAACATAGATATACTATAATTAAATCCATATCGTATAAATATTATATACGACATTTATTTTTCAGCGTTATCGCACTAGCGCAGCGACATGACTATGTCCAAGCAATCACATCGAGTCCTGGAATTCATTTCGATTATTTAGGACAACTTAAAATAAGAAGAGCTTACCTCGATACCATGATACCAGTCGATACATCCTATATCGGCTCACACATCGAAAACATAAACTCTGTTCTAGGAACTTCCAGATATTTATGTAAACAATCTGAAGCGTTAAATTATATTGAATGTCATAGTATGCTAGAGCCGTTAACTACAAGGTATAATGATATAGTCAAGGAATATGATTCAATATCACATCTTATGTCTAGGGGTTTGCTAAAACGGTCAGCTTGGTTTGGTGGTATTGGCACTGCTTTCAAACATATTTTCGGAACCTTAAATGAGGATGATGGAATTAAATATGATCAGGCAATTGAAATTGTAAAAAATAATCAAGGAAAACTGGCTTCCTTAATAAAACAAAACATTCTAGTTACTAAATATACATTAAATTCATATAATAAAACTTTCCATGAAATGAAAATTAATGAAGCCCGTTTAAATGATGCTATCGACAATCTCTCGGTAAACATTCGTAATTTAAGCAACGTATCAAATAATTTAGTAATTATGACTAATATTAACTCCATCCTTAATAGTTTGGAATCAACGCTTTTAACTTTGTCTTTTCGTCTAGAGGACTTATCAAACGCTATCACATTCTGTAGTCAAAACATCCTGCATCCGTCGGTTATAACGCCGAGTCAATTATACCGAGAACTTGCCGAGAACCATATTCACTTGAATGATGATGTCGAATTTCCTGTAAATTTAGAGTTAGACTCCATGTATCGATTAATGAAAATTTCAAAAGTATCTTGTTATTATATAAATAAGAAAATTATATTTGTACTCAGGATTCCTTTAGTCGCTCCAGGCCTATTTAATTTGTATCATAGTATAGCTTTTCCTATTCCCTACAACCCGGAAAATCCGGACACTTATACCACTATTGTACCTAGCACTAAATATATCGCAGTGACTAAAGACAAAGAACATTTTTGTAATTTGAGTGACTTGGACGATTGTACCACTATTGATCCCCAAAGTTTAATATGTGACGTAATGAATATATACGCTACAAGTGAATATCCAACCTGTGCAAGTGAACTATTATTAAAAGTTATGAGAAAACCTCCCACACAGTGTGAAACTAAGTTTATTCATGGACATTTAAAAATTTGGAAAGCATTAGCTAATAATCAATGGATTTTTATACATTCTGTTCCGACACAATTATCCATAGATTGCCAAGGTCAGTCTGAAAAGGTTGTAACCCTATTGGGTACCGGAATTGTGTCGCTTCCCGGCAATTGTGTCGCATTTAGCTCTAGTACTAGATTAATTCCTAATAGCAATAATTTTATAAACTTAACTGTAAGCCCTATGTCGTCTGATTATAATTTAATCAACGACTCCTGTTGTAATATAAACAAAATTACACAATTACTGTCGTCGAATAATGTGCCCCCTATATCTTTAATTAACACTGATTTAGACGATTTAAATTTAAATGATCAAATTTCAAATTCTATAATTAATCAAGCTGACAAGATAATCAATCAGCCGCACATTATTAAATACGGGACACACTATTCTAGTATTACTATATTTTTAATTGCCCTAGTTAGTAGTTTTATATTTTACAAAATCTGTAGATTCTATTTTATTAATAAATTTACTAAGTCCTGCAAGAAGACGGAAGGTCAAGAACCACCGGTTGAAATAGAACTCAATGAAGGTATAATCACCAACCCGCCTAGACTTAGAGTTAACTAAATTTGGTAAAGTTCAATTTAACCCTGAACTTTACACTCAACCGGGGGGTTGTTATACCCTTACATTGTAAGTAGATGGGCTGACTAGACCTTAAGTCAAGTCAGCATATTAATAACAGTATATTAGGTCCCCGTTGGCTGGACAGCCAGTCTTCCTTCAGTCCTTTTGCGGAGCACTTTATTTTACTATTTCCAGTTCTTTTTATTTCTAATTCATTTTATAATAATTATTTAAGTGTGTTAATAAAAAACCCTTTTTTAAAACGCGATCCGCGAGGCCCCGCATAACAGTACGCAGCGAAAGCTCTCAAAAGGAAAAAAAAATCCCCGATTTTGAATTTGAAATTGAATTTTCTTGATTGGTGCTCCGCTTGTATTGAGCTTTCAGCTTAGGGGTCGTCCATTAATCACGTGATGACTAAAGGGGGAGGGGGGTCCGAAAATAAATCACCAAGTATTACCAAGAGGAGGAAAGGGTATAAGGAGACATCACGTGTATTAATTTTCGAATGTAGTCTATGCATACCGAAATTATTATCGGTTGTAGATTCGTAGTGTTGTTTAAATACTTGCAAGACAAATGACTCGTATAGTTTTTAATTGCTTAAATTATTCGATTAAAATGTTTTTTAAGTAAAAGATTCTCTTCAAACATGACCTGCTTACTATGTAAAAAAAATACACGTGATCTTAGGTGGGGGAGGGGGGGGGTTAGTATAAAACCTCACCACGTATCACCAGGGGGAGGGGAGGGGTGTAAAAAGTGGACGGCCCCTTAGCATGATGCTAGATAGCCTAAAGCCTTCATCGATAAATGGACTATCCAACACAAAAATAATTTTTTATTCAAACAGTAGTTCCTGAGATTAGCGCGTTCAAACAAACAAACAAACAAACTCTTCAGCTTTTAAATATTAGTATAGATTAAGTATAGATATAGATTAAAAGGTTAATTTATATTACTTATAATCTGTACCTATAGGTCAGAAAACCCAGTTTTGAATAGGTATGCTTTGTCTGGGTCGGTTTACATCATTAGGTACCTAGTTATATACTTGCATGTGTTACTTTACTCGACGGAATAAAAACAATAGTGTTCTTATGAAACTTTAAAATAACAGCATTATCTATATGAAATTTTAATTAAATTTTTTTAACAAAACAAGAATTATTTCACAGTTATAAGGGGTATATTTAGAAAATTACTACAAGTGAGTAGAAAAATATTAGACAATATGATTGTAGTTATGCCATTTGAATCAATTGTTACTCCTTCATTCTAATGTCTATATCGAAATTCTCTTCCTCTTCTTCAGAAGGCTTTGGTTTGGAATTGTTGGTTTCTCGTTTAGGTGAGTCATTTGCCGTTTTATCGACATCTAAGCCATTAGGGTTGAGCGGGACAAACCATGGGAAATCATCGACGGGATCAGGTTTCTGAGATGGTTTTGTTACAGCGTTCTCTGTAGGTTTCGGTTCCGGTTTCGGTTCCTTAGTCGTGTATACCGGAGCCGCAGTTGTTTCAATCTCGATCGGTTTCTGGGTGTTTTGGTTGTAATTATCATTGTTAGGCACAACAGGCCGATTCTGGTTGTTTTGGTTACCTTCTGGTCTGTTGTAATTGTTGTTGTTGTTATAATTTCCTTGGTTGCTCCCGTTATTTTGATCCCATTGTCCGTTTCCTTGGTTTTGGCCGTTGTAGTTTGGTCGTCCATTATTGTTGTAGTTTGGATTTTGATTGTTATTGGGTCTGTCGTAATAATCATTATTTCCATAATTATTATTGTTGCCCTGGTTAGGCCGTCCATTATTGTTATAATTAGAGTTCGGATTATAATTGTTATTATTTTCATAAGGTCTATTTTCTTGATTTGGTCTATTGTAGTAATCATTATTCTGATAATTATTATTATTATAATTCGGGTTTATGTATTGACCATTCGGATTGTAATCTTGATTTGGTCTGTCATCATGGTGGTTGTTGCCGTTGTTGTGATGATGACCGGGGCGCGGTGGTCCCGGCGGTCCTGGTCTGTGATGGTGCGGGTTGTACGGTGGCGGAGGCGGCGGTGGCGGGTTAGTACCGTACGGTGGTGGTCTAACCGGGGGCCCATGAGGTGGTGGGGGCCTGCCGTCCTCTTCATAAATCACTACAACTGTTTCCTTCTTCGGTGGCTGCTTATTCACGTTAACTCCGAAGTGTCCGCCTACGCCGAAGCCACCGAGAATCGTCCCGGCGACATCTTTCACTGCCGAGTGGAACTGGTCGTGCGTTTTCGTCAAAACGTCCACAAAAGGCAAACTACTGTCACACTGTAGGGCGCACATAAGGAAAATGAACAGTAAAAACTTAGTTTTCATTTTGAATAATCCTCACTACGTACTTCGCGTTTATAATGAGGCAGCGTTGGACTGACTGAGGTAAAGCTGATGAGCCTTGTATCGTTAATATCATTGCTACAAAACCTGTTTATGTATGAGCTGACTTTTGCGTTGTTCTCGTTAGAATTATTGTTGATCTTGGATATAATTTGATGATTCATAATATGATATGAGATTTGGAATTCTCACACGCAAAATTATAGTTTTAATTGGGTAAAGCGTATTTTCCCGTTTTATTTTCTTATAAGTAATGGATGACTTGATGAGGAACACAATTTTAGGGGTTATGGTAGGAATATTAAAATACTAAGGGCGCGTTTATATGATCACAAGAATTTGAGCTTATCAACTAGACCACAACATACTGATTCTTCACAAATATGTTTGCACATTAATAGGTATTTTTAATAATTTGAGTCATTAAACTCGTTTTCAAGCTAACATTGAACTTAAGTGTGATAACCTTCTCGAGATTTTCCTTATACCAGTAACAAGTATTAGCGCTCTTCAAGAACTCTCGTCGGTCGTTTTGCCACAAAAACAGACTTTTTTGACCACAAACAGCTATAGGTACTGGCCCTGCTACATAAAAGTGTTTAAATATTATAAGGATAAATGATAATGTTATTTTGTTGCTTGAGTATTAATATTATTATGATATTCATTCAAAAATGAAAACCGACTTCCAAAGTAAAAATGCACAAATCAAAATGCACAAAAAAGTATGAAATATAACTTATTTTCTAAACTAAATGTTGCCCGCGACTTCGTGCGCGCACAAGTTAATTTCGCAGAAACCGTACATTTTTCCGTGATAAAAAGTAGCCTATGTCCTTCCCCGTGGTCTACTCTACATCTGTGTCAAATTTAATCAAAATCGGTCCAGCAGTTTCAAAGACTACTCAATGCAAACAAACAAACAAACATTGCCTCGTTTTTATATCTATACTAATATTATAAAGAGGAAAACATTGTTTGTATGTTTGTTTGTTTTGTATGATTTCAAAAAATCTTTCACCATTCGAAAGCTACATTATCCACGAGTAACATAGGCTAAATTTTATTTTGGAAAAAAATAGGGTTCCGTAAGATATTTGGGTTTTTCGGACACAAGGTATAAAAAATCAACCAGAAAAGTTACTTATTTTGCGTACGCTGCCTAAACTATAAAAGATAGAACCATATAATGTTCTAATTAATTGTAGATCTTATAATATCTAGTCCGCGACACACTATACCTATCTATGTCGAGTGAGGCACAACAACCATTTTTTTATTTAGAAATCTTGATTTTTTTTTGGACTACATTTAAACGCATTTATTTTACTCATGCTATTAAACCTTATCAAAATAAATTATATCATCACTAAGTACAGTTTATGTAGATAATATTTGGTCTTTGTATGATTAAAATTGGACGTTTGGTTTTGAAGTTATGGCGAAATTAAAATATTACGATTTCATACTAATTTAAATACTAATACTACAGAATGTCGCCCACTTCGCAACGGGCCGTTCAGCAGAAATCGTAATATTTTAATTTCGCCATAACTTCAAAACCAAACG
Organism: Glaucopsyche alexis; assembly: GCA_905404095.1. NCBI lineage: Eukaryota > Metazoa > Arthropoda > Insecta > Lepidoptera > Lycaenidae > Glaucopsyche > Glaucopsyche alexis. Next base: position 20,828,899 of record FR990049.1, on the reverse strand, counting down.
TCCAATTTTAATCATTCAAAGACCAAATATTATCTACATAAACTGTACTTAGAGATGAAATAATTTATTTTGATAAGGATAAAATAAACGCGTTTAAATGTAGTCCAAAAAAATTTCAAGATTTCTAAATAAAAAAATGGTTGTTGTGCCGCACTCGACATAGATAGGTATAGTGTATCGCGGACTTTTTTCTAGATATTTATAAGATCTACAATTCATTAGAACATTATATGGTTCTATCTTTTATAGTTTAGGCAGCGTACGCAAAATAAGTAACTTTTCTGGTTGATTTTTTACACCTTGTGTCTGAAAAACCCAAATATCTTACGGAACCCTATTTTTTTCCAAAATAAAATTTAGCCTATGTTACTCGTAGATAATGTAGCTTTCGAATGGTGAAAGAATTTTTGAAATCGGTCCAGTACTTTTTGAGCCTATTCATTACAAACAAACAAACATACAAACAAAGTTTTCCTCTTTATAATATTACTAGCTTTTGCCCGCGACTTCGTCCGCGTGGAACAATACTTTGGAATATCGCTGAAATTTACCCGCGACTTTATTTATGACTAACGAAAGCGGAATCCTATTTTATTAAACGGAACCTTAAAATAAAAGTAGCCTATGTACCCTATAACATCAGCTATCTGCTAGTGAAAGTCCCGTGAAAATCGGTCCAGCCGTTTCAGAGATTAGTCGGAACAAACAGACAGACAGACCGACTTACAGACAGACAGACGGACAGACAAAAATTAAAAAAAAATGTATTTTATTGTAAGTACCGAATATACTTTCAGATTCATTATGTAAAAAGCTGTTAATTTGAAGTTACAAACAGACACTTAAATTGTATTTAACTGTATAGATGTATAGATATTAGAATGTATTATATTTTAAGATATTATCAATTTGATGTTTATAAAATAACTAAACTATTTAACTAAACTAAACTAAACATTAACCCGCACGCGCACCCCGCCTTGGTGACGCCCACTTCGCAACGGGCCGTGCAGCAGAAGTCGTAATATTTTAATTTCGACATAACTTTAAAACCAAACGTCCAATTTTAATCATTCAAAGACCAAATATTATCTACATAAACTGTACTTAGTGATGAAATAATTTATTTTGATAAGGATGAATAACATGAGTAAAATAAACGCGTTTAAATGTAGTCCAAAAAAAATTCAAGATTTCTAAATAAAAAAATGGTTGTTGTGCCTCACTCGACATAGATAGGTATAGTGTGTCGCGGACTTTTTTGTAGATATTTATAAGATCTACAATTAATTAGAACATTTTATGGTTCTATCTTTTATAGTTTAGGCAGCGTACGCAAAATAAGTAACTTTTCTGGTTGATTTTTTACACCTTGTGTCCGAAAAACCCAAATATCTTACGGAACCCTATTTTTTTCCAAAATAAAATTTAGCCTATGTTACTCGTGGATAATGTAGCTTTCGAATGGTGAAAGTATTTTTGAAATCGGTCCAGTACTTTTTGAGCCTATTCATTACAAACAAACAAACAAACAAACAAACAAACAAACATACAAACAAAGTTTTTCTCTTTATAATATTAGTGTAGATTATAGTATAGATATATAATTTTTTTTGTATGGTAGACCATCCGTCATCGAGACGCCGTCTGTGGACCGATTTTCAAAATTCTTTTTTTGATGTAAAGGGTATAGTCCCAAGTTGGTCACGTTTTCAAAAAAGTGGTGACCTGATCATGAGATCCATGAGGAATCGACCGAACTCCTAGAAATTTATATGGACACATATTATGGTGATTTCGACTTTTTCTGAAGTAATCCAAGCATATGCTACAAAAAAGTAAGATTTTGCACCAAGGTATACCCTGGATCCAAAAGCACTGAACAGAACTCCTCAGTTTTTAAAGATTTAGAAAATCGTTAGAGAAAAGAAGAAAGTTAGAAGAAAGAAGCGTTTGGAAATTTCGACATTGTTTAAAGCATATGCCACTTTGTAACTTAAAGTAATCATCATTATCATCTTTATTTATATCTTATTAACAATACCTAATAGAAGCTTAGCGCGTATTCAATTATACAATCGTTCGTTTATTATAGACATTCTTACCTACTTAGTTTAAAAATATCCATAGACATATATTATAGACGAGGCATGTTGAGGCAAAAAGTGTCTCCAGTAAAATGGCCCCAATTTTTAAATTTTTGGGGCCATTTTGAAATTCGAAGTATGGTGAAACCAATATGGCTGACATTTGAATTATGGTGAAAACCAAGATGACGTAACTTTTTCTTGTATTAATTTTTTTTCTGATAAATGTACGTGATAGCGTGAAATTATTATTTTTAAACAAAAAACTTAAATCGACTTCCAAAGTAAAAATACACAAAAAAGTATGAAATAAAACTTATTTACTTAATAAATCCCCCGTATATTTGGCTAAAATTTTCATTATTTCTCTACTCAATCTTCTTAACTTTGAAGTCGGTACCGGCAAATTTGAACGTGAGTTCTATAAAATATTGTAGGATATCGTTTGGGCTGGTACCGGCTTCCAAATTAAGAAGATTGAGTGTATGTTTTAAGGCGTGACTCCTGTTCGAAACATTACACAGAAAACATGAAACATTGGGGCGTTGCTATACACATTTGTCTAGGAATAGACAATGTTTTTGTTTTCGGAGACGGACGAAAAACATTCCCGCGCGGGTAGAGAGGGGAAGAAATGTTTCATTTCTTATCTAGTGTTCACATCGTTCACATGACACCTAGGTACAGGTTTTTTAGGGTTATAGTTTTGCTTGTTGTGTTTTTTGTGTTTGTTTTTGTGATCGCTCATAATATAATACAGCCTGACTTAATTAAAAAACACAAATTTTGTCAGTTTTCAATAGAAATGCGTAAAATGGAGCACATATTTATGAGTTGAAAAAATTCTTTTATGAAACACCTAAAGTGGCCTTTTCAGAACCCCTCTTTTCTCCTAGATTCTACACCTACAATCACTAAAACTGTGAGCGCTAATACGTCTTCCTCGTCGGAACTTAGATCGTGTCTGGACAAAATGTTTTGTTTCGACCAAAAACATTTTCTGTAGCTAGAGACAGCTTGTGTATGAAAACAAATGTTTTTGTTTCATGTTTTCTGTGTAATGTTTCGAACAGGAGTCACGCCTGTATGCATATGTTGTGATGATGATGGTGATGATAATAATGATTAGGTACTGTGATCGACATAGTGGCATATTATATGCTTGCAGTTCTTCCCCAAACATGTAGATATCTATAGGGAGTCAGGAGTTCGGTTCAGACTTCAGTCTACGAATAAAAAACAGTTCTTTTGGATCTCTATACACCTTGGGGGCCATCAACATATTACGTCACGCAAAATTTCGACTTTTTGAACCCCCACACCCCCTATGTCACGCTTTTTAGTATCCCTTTACCTGAATTTAACATGTACTGTCACATTTAGTATGACCTCCCCTCCCCCATGCGCTGTGACGTAATATGTGGATATCCCTTGGTGCAAAATCTTACTTTTTGGTAGCATAATATTAAAATGCTTGGACTACTTTAAAAAAGTGGAAATCATCATAATGTCTCCGTTTAAAATTCGAGGAGTTCACTCGATTCCTCATGGATTCCATCATCAGGTGACAACACCACTTTGGTGACAACTAGGCCAACTTGGGATTACACCCTTTACATCAAAAAAACCTAACTAAGAGCATGTCACGACATTCTAAGGAGGGTTCCGTAATAACTATAACCACGTAAAAGGTTTTTTTTTCAAATTACTTTAAAAGTTACTGTCCGATTTTGTTCAAAATAATTTTCCTAAAGAGTTTTAGCATGATCTATCAGTATGGAAAATTGTGAATTTCTAAGTCTCATAGTTTAGAAATGCCAGGACTAACTTACAAACCATTTTGGAGGCCGATCACCTACTCGAAAATTGTTGATTTTGTAAAAAAGTGATAAATGAAACCATGCCTTTATTCTAAAAGACCTATTCAACCCCATCGTGTGGAGTATCCCACAGGATGGGGTATGCCTAGTGCCTAATCAATCCCCTTTAATCTATACTAATATTAGAAAGCTGAAAAGTTTGTCTGTTTGTTTGCTTGAACGCGCTAATCTCAGGAACTACTGGTTTGAATTGAAAAATTATTTTTGTGTTGGATAGTCCATTTATCGAGGAAGGTTTAAGGCTATATTACATCATGCTAAGCTCAATACGAGCGGAGCACCAACCAAGAATGTTTCAAAATCGGGGGTTATTTTTTCCTTTTGAGAGCTTTCGCTGCATACGCCGCGCTGCGGAAACGGTTAAAGTTTCGCTAAAATTATGTATCACAGAATTATTCCCCTTTAAAAGTTCTAAAAAAAAGTCCGCGACAGTATATGTCTATATTTTAAGGTTGGCTCAAAATAACCTTTTTATACTAACCAAATTTGTTCTAAAATTAAGCATTATTTGTAAGGGTGTTTTCATAAAGATGATATTAATCCTTATCCAATTAAATACGTAATTTTTACAAGCATTTAATTTAGAAGAAATTTGCCGTTAACATCATTTGATTTCAATGAGTATTTTAGAAGATATCGCAGTAATAAAATAATGATGCGCGCAATAATAATCTACGGCGCGCGGCGGGCAATCGTGAGGGGAAAGCGCTTCTAAGTAAGTCGCGGATAAATTTTAGCGATATCCCAAAGTAACTTCCACGCGGACGAAGTCGCGGGCAAAAGCTAGTGTTAAATATTTGTGGTGAACACAATGTTTTTTTTGCAACAAAAATGACATTTTGCACAAATATTTAACAATAATTATTTGATCAGCTGCAGCACCTTACAATAATAAAATTAAATGGTCTGCAAAGTATTTTGAATTGCTTCGTCACAAACAGTACACAATAATTATGAATGAACTAATATTTTCATTGTTATTGAAAGGTTATTGATATTAATTCAAGTGTCTGTAAGAATTTATAAGACATACAGTGCGTTTCAAATAAGAATAGGAATGTCAATGACCTTTTTCTGTCAAATATCACTTGAAAAGTGCGATTTGCAGATTTAAAACTTATGTACTTATTTGCTGTTGCCCGCGACTTCGTCGGCGTGAACTGATGGCGCGCGCGCGCAACAATGCATTAATTTCGACCAAATTTGATTACCATGAAAAGGATATAGTGAGTCAATCTTAAAAGATAGATATATACTATCGTGGATATTTTTTTAGATCATTTAAAGAGAAATAATTCTTTCATACACATTTTTTGGGTAACTTGAACCGTTTACGCAGCGCACAGTGTTCTATTTCACTCAAAAAATTTCCCTATCCTGTTTATCGCATAAATCGATGAAGAAATGTATTTTAAATGCAAGAGTAAAACACCCACGTGTCTATTTCAAATACTTTTTTTTATAAAAAATAATTTATGTTTCGTGACCTCGACGTAAAAAAAAGACTTAATAAATTCTGTAAGCGTGTCTGATCAATATATATTTTTTTCATTAATATGGTTTGATGAAGGACCTTTAGGCGCATATTTTCCATGTTTTATTTTTTGAAGATCACTTCGGGTTACCGAGTTATTAATTTTTATTCAGTTTTTTGTTTTTATTTTTTTTCTCCCAAAAAACTCAAAAGTGCGACTTGCACTGAAAGATTGACCTTTAATGCGTCTATCACTGATAAAAAAATCAAGTTTCACTATGGAAGCGTTTACGAGTAATCGAATTTCAAAATATTGTGTTAGGGGTGTCATTATACTTGACCTTTAATTTTTGCTCAAATTAATGAAATTTTTTCTTTAACTACAAAATTGTATATGATTTACAATTATGATTATAGTAATGAATCTTTCGACATATTTTTTACAACCTCTTGAGTTATTTTACAATTTTACGGTGACATAATATACAAATCGCTGTACCTTTGAAAATATTGACTTTTGATATACTATTTCTTCTGAGAAATTACTCATATTTAAGAGTACTATACGTTTATACAATAAAAATAAAAAGTCCGATCGCCTATTGTTTGACCTTAGTGATAACCCTAAAATGTACCATTTAACCTTTATTCTAACTCCCAAACCCTTCCATAGTGCAACTTGATTTTTTTATCAGTGATAGACACATTTAAGATGAATCTTTCAGTGTCAGTCACAAGTCGCACTTTTGAGTTTTTTGGGAGAAAAAAATTAAAAACAAAAAACTGAATAAAAATTAATAACTCGGTAACCCGAAGTGATCATCAAAAAATAAAACATGGAAAATATGCGCCTAAAGCTTCATCAAACCATATTAATGAAAAAAATATATATTGATCAGACACGCTTACAGAATTTATTAAGTCTTTTTTTTACGTCGAGGTCACGAAACATAAATTATTTTTTATAAAAAAAAGTATTTGAAATAGACACGTGGGTGTTTTACTATTGCATTTAAAATACATTTCTTCATCGATTTATGCGATAAACAGGATAGGGAATTTTTTTGAGTGAAATAGAACACTGTGCAGCGCACTGTTATGCGGGGCCTCGCGGATCGCGTTTTAAAAAAGGGTTTTTTTATTAACACACTTAAATAATTATTATAAAATGAATTAGAAATAAAAAGAACTGGAAATAGTAAAATAAAGTGCTCCGCAAAAGGACTGAAGGAAGACTGGCTGTCCAGCCAACGGGGACCTAATATACTGTTAGAATATGCTGACTTGACTTAAGGTCTAGTCAGCCCATCTACTTACAATGTAAGGGTATAACAACCCCCCGGTTGAGTGTAAAGTTCAGGGTTAAATTGAACTTTACCAAATTTAGTTAACTCTAAGTCTAGGCGGGTTGGTGATTATACCTTCATTGAGTTCTATTTCAACCGGTGGTTCTTGACCTTCCGTCTTCTTGCAGGACTTAGTAAATTTATTAATAAAATAGAATCTACAGATTTTGTAAAATATAAAACTACTAACTAAGGCAATTAAAAATATAGTAATACTAGAATAGTGTGTCCCATATTTAATGATGTGCGGCTGATTGATTATCTTGTCAGCTTGATTAATTATAGAATTTGAAATTTGATCATTTAAATTTAAATCGTCCAAATCAATGTTAATTAAAGATATAGGGGGCACATTATTCGACGACAGTAATTGTGTAATTTTGTTTATATTACAACAGGAGTCGTTGATTAAATTATAATCAGACGACATAGGGCTTACAGTTAAGTTTATAAAATTATTACTATTAGGAATTAATCTAGTACTAGAGCTAAATGCGACACAATTGCCGGAAAGCGACACAATTCCGGTACCCAGTAGGGTTACAACCTTTTCAGACTGACCTTGGCAATCTATGGATAATTGTGTCGGAACAGAATGTATAAAAATCCATTGATTATTAGCTAATGCTTTCCAAATTTTTAAATGTCCATGAATAAATTTAGTTTCACACTGTGTGGGAGGTTTTCTCATAACCTTTAATAATAGTTCACTTGCACAGGTTGGATATTCACTTGTAGCGTATATATTCATTACGTCACATATTAAACTTTGGGGATCAATAGTGGTACAATCGTCCAAGTCACTCAAATTACAAAAATGTTCTTTGTCTTTAGTCACTGCGATATATTTAGTGCTAGGTACAATAGTGGTATAAGTGTCCGGATTTTCCGGGTTGTAGGGAATAGGAAAAGCTATACTATGATACAAATTAAATACGCCTGGAGCGACTAAAGGAATCCTGAGTACAAATATAATTTTCTTATTTATATAATAACAAGATACTTTTGAAATTTTCATTAAACGATACATGGAGTCTAACTCTAAATTTACAGGAAATTCGACATCATCATTCAAGTGAATATGGTTCTCGGCAAGTTCTCGGTATAATTGACTCGGCGTTATAACCGACGGATGCAGGATGTTTTGACTACAGAATGTGATAGCGTTTGATAAGTCCTCTAGACGAAAAGACAAAGTTAAAAGCGTTGATTCCAAACTATTAAGGATGGAGTTAATATTAGTCATAATTACTAAATTATTTGATACGTTGCTTAAATTACGAATGTTTACCGAGAGATTGTCGATAGCATCATTTAAACGGGCTTCATTAATTTTCATTTCATGGAAAGTTTTATTATATGAATTTAATGTATATTTAGTAACTAGAATGTTTTGTTTTATTAAGGAAGCCAGTTTTCCTTGGTTATTTTTTACAATTTCAATTGCCTGATCATACTTAATTCCATCATCCTCATTTAAGGTTCCGAAAATATGTTTGAAAGCAGTGCCAATACCACCAAACCAAGCTGACCGTTTTAGCAAACCGCTAGACATAAGATGTGATATTGAATCATATTCCTTGACTATATCATTATACCTTGCAGTTAATGGTTCTAGCATGCTATGACATTCAATATAATTTAACGCTTCAGATTGTTTACATAAATATCTGGAAGTTCCTAGAACAGAGTTTATGTTTTCAATGTGTGAGCCGATATAGGATGTATCGACTGGTATCATGGTATCGAGGTAAGCTCTTCTTATTTTAAGTTGTCCTAAATAATCGAAATGAATTCCAGGACTCGATGTAATTGCTTGGACATAGTCATGTCGCTGCGCTAGTGCGATAACGCTGAAAAATAAATGTCGTATATAATATTTATCCGATAAGGATTTCATTATAGTATATCTATGTTTAATAATAATTAACTAATTTAGTTAATAGTTAAATAAAAAACTAGTAATGTCCTCACGAGAACTAATAGATGTGCTTTGTATATATTTGATTTAAATTATTTTTTATATAGATTCACAAAGAGATAGTTAATTAATTAATTAGTGAATTATTTACGTTATTGGAATATTGGCAGGTTTAACTTCGTCGAAGTGATGTTTTACATGCCTGCGATTTATCAATAGAGATAGTGTGTTGTAGCCGTGAATTTTAACTACTTTGTAAGGACCTTTCCACTGGGGTGACAAGGCTTTTCTGAGTCTTAGATGATTTTTTAAGTACACATAGTCACCTACTTTGTATGTAATTGGTCGTGTGCGATTATCGTAATAGGTTTTTGAGGTATTTTTCGATTGGGTAATATTTTGGATTGCTTTGTCGCGCGAGAGTTTTAATCTGTGTTGGAGCATTTTAAGGTATTCTGGATAGGTAGTATCTTGGGGAGGATTATAAATAGAATCTGGAAGAAAAGGTTTGTGACCGAATAGAAGTTCGTAAGGTGAATATTTTGTTGTACAGTGTATATTAGTATTATAGGTAAGCATGGCTGTGTAGACGTAGCGAGGCCAGTTATCTTGACTTTGATTAGTAAATGATTTAAGATATTCTTTTAATGTCGAATGGCTACGTTCTAGCGCTCCTTGGGTTTGTGGGTGATACGGGGTTGACCAAATTTGTTTAATTTTTAAAAAACTACAAGTTTTCTTAAATAAGTCCGCTGTGAAATTAGTACCTTGGTCTGATAAAATAGTTTTAGGAATACCGAATAGAGAAATAAAGTGGACCAAGCAGTCGCTTGTTTCTTCCGCAGTTGTTGATCGAATAGGATAGGCTGTAGAGAATTTCGTGAGATCGTCTTGGAAAGTCATAATGTATTTAAGTTTAGCAGTTCCTGCCTCTGGCAAAGGACCTACGATGTCGATGGCTATTCGTTGAAAAGGAGCGGTGGACGTAGTACTTATCTGCATAGGCGCTCGATTGATTTGTCTATATGCCTTATTTTCTTGGCACTGTGTACAATTCTTTACGTATGTTTCAATATCTGAACGCATTCCTTTCCAGTAATATTTTTCTTTAATTCTATTTAGCATTCTGACGGAGCCGAGGTGTCCACAAACGGGTAAGTCGTGATTTTCTCGTAGTATAGTTTTAATTTCGCTAAGCGACGGATACATTATATTATTGTGATATATGTGAATAGCAATACTGGAATCATGAAACAGGTAAGTAATCATGTTGTATATTTTACTAAATGCGTGTTTATCAAAGGGATTTCTGAAGTCGGATATAGCAATTTCTGTTATGATAGATGAATTAACTAATACATTTTTTTATTTTTTCCAGGGACTGAAAAATATCGCGGTACGAACTTTCTTCAAAGTGATGTACCTTAGTAAAGAGTAAGTAATAATTCTTATTATTTAATTCTAATTTCTTATTGGAATATAGTTCTTTTTCACTCTGTAATATTTCATCTTTATTAGTAAAGTGCGATAAGATATCATTTACATAAGGTTAGCCTCATCGAGATCGATGGAAGTTGGAACGAGAATGTGTGAACAGGAAGTTTTGAGTAGTGTTTCATTATGTTCAATAATATTAGTGTTAAAACTTACATTTTTATCTGCGATTGTTTTCAGGAACTGGGAATATTTTTCATTATTATTTATATTTACAGGTGATAGTTGCGGTTCTTTTGAAGCTGCGGGTATAGAGATCTTGGTAGGTGAAGGTAAGAGTATGTTATCAAATTCTATGTCAGATAATATGTTAGAACTTCCTGGATTAGGACCTAAGGAACCGATGTCGGAGAGATTATCATTGGGTAATGGAATAATATTTTCAGGATCGACTCCAGCATATGGAGGATACGGAGATAGAATGTCCTCAAATGACAAATTAGGTATTGGCGATCTTGTAGTTTCAGGTAATGTATTAGGGTTTTCAGGGACGACGTTATTGTCAATATTATTATTATCATGGTGAGGAGTTTCGTTATGAACTTGTTCAGGATTCGGAGGAGTTGTACCTATTTCTTCTAATATGTTATTAGGAGAAGGGACAGAGTCAAGAGGATCTTCAACAGGATTCAGAGGTATTAATTCAGGGAACAATTGTGCATCATACTCATCAGGAAAGATAGGATTGACTGGATAGCGCGATAGGGCATCGGCTGCTGAATTTAACCTGCCTTTGCGGTAGACTATTTCATACTCGTACTCTTCTAATTGTAAGCGCCATCTCTGAAGTTTACTATTATGATTTGAATGGTTGAAAAGCCATTTTAAGGGTTGGTGATCTGTAATTATGGTGAATTTCCTACCATATATATAAGGGCGAAACGTTTTACAGCCAAATATTATTGCTAGAAGTTCCTTTTCTGTTACTGAATAATGACTTTCACTTTTACTAAGTGTACGAGAGGCGAATGCAACGGGACGATCTTTACCTACTTGACCCTGTGATAGTACAGCGCCAATGGCGTGATCAGAGGCATCGCAAGTAAGGATGAAAGGTAGGCTAAAATCGGGATAGCAGAGAACTGGAGCAGTGGTAAGTTTATATTTTAGAGTATCGAAAGCTACTTGTTGTTGATTTTCCCATTTAAATATTACATCCTTTTTTAATAGGGAGGTTAGAGGTTTTGCTGTCATTGAAAAATCAGGTATGAATCTGCGATAGTAAGAGACTAGACCTAGAAACGATTTTATGTCTTTGGGAGATTGTGGCGTAGGGAATTGAGTGACCGCTTCGATTTTATCCGGGTTAGGTTTGACACCGTTCTCGGTTATAATATGGCCAAGATAGGCGACTTCTCGTCGAAGAAATTCGCACTTATCTGGCTGTAGTTTTAAGTTGTACTTCCTGAGTCTCTCGAATATTGCAGTTAGATTTTGGATTTGGGAAGTAAGATCGGAGGAATATATTACTACATCGTCTAGATACACGAAACAGCGCATGCCCTGAAGCCCGGAAAGTGCAGTGTTCATAAGTCGTTGAAATGTCGAGGGCGCGTTCTTTAGCCCGAATGGCATGCGTTTGAATTGGTAGTGTCCTTGAGGGACGGAAAATGCGGTTTTGACTGAGTCTTCAGGAGAAACTTTAATTTGATGGAAGCCGGAAGCAAGGTCGAGGCTACTAAAATATCTGCTTTTGCCTAATTGGTCAAGGATTTCTGTGATATTCGGAATAGGATAGGAATCTCCAATCGTAACATCGTTCAATTTTCTATAATCGATAACAACTCGCCACTTGCGGTTACCGGATGCATCTAATTTTTTTGGGACTACCCATATGGGTGCCGACCATGGAGATGATGAAGGTTCTATAATTCCTTGTTGTAACATTTCGTTAATTTGTCTATTTACCTCCTCCTTATGAACTTCCGGAAAACGATAGGTTTTGGTATGAATTGGAACGTCGGAAACAGTTTTAATTTCATGTTGGATTGCATTCGTGTAGGTAAGTTGTTCTCCAGGAAGATGAAAGATATCGGAATAGTCGGAACAGAGTTTGCAAAGAGCGTTTATTTCTTCTTGATTTAGGTGAGATATTCGTAATTGATTTAAAACTTCTTGAGTTCGTCGAAAACTATTTGTGTATGATACAGTGTGAATAGAATTAACGGATATCGGAGAGTTCTCCTTACTATTAAGGTCGTTAGATTTATAAGGTAAAAGTACTAAGTTTAAATTTGATTTAATATGTATTGGAGATTCAGAGATATTTGCGACGGATAAGTTTATTCTTTTATTGGTTTTCACCTTTACAAGACAATTAGCAATTAATAAATCTTTTGATATTTTTTGATCTATTATTAAACCCTCTTTCAGTTCGGGATTGACAACAGAACATTCGATGATTGTCTCTGTACGAGCTGGGATAAGGTAAGTCGGTTCATAAAAATTCAATTTAATTTCGTAATTTTTTATTTTCAGGATATCGCGATTGTAGTCAATATTACAACGAAACAAATTCATGAGATCACTGCCGATAATGCCGTCATAAGGTAAGTCAATATGCTCTACTACATGGAATTTACTAGAAATAAATTGGTTCGAATTATCGGTTACGTATAATTTAAGATTAAAATGACCAAGTGTATTTGTCACTTCCTTTCCAGGATCTATGCCCTTTATTTTAATTTGTTCTGGTATGAGTTTTTGCGGTCTCATTACAGCGTTTTTCTTTAATAAGCTAATAGCAGAACTACTAGGCTCGACTAGGAGAGTTAAGGGAATATCAGAAACTTGAGTATAAAGCAACACATGCGGCAGTGTTTTATTCGTATGATTGGTATTAATCTCATATATTTCTAGAGCATCGACATTGTTTACTTCGGGCTTAGTAATTTTAGTAGACGCAGTGGATGTAGTATTATTTATATTTAAGGATTCAGGGTTATTAGATTCGGTGGGTTTGGTATTCTTATAACATTTATTGGATTTAGTATTCAAGGATTCAGTGGATTTGGTATTAAAAGATTCAGTGGATTTAGCATTAAAAGATTCAGTGGATTTAGTATTATAAGATTCAGTGGATTTAGTATTTAAAGATTCAGTGGGTTTAGTATTAAAAGATTCCGTGGATTTAGTATTAAAAGATTCAGTGGATTTAGTATTATAAGATTCAGTGGATTTAGTATTTAAAGATTCAGTGGGTTTAGTATTAAAAGATTCCGTGGATTTAGTATTAAAGGATTCAGTGGATTTAGTATTATAAGATTCAGTGGATTTAGTATTTAAAGATTCAGTGGGTTTAGTATTAAAAGATTCCGTGGATTTAGTATTAAAAGATTCAGTGGATTTAGTATTATAAGATTCAGTGGATTTAGTATTTAAAGATTCAGTGGGTTTAGTATTAAAAGATTCAGTGGATTTAGTATTAAAAGATTCAGTAGTAATCAGAGATTGATTTTGTTGGTCGGTGTCGATTTTAACACTTTTGTGTCTCACACGACGCCCAAATGAGACGTGACTTAGTTTTTTAAATTATCGACTTCGTCATAAGAGTTTTCATGGATGATGTTGTTATCATCAATCCTATGAGAGTTTGTTAAATCTTGAGTAAAATGAATTGGGTTTTGTCTAAATGGTCCTGGATTATTGTTGTAATTGTTATTCCTCATTCGGTTATTGTTAAACTGACGTTTACGACAATTTTCAATTGTGTGCCCTGGGTTTTTGCAGTATCTACATACAGGAGCGGTAAAATTACTAGAGTTATGACGCGGCGGGTATTGATCTTTCTTATAATTATTATTAAAAGAGTTCCGAGGTTGAAAGTTATTATAATTATTGTTATTAGAGGCGTAACTATTTCGATGACTATTATTTGAGTTTGAATTAGGTTTTCTAGTGGCATAGTAAATTTTCTCTTCAGATATAGCTATGTTTATAGCTTCATTTAAATCCTCGGGTTCACGGCATCTAACAACTGTGGATATGTTTGGATTTAATCCTGTTATAAATGTATGAAGTGCCAAGTCTTCCATTGCACCGACTCGGCCAGCCAGTTCGCCCTTTTTCTTAGTAGGAATTGAGACATTTATTTCAGTTAGTAATTTACTTAAGCAATTTTCGACTCTGAGGGAGAACTGGTTTACTGATTCATTGACACCTTGTTTGCTATTTTGGAGTTCGGTTAGGAGATGTGTATAGTGCTTTCTTTCTCCGAATTGTGTTTTTAAAAATTCTTCTAATTGGTCCCAGCTATCGAATTCTTTAATATTAGCGGCGGATTCTGCGCGACCTTCTAACCGACTTAAAATATATTTGAAAATTATTGTTTTTTGTTCCTCATTAGCTAACCCCAGTGCATTGTTACAATTACTCAAGAAAGGATTTAATTTATCTCTACTCCCGTCAAACTTTCCAATGAATTTAATTAAAATGTTTAATTCTACAGCTGGCATTATTGGAAGATTAATAGGTTCAGCTGGGTTGCTGGTTTCTGGTGCTGACATTAACGTTAGACAAGGACGATGACAGTACAGTATATTATTATACTAATAGGCCTAATTAAATGTAACAGTTGCAAATAATAATTTTACTTAATATTAAATAAAGTTTGAGAAGCAGAGAACTTTTAACGTTTGAGAAACAGTGACTAAAGACTTACAGTGAACTGGCGATCACGGAGGTAAAGATAAGAAGCATGACGGATGTAGACTCAGCGACTCAGCGAAACAGCGATGTAGTATAATCTCTCACGATATAGAACGTCTAATATGAATATCCGATTTAGAATGAATTATTCGGAATGCCTTGTAAATTATTTCCAGGATATTTAGATCTATAAAATTTTGGCAGTTGTAATGAATTTGTCCACTTAGCTGGCTGATGACCACGACACAGGATACGGCAAAGACTGCGACAGGATATGGCGCTATTCTCGCCACAGGATACAACGAGGACTGCGACAGGATATGGCGTTATTCTCGCCACAGGATTTGTGCTTTCAGGAACTCACTTTTCACTTTTACACAACTTATTATGAATTTACACGGATTTTCCGCTTTTATTCACAGATTTTGCAATTTACTGCTTTTACACAACTCTTGTTATAGATTTTCACTCGTTTTTCACTGATTTTAGTACAGATTTTCAGAGTTTTACTGGTTTTTCGGAGACGGTACCGGGGATTTCTACTTTAAAATCCCTTAAGCTGCCACCAATGTTATGCGGGGCCTCACGGATCGCGTTTTAAAAAAGGGTTTTTTTATTAACACACTTAAATAATTATTATAAAATGAATTAGAAATAAAAAGAACTGGAAATAGTAAAATAAAGTGCTCCGCAAAAGGACTGAAGGAAGACTGGCTGTCCAGCCAACGGGGACCTAATATACTGTTAGAATATGCTGACTTGACTTAAGGTCTAGTCAGCCCATCTACTTACAATGTAAGGGTATAACAGCACGCAACGGAAGCACTCAAATATGAATAATTTTCCCCGTTTTCGCAACATTTTTCACTGATGCTTCGTTCGTATTAGTCACAGCGTAATTTTATATTATATCTTAAAGCCTTTCTCGACAAATGGACTATCCAACACAAAAAAAAATTCTCAATCCGATTTAGCAGTTCCTGAGATCAGCGCGTTTGAACAGACAACGGAAGCCCTCAAAGATGAATAATTTTCCCCGTTTTTTCCCTTGATTCTTCGCTCCTATTGGTCGCAGCGTTATGTTATATAACTTAAAGCCTTCCTCGACAAATGGACTATCCAACACAAAAAATATTTTTCAATTCGATCTAGTACTTCCTGAGATCAGCGCGTTCAAACAAACAACGCAAAAGCAAACAAACAAGACAAAGCTCTCAAAGATGAATAATTTTCCTCGTTTTTTCCACATTTTCCCCTGATTCTTCGCTTCTTTTGGTCACAGCGTTATGTTATATAGCCTAAAGCCTTCCTCGATAAATGGACTATCACACAAAAAAATATTTTTTTAATTCGAACCAGCAGTTCCTGAGATAAGCGCGTTCAAACAAACAAACTCTTCAGCTTTATATAATACTAGCTTTTGCCCGCGGCTCCGCCCGCGAGAAATGAGGTTTTTTGGCCACTCCCAACTGTACTGACTGTACTCTAAGTTAAATCTGTATCTTCCTTATCTTACGTTCTCTATTTAATTACTAATTGTTTGTCCGAAGCACTATCATACCATATTTCATTTAAATGGTTTAAACTCTTAAGCTATGAAAGACATTAAAAAAATATAAACAATAGTACATACCTCGGGAACACTATTATATATCTTTTTGGGATAAAAAGTAGACTGCGCGTTTGTCAAAGCATAAACCACTGCCATACCAAATTTCATTCAAATCAATTCAACCGTTTAGCAGTAAAAGACAGTCAAAGTACACACAATAATAATACATTATCCCTTGGGAACACCGCAAATTTTTGGGACAAAAAGTATGCTATGTCCTTTCCCAGGACTCAAAGTATCTCTGTACAAAATTTCATCAAAATCGGTTCAGCGGTTAAAGCGTGAAGAGGTAACAGACAGACAGACAGACAGATAGACAGACATACAGACAGACAGACAGACAGACACACTTTCGCATTTATAATATTATAGTATGGATGTATATTAGTATAGACTACTAATTTACCCGCGACTTCATTTACGTAGAAGGAGTAGCGTTTCCACCTCACGATTGCCCGCCGCGCGCCGTAGATTATTATTGCGCGCATCATTATTTTATTACTGCGATATCTTCTAAAATACTCATTGAAATCAAATGATGTAAACGGAAAATTTCTTCTAAATTAAATGCTTGTAAAAATTACGTATTTAATTGGATAAGGAGTAATATCATCTTTATGAAAACACCCTCACAAATAATGCTTAATTTTAGAACTGTTAGCATAAAAAGGTTATTGTGAGCCAACCTTAAAATATACAGTCGCGGACTTTTTTAGAACTTTTAAGGGAAAACAATTCTGTCATACATAATTTTAGCGAATCCTTAAACGTTTCCGCAGCGTACGCAGTGAAAGTTCTCAAAAGAAAAAAAAAACGATTTTGAAACATTCTTGATTGGTGCTCCGCTCCTATTGAGCTTAGCATGATGTTATATAGCCTAAAGCCTTCCTCCATAAATAGACTATCCAACACAAAAATATTTTTTCAATTCGAACCAGTAGTTCCTGAGATTATCGCGTTCAAACAAACAAACAAACTCTTCAGTTTTATAATATTAGTACCTTTAGAATACTTTAGATAATAGTCTTATGCATTGAATTTAAATAAAAACGTTAAATCTCTAGTAATAAATTATCTTAATATAAATTTAATTATCATAATAGTCATAATTCGAAACAATATGCCGTCGACTCGATCCTATTCTCATTTGAAACACTTTGTAAATACATAAATAATAACAGATTAAGGAACTTCCTTGTAGAGTATAGCAAACTCTACGAATTACACCATAAAAATTAAGGCTGGCATTTATGATTTAAGCAAAATGTAAATCTACTTAGGTATGAATAATAAGTATGATAGAAGTGACGTAACTATACCATCTGAGGCCCGTGGGAAATTCTTTGGAATTACATTTGATTTTAATAAACTACTTAAGTAGTTACCCGAAACTAATATGTAATAATATTGTGCGCATTTTAGTAAAATATCTACTTAATAGGTTTTATTTTTAATTTTCAAATATTTTATATTTTTATATAAATAGTTATTTAATCATAATATTTGATATTTTGCATGTTAAATGTTATTACTTATATATTTATTGAATTTCTTTTTATAAAATGTGTAGAATGTTTATACTGGTGCGCGACGCTTTTAAGGGTTTTTTGTGCACACATGGTGTACACAATATCAAGAATACTTGTATTCATTTAGTATTTTTCAAATTCCAGTTACGTAATAATATAGAGATTAGCAACACTTTATCAATATTAACTTGAAAAATAAATAAAAGAGGCTAAGTACGAATCGGACTCGCCTATGAAGGGTTCCGTAGCAGCAAATAACATATTATAAAAGTGCTTGTTGGCCGCTTTTTTTTATTTTTATATTTGAGTTGATTGAATGAAAGGTAAATTGCGGTTTACGATTTATGACGACTTACTAGATCTCGTTCAAAACCAATTTTCGGTGGAAGTTTGCATGGTAATGTACATAAGCTAAATTATGGCGAAATACTACGACACACATACCACATTTTTTATTTAATTAGTTAAATATATACCTATTTAAATAACGATTTATATCAAAATATTTGAAAAAAATATATACTATACTACTATTTATAAACTAATGGATGCGTTCCGAAAATCGACATCTTTTTGTTTTGAATGTGTTGAATTATTTTTAATTTGTACATGGTCTTTATTAATATCTCACATTCAATTAGAAGGTCATTGCTCACATTGATTGATTTAAATACTTTAAAAAAATATATAATTTTTTATGTTAGGTTATTTCTGAGCTCGCGTCCCCCTGAGCCGGGGCCCTCTCGGGTCGGGGGCCCGTGGCATTTTGCCCGCCCAGCCACCCTATGGTTACGCCACTGGATAGAATAATAAAATTTTAATAAAGGAGAGTCCATTGTTGTAACTTTCCTTTCCAATTTGACTTAGGTACTAGCAACTAGGTAGTGTAGGTCTACATAAGCTAGGGTTGCCAACCCCAAATTTGAAAAAACAAACAGGATTTGAAGTTTAAATACCTGGACAATTCAATTTAAAAACAGGACGCAGTAATAGAGTTGCAACAATTAATTTAATATGTTAAATGAAATACATACTAAGTAATAATAATATTTTTTCATAAAATTATTTGAATAATTAAAACCCTGGACGCTGGACGCAGCTTTGAAACTATCCAGAACAGCCCAGGACGCTGTAAAAAATAGGACATATCCTGCGAAAACAGGACGGTTGGCAACCCTAACATCCTTTCAAATCCAACAAGCCAACCTTCTGTATTAATAGTAGGTGTTGCATGTTTGCATAATATATTGTAGAAGGTTGGCTAGCTATAGGTGTACCAGAATCTGATGGCATTTAAAAAAAAATAAAAAATGTGATTTTCATATGGCAATGTCAAGTATGACCCTTCAAATCAAAGTACGTGATCTGTCAACCGCTGTTAAAATTTTGTGATTAAGTTCTTGGAATTTGTTGTTTTTGTGAAAATATCCAAAAAGGCAATGAGCTAGATGAGTGTAATTATTTTATAATGTATAAAAATCAAACATAAAATCTAAAAAATATTAGTGAAAGAATTTTTTCGATATCTCAAAAACTGATTTTTTTATTAATATTCAAAGTTGGATGTTTTTAAAATCAGCGCGAGCTTGACCGCTCAACGCGTGGCGTCACTTCGCCCGCTCTGTCCGCCGCGGTAAAGAACTCGTGCAGTAATTTTGAAGTTTTATTGAAATTTTTGGAATTATGGTGAAAAAATAGCATACAGATATAATTGTATATCACCCTAATGTATAATACAACGGTGATCACTCCACAAAAATACTTTTTTCATGTGCCCAACGACAAAAAGCTGAGAAAATTAGTTGTGTAAACTGTTAAAAAGGGAGAAAGTGTTATAGCTTTGGTTATAGCTACAAAAATCAGTAGACATTGCTGCGAAGATCATTTTAATGTGAGTACTGAGTAGGTACCTAAATAAATACGGAACACCTACCTACATATTTTTGCATTACTAAATGTTTAGTTTATAGAATATTATGCTCAGAATGAATTCAGTATTTTAGTGACAATGTATTCTATACAATGGGCTTTACATAGAGAAATAAAACACGAGTCACGCAGATATGTTAGGTACCTACTTAAAAAATCTATTGAATGAAACTTAAAAGATGAAATAAGACAATACAAAAAACTCCCTACCTACTTTTTCCCTCGCTTATACAATACGGCCGATGTATCTTGGCGAGTCTGAATTTCGCGCAGAAAGTTGCGCAATAACTGTTTCTAAGTGTTTTCGTATTTATTTTATTTGTACTAATTGGTAACCTGTATTAGGGAAATTTATTAGTACATAGGAATATAAAAATATTACAATAACAGTTTTCTTCACGAGTTGTACATGCGCTAAAGTTCGCAGAGCCTATGTCCAGACCCATCAAGATACAGCGGCCGTAGTGTAACTATGTTTTACGGTGATAGTGTTGTCACTTGTTTGAGTTATCGACAAAAATCTTTACGAACAAAATGTCATAGATTGACTATTATATTTTAGTAGGTAGGTCCCATGTTACGTTATTTTTTAACCGACATCCAAAAAAGGAGGCGGATATACGTTAGGGCTATATATGTATATATATTTGTATTTTCAACGATAATTCCGCCGTCTGTGAGCGGATTTTCATCAAAATTATTTTTTTGATGTAAAGGGTATACCTAATCCGAATTTGGTCCCGTTGTCACTGTGGTGACCCGATGATGAGATAAGATTTGCACGAAGGTATACCCTGGATCCAAAAGTTCTGAACAGAACTCCTGACTCCTTATAGATACATGTTTGGGGATTTCGGCGTTGTTTAAAGAACTGCAAGCATAAATCACTATGTTTATTAAAGTAATCATCATCACACCGTACATCATCACATTATGATGATATAATAGGTACCTACTTCTCGTAGTATTTTACACGGACACAGATATCTTTGAACATTACATACCCTACCGTTGTGCACCTATTTTCAAAATTATTTTGATTTTGTAAAGGATATAATTTGAAATTAGTCCTTTTAGACTTAAGTCACTAAAGTGGAAACCTGATGATGGATTCCATGACGAATCGAGGGAACTCCTCAAAATTTATAGGTACATCTATAAGGATTTGGCTTTTGTGAAGTAAATTAAGCATATGCTACCAAAAAGTAAAATTTTGTGCCAAGGGTATAAAATACTTTTTTACAAAGTTGACTATTTTCGAGTAATCAGCCTCCAAGTTCAAAGTGGTTTGTAAGTTGGTCCCCCCCCCCCCCCCCTTAGAATTTCTAAATTATAAGAGATAGAAACTTGTAAGCTTCTATGGTAATAGATCATGCTAAAAACTCTTTAGGAAAATTATTTTAAGCGAAATCGGATAGTAACTTTTGAAGTAATTTGAAAAACCTATTACGCGATTTCCAAACGTGTATCTTTAAAGACTAAGTTCTGTTCAATGCTTTTGGATCCAGGGTATACCTTGATACAACATTTTATTTTTTGGTAGCGTATGCTTGTGTTACTTCAGTAAAAGTCAAAATCACTATAGGTGTCGATATAAATTTCGAGGAGTTCCCTTGATTCCTTATGGATCGCATCAGCAGGTGTCCACTTTAGTGACTAAAGGACCAATTTCGAATTAAACCCTTTACAACAACAAAAGAATTTTGCAAATAGGTCCATAAACGGCAGAGTAATGTTCAAAGATCTCCGTAAAATACTATGAGAAGTACCTTTTATATCATCATAATGTGATGATGTATGGTGTGACAGTGGTGGTGATGATGATGATTACTCTAATTGACATGGTGGCATATGCTTGCAGTTCTTTAAACAACGCCGAAATCCCCAAACATGTATTTATAAGGAGTCAGGAGTTCTGCTCTGTACTTTTGGATCCAGGGTATACCTTGGAGCAAAATCTTACTTTTTGGTAGTGCTTGGACTACTTCAGAATAAGTTGAAATCACCATATGTGTCCATATAAATTTCGAGGAGTTCCCTCGATTCCTCATGGATCCCATCATCAGATCACCACTTTTTTGAAAACGGGATTTAAATCCCAACTTGGGATTATACCCTAAAGAGAAATTTTGAAAATCGGTGCACAGACGGCGGAATTATCGTTGAACATACATAAAAAAAAGAAAAAAAAATATATATAGCCGAACGTATAACCGCCTCCTTTTTTTGGAAGTCGGTTAAAAATGAAAAAAATCTTATTTTCTAAATAATTCCCTTTTTTAAATTCGGCAAAATTTTAATTATTTCTCTCATAGACGTATACTATCTCCAGTTAAATGGTTCTTGACTTGAAAACTTGATAATGATTTGTTCTATCAAACAAATGTACTTCATAGCCCATTTTGAGTTTGAAATCATTGATTTCTCTACTCGATTTTCATAATTTTGAAGTCGGTACCAGCCAACTTAAATGTGAGTTCTATAAAATATTGTTTTATCAGGATATTGTTTGGGCTGGTAGACTTCAAAATTAAGAAGATTGAGTAGAGAAATTGATAAAATTTTAGCCGAATTTAAAAGGAGAATTATTTTTAGAAAATAAGATTTATTTCATACTCTTTCGTGCGTTTTTACTTTGAAAGTCGGTTTTCATTCTTTGTTTAAATTTAACAATTTTCCCTATTAAGTCATTTATTTATTATAATATAAATAAATGAAACGAAATGAACGAAGGTAAGTTTACAGAGCGCGTTTCAATCACATAATGTATGCAGTCGCTAGGCCGCCCATCGCCCAACGGGCGAAGTGACGTCACAGCCATTACTCGACGGGCGCAATCAGTTTTCGCGTGTTCCCATATTGATTTGCTTATAAAAAACTCAATTTTCGTGATATCAACACAATTTTTTCACAGTTAGTCTTACTATTGCTTAAATTTTTTGTTAGGGCTGAAAAAGGGGAATAAATTTTGATTTACATCTTCCTCATTCGATCTCAAGCGAGAAATATTGTTTTCTATGTCTATAGTAAAATACAGAAATAAGAAGGTGTAAATCGAACTCAATCTTATAATTTAAAGTTCGTGGTAGAGTTGACCGGTAAGTTAGAGTGGGTTGTTTTGATACTTTTAGTTTTTTTATATTTTCTTAGGTAATTATTGTGACTTCTTTAAATGTGTTTCCAGTACTATAAGGTGAATCGTAGCTGATGGCACATCGAATGATGGTTTGTTTTCCATGCCTGGTAAAAGGAGGAGAGGAGGAAAAAAGAAAATCAACATAAGACAGTTTCGATTTATAGTTGATTAGGAATAAAGTAAAGGAGTTCTATACAGTTCGGAAGGAAATTCCAACATTAAATAAACTGTTGCCAATTTAATTGTATGTTATTCGTAATAAATAAGTATATAAAGTAATTCACGATTGATTTATTTTTCATGAAATATCATTATCATTACATAGTATAAAACAAAGTCCCTTTTTTGTCTGTCCCCTATGTATGCTTAAATCTTTAAAACTACGCAACGGATTTTGATACCGTTTTTTTAACAGATAGAGTGATTTAACGGGAAGGTTTTAGGTGTATAACATGCTTAACATAGTAGAGGTAGGTACACAAATAATTTTAGAGGTTTCTAAAGTCCTAAAAATCACATCTTTTGCGCTTACATTAAAAATGCTGGCTGAACACTACGAGATAGATCAAAATAATAAGCCTACAAAAAAGTCCGCGATGGCATATGTCTATCTCTTAGGGATAACCCACAATAACCATTTTTTTATCCTTTACTTTGATTTTAATTAATAGCTTATTTACAAAGCTATTTTAAGCAATACAGTATTAATCCTTATCCAATTAAGTACCTTAAATACATCGTGCATTTAAGATAGATCAATACTGCCCTTTATGGCATGTAATTTAAATGAATATTTTCGAAGATATTACGGATTTAAAATGCAGGGATATAGTGTTGCTGCGCGGCGCGGGCTCTCTAGACTAGTCAACAAGTTCAAAAACGTGAAAAATAGAGATAAAGGTCCTAAAAATATGAGCGATGGCTCATTCGATTCGGAATCACCTCTAGAAAAATGTTTTTGAAGGATTTTGGTGCAGGTTAAAAATTGCAATTGTTATTAACAAAATAAGATAAAAAAAATGATATTTCGTTTTTTGTTAATAACTCGAAAAATATTAACATTTAAGCAATTTTGAAACAAGCTCGTTAAAGAGGAGGAAATTTCCAATAAAAAAGTCCTAACTCCCGGAATTCTATCTCCATTATTTATAATTTTAATTAGACGTTGAAAATAGGGCTCCGCGCGGCAGTTACGGCATGAGCGCGCCGCCGCTAAAGAGAGTTCAGCAATAAAAATATTTTTTTTATAACATAAAATGTGATTTTAAAAATTTGAAAAAATTCTAGTATCTTCTTAACACTTGAAAGAATCGAGCCCTGAAAAAAAAAGTTTAATCACCATTTTTCAAAAAGTTATTCAATTGTTAACTAACCAATTTTTTCTCAATCTCCATGGGCATAAACAATGGGATGAAAGGTATAAATAATTGGCCTATAAATTTTAAACTTCGTGGAGCCCTTTTGATATATGTACTTTATAAGATCCTGCGGTTTATTTTCATTAAAGTTTATTAATTTGTTAATTATGATTTTTTATAACTATTGAAAAATTAAAAATCTAAAAAATGTTGATAAAAAATTTTTTTTCAATTAATATTTAGCTATGCCTGTTTTCACATTGAACAATGGCAGTAATTAACAAAGGTTATGAATTTTTTACGTGATTTGTTTATAAAATTGTTATAAACAAATAGAGAAATACAATATTTTTTAAAAAAATTTTTTTGCTATTTTGTTGTTTACAAAAAATTATGATTTTTCAAAAAAAAAAATTTTTCTTAATTTTAATTTTTAATTGTTTAAAAACGATTTTTTTATATTTCGATTGTTTAAATAATAAGTTAAGAAAATTTTTTTCTTTTAAAAATTATAATTCTCACTTTTAAATAGTTTAGCAAAAAAAAAATTTTTTTTTATTTATAATTAATTTGTTTATTAGTTTAACAATTTGTTATAAACAAATATCGACCAACGTTATATTTTTTTTCTGAAGCAGAAAAAAATTATAAAAATAGCTATATAAAATAAAGTGCAAAAAAAAATATTTATTTATTATAATACTTTTTAATATCATACGATACGGTAATTATAGAGCCTACTTGAAAAAATTTTTTTTGCACTTTATTATATATAATAGCTATTTTTATATTTTTTTTCTGCTTCAGAAAACGAGCTTGTTTCAAAATTGCTTAAATGTTAATATTTTTCGAGTTATTAACAAAAAACGAAATATCTTTTTTTTTTTATCTTATTTTGTTAATAACAATTGCAATTTTTAACCTGCACCAAAATCCTTTAAAAAACATTTTTCTAGAGGTGATTCCGAATCGAATGAGCCATCGCTCATATTTTTAGGACCTTTATCTCTATTTTTCACGTTTTTGAACTTGTTGACTAGTGTACTCGCGTTTCTACATCGCGCTATCGAAAACGCGGGACGTATACAGTATTAAAGAGGTTCACGAATATTTTGAACTGCAGCCACTGCAGCACAGAATACATAATAGTAACTGCAGTTCTTAATTCTTATGGAATATCCAGAGGTGGTTTGTCAGTTTTGTTGGAATGTCAAATAGCTTTACTTACTACATAGTACATAGTATAAAACAAGTCGCTTTATCTGTCTGTCCCTATGTAGGTATAGTATATTGTATGCAGATCTTTAAATCTACGCAATGGATTTTGCGAGTTTTTAAAATAATAGTCTTTAAGTATTTAGTCTTTAAGATTTAAGATTATGGTAAAACTTATATTCAAGTGCGATAAATATAATATTATGTAAGTATATTATCAAGTGGTCGCGCATGTCGTGTCGAGGTGATAGGGTCCCATTTTTAACAATTTGCATTGGGCAAACCTAAAAACATTTTCAATTTTGTATCAGAAGTATATTGCTGTAAGTAGGTAGAGCGTTATTCGCCGAAGTAGTTTTTTCTCCAAGAACACTATTCCACGCGGGCGAAGTCGCGGGCAAAAGCTAGTTTTCTATATTATACACCGAACATTCTTCACGTTCACACAGTCTTATTATAATTCATGTTCAATAATACTAAAGACATAATTAAAAATTAACCAGTATCAAGATCGTTTAATTCAATTTACCCCGTATTGCACACTACAAAATTTTATTTCCCTATTTGCCATGAAATTCTTTCTGGTACACCTATAGCCCGTGAATTTAGGGAATATCAATCGAATATTCGTTTTATTCGAATATTCGACGATTTTATTATTCGAATATGACTGGGTCCAATATTCGAATATTTCGAATAAAACGAATAATAAAAATATTTTATTTATTTTTCAATAACATGTTAATAATTGTAATAAATTTGTACATAAACCGGAAAAGTTTCGTTATTTAATGCATTATTTTTATTATTTATTAATAGTGTCGTCAATAATATCCTAAAACACATTTTACTACACTATTTGTGAATGACTACAAAACTGTTTTTAAATAAAAAAAAATATTTAAGTTGAATACTTCCTACAGGCCTTCAGTGAAAGAAATCCATGCTCACACGCTTGTCAAAATAACCTAACCAAGAGCGTGTTAGGACGTGTCTAAGGGGGGTTCTGTTACTATAAAGAGTAATACGATTTTTAGTTTCTTTATCTTACTGTTCGATTTCGTTCAAAATAACTTTCCTAAAGAGAATTTACCATGATCTCTGGTAGATCATGGTAAATTCTCTTGGAACAAAAATTGGAAAATTTTAAGTTCCTAATCCTCATAGTTCAGAAATGACAGAGGGGGCAAAACCAATTTGGAGGCCGATTACTTGGAAATGGTTGACTTTATAAAACTCATATTAAAACTTTTCCTTTATTTAAAAAGACAATAATATTCAACACACACTTCACTTCACATGTATGGAAAGCCACCCTCCACACACGTGAAGTGTACTTAACTATATAATAAAATTATATTTTTTATCAAACCAAAACCGATTTCTAGACACAATATAGCTAGAAGAGCAGATAGAAAGAGAGACAGGCGGACGAACAGAGTGAAACAATAAAGGATACCTAGTTAAGTTGATTATTACAGTATTACACTGGCCTGCAAAATTAAGTACAAATTGTTTAAAATTTCATACTTTTAAAAACATTATAACAAGATTTATCAGCTTTCTTTAAAAGTAATAAATTATATTATATTATGTTAAAAAAAATTTAAGCCTATTCAAAAAAAAAAGTGACAACCACAATAGAAATACTCGAAATAAGAATAAGCTTGATGTACCAGTGACTAGACTTAGTAAAGTAAAGAATTCGTTTAAAGGCACGCATATACAATAGGATCCCAGAAAACGTTCAACATTTTTCAACCAATAAATTTAAAAAAGTAATCAAAGAACGTTTGTGTAGTAAAGCTTATTATAAACTTAATGATTTCATGAATGATAGCACACCTTGGGAATGAGGTGGCCCCCTGCAAGGCTACTTCCATATACTATTGTATTCTAGTTATATAGTTTTAGTCATAACATTGTTATACATTTTTTTATTTTAAAAGAACAATTTTCCATCTTTTTGGTAAAAGATGGCCCCGCGCGAGTTTCTTACGCCGGTTCTTCTCGCCGGGCTAGTTCCCGAACCGGTGGTGGTAGGCATCATGTATACCGACGTTCAATAAGTGTATAAAAATACCAACATTGAATAAAAAAATTTTGACTTTGAGCCATCTTGTGTGTTCCGCCATGTTGGATTTAGAATAATGGCACATAGCTAATCATGCATTGTCATCCAAACTAAACGTGTATACAAAATTTCCGCTCAATCGGTTGAAGATATCTGTTTCAAAATTTCACCCGAACAAAATACATACATTGCAAGTTAAATAAAAGCTTGTACAATGGTTGTAATTATTCCTGATTAGGGGCCATCCACATATTACGTCACGCAAAAATTCGACTTTTTGAACCCCTACCCCCCACCCATGTCACGCTTTTTAGTATCCCTGTACCTGTATTTAACATGTACTGTCACACTTTGTATGACCCCCCCCCCTCCCTCATCAGGTGTGTACATAATATATGTGAATGGACCCTTAATTTAAATACATGACATAGGTATACAGGATGTCCCAGAAGTCGACGTCGTCCTTTCGAAGGCTGATAGACCAGCTCATGACTCACCAGAATATCGTAATATGACCTTAGTAAAAAATCTTTAGTTTTCGTGATATTGGCACTTTTAATAATTTCTTAAAAATTACACCTCATGTCAGTTTTTAGCCTGCCGCAACTACAATTTCCCGTATTGTGGGTTACAAATTTGTATTGCGGAATCCTGACTAGTTCTGCTATTGATCACGGTTATAAACAAAGCAAATAGAATTTGAACTTTGTTGAAAAAAAGAAAACTTTTCCCTAATCGTGATTTCAAAAACTTTTTCTCCTAACTTTCACTATCCATACTGAACAAAAAATACACCACACTAACTTGGGTTGTTACTTTAAAAAGTTGCTCATTTTATGTAGTTTTCAAAGTAGTAAAATAGTTGCTATTAAGCTACGTCAAAAAATTTTTTTGCTATTTTAAGTGCACAGAGAACACATTTTGAATGTTTTTCTTTAGTTAGAATTTCGAACAAAAACACTCCTTACATTGAAATCAGCTAGATGTTTACTTAAAAATTGTACGTTGAAGTTAATTAATTAATTAATTAACTTAATTCATGCTTACTAAACTTAGAAACTAAACAGAATACAAGGATTTTTTTTTACAACTGTAAGGAGAAATGCAAAGAAGGAGAACACATTAATAATATCATTTGATGAATTAGACTCATTAGAGTGAGAGTAGATGACGACACGCACGTCTTTTGTTTGTTCTCAACAAACAAATAAAACAAATAAACAAACTCATGTATAGAACAAACAAAAGACGTGCGTGGCGTCACCTATTCTCTCACTCTAATGAGTCTAATTCATTAAATGATATAATAAATGTGTTCTCCTTCTTTGCATTTCTCCTTACAGTTTTAAAAAAAAATCTTGTATTCTGTTTAGTTTCTAAGTTTAGTAAGCATGAATTAAGTTAATTAATTAATTAATTAACTTCAACGTTCAATTTTTAAGTAAACATCTGGCTGATTTCAATGTAACGAGTGTTTTTGTTCGAAATTCTAACTAAAGAAAAACATTCAAAATGTGTTCTCTGTGCACTTAAAATAGCAAAAAAAATATTTTACGTAGCTTAATAGCAACTATTTTACTATTTTTAAAACTACATAAAATGAGCAACTTTTTAAGGGGCAAATAGTCCCTAAAGCTTAAAAATCGCTCAGTTTGAGTCGGAACTACTCCGAAAAATGGGAATAAAAAATTCAAAAAAATATACATTTCACACTTCAATCCTTCATCTTTAATATCATCGTTAATTTTTTTAATAAGACGAAGATTAATATTAAATAAATTAAAATTAAAAAGCCCTGTTTTCAGATTTCTTTTTCTATCTACTTACTACCTACTACGGCTATAAAGATGGTTCTTTTACGAAAATGTGAAGAATATATTTATCTAACATTTCATCGTTGGGTTTTTCGAAATACCGTTTTGTTTTCAAAATATACGTAAATAACTATTATTTTGTGAAAATATTTGTAAGCGGTGCGTGCGCGGGCGCGCGGGACAGTGAGCCGCTGACTTTCGTACGAGGAGGTTGTGTCACTCTCCGCGGTGCCGCTATTTCGCAATCGTTTATTTTACTCTTGAAATAGTATGGAACAACATGCCGTAAAAAATAAATTATGAAAACCTTAGCGAGCACTCTGCCTGCGATAGAATGAAAATGTTCGATCGTTGAATGTACTTTTTTGTTCCTTCAACTTCTTACTTGAAATTTTAATTATATATTAATATAATATTATATAGTATATATTATAGTATAATATTTTATTATATAATATGTACTTGTAAATTTCACAGAAAGTGTATAGTTCTATTTCTATGACGACCTCTGTGGCTCAGTTGGTTGAGCGTGTCGTTGCTCAAGCCGTCGCGGGTCGCGGGTTCAAATCCCGCCGACGGAACAAAAAGTTTTCTGTGTTCCTGGGTCATGGATGTGTATTAAATATGTGTATAATATAATAAAAATCTTAATTATGTGTATAGTATAAAAGTATTAAATATACTTCCGTTATCTGGTACCCGTAACACAAGTTCTTCGAGAACTTAGCACGGGATCAGATTGACGTGGTGTGAAGCGTCCATAGATATATTATATTATTTCTGTTTTAATTGGCTATTTAGTATATCAACGTTTTGAGGTATATAGTATATGAGGTAAAAATGCCTAAGCGACATTTATTAATTTATTTAACACACATACAACTACCATTACAGACAAAATCCAATTCGATAGCATAGGAGAGCAAATTCATATTTTATATAATACATATTAAATATGATATTTCCAGTTTAAATAACAATAATTGATAAAAAATAATAATTAAAGAAAATATAATAATTAAAGAAAGACACATATGACGCATACATTTAGTGAACTTTATAGAAGAGTGATTTAACGTTAAAATTTTTAGAAAAAAAAATCATTAAAAATCACAAAATAGTCGGATTTAGATGGTTTTAACATACATCTAAATATCTATATATCAATAAGTTACAACGTGTATCTTATTTTTATAGCAATTTTTGATATTAAAACGAGTCATATAGCTTTCGAATTACAGGCAGTTTATGTCGCTTAGGTAAAAAAGTCCTAATTCGAAAAATAGGTAAAATTATCTAAGCTATCAACGAAAGTTATGTAATAACAAGTAAAATTGCCTACATTTTATTTTAAAGGTTTTCAGCAACATGTAAAAATAGGTAAGCTATAGATACATTTTCTGTAATAACAGGTAAAAATAACTAATTCCAAACACTTTAAAAAAAATATAGGAGTATTATATTAGGTTGGGGAAAAAGTTTCTTCGCATTTTATATAAAAATTCAAAAGGTTTTTTTATAAAGTTTATTTACAAGTGACTAAAGTATATAGGTGCCATTTTGTTCGATAACTTTTTGCCATCTTGTTGGTAGGTACATGATCCCATTGCTATAAAATTTTTAGGGCTTCTGATGAAAAAACTGCGACAAGTGGTTTTGGCAGTCCTCTTGTGATGTCAACCTGACACTGCCTAAGGAATTCTGCAGCGACCGAAACAGGTGGAAATCTGAAGGTGCAAGGTCAGGACTATACGGCGGATGCATTAACACCTCCCAGCCAAACTCCCGTAATTTTTTCTGAGTGGCTAAAGATGTGTGAGGTCTAGCGTTATCATGGTGAAAAACCACACCCCTTCTGTTGATTAATTCCGGCCGCTTTCTCTCAACTTCTTGCTTTAATCTCATCAGTTGTTCGCAGTGCAGTTCAGAATTGATGGTCCTGCCTGGCGGTAACAGCTCATAATGAATAATGCCCTTCCAATCCCACCACACACACAGCATCACCTTGTTGCGAGTTAACCCGGGTTTCGCCACAGTCTGTGAAGCCTGACCGGCCTTTGACCACGATCTTTTTCGCACGTTCTTGTCGTACGTGATCCACTTTTCATCACCAGTTATCAGCTTCTTCAAAAATGGTTCGGTTTCATTACGTCGTAATAAAGAATCACAAATGAGTACACGGTTCATTAGGTTTCTTTCAGTGAGCTCATGAGGCACCCAAATATCGAGCTTTTTTGTGTACCCAGCTTTTTTCAAATGCGCCAAAACCGTTTTGTGGTCAATCCCCAGTTCTTCAGCTACATCGTAACTACTAATATGCCGATCTTGCTCCACTTTTTCAAAAATGGCAACAGTTTTGTCCGTAACAGGGCGACCAGAGCGACGTGCATCTTTGATATCAAAATTTCCGGATTGAAAACGCTTAAACCAAATTTGCGCTACTCTCATAGATACTGCATTAGGTCCATAAACATCACAAATTTTTTTCGCGGCTTGTGTTGCATTTTTACCTTTTTTGTAATAAAATTTTAAAATGTATCGAAATTCTTCATAAGAATCACTCATTTTAACAATAAGAAAAACAAATGAAAATCTCAAATTTACCTAATTTGAATTTGGAATTGTCTTCTGTAAAATTAAAACTTTTTAATGATACCAAAATCAGCCAGATACAATTGGTACCTATAGCCCAAGATATTTTATGACAAGTTCATACATACTATAATGCGAAAAGACTTTTTCCCCAACCTATTATAAAACAAGATAAGTTACACAAATGTTGCTTACATTAAGAATTTTCTACGGCTAAAGTTATCTTAGTAAATTTATTATTCAATGACATTGTAAATTTTTGCTCCTAACTGACAATATTCTCCTTCTTCTTGTTTATAAAAATTAATTGCAGTTCCCTTGTCTGACTAAAACGAGCTAAAACGTTAGCTAATTTTGATCTTGAAATAATCAAAAATATAGAAGTAAAAACTCAAGGCCTAGGATTTCAGCCCATTGCTTTATACTTAAGCTGCGGCCCCATTCCTTGAGTTCTATCTTGGTAGTGCTGGGAGATATTCCACATACCGATTCTGGGCATGACACCGTGAGACAATTGGCCCAAAGCCTACCCAGCTCATCCGCGGTTTTGTTGTCGGAGATATTGCCGTTGCCTAGAACCCATACCAGACTGATGCTGTTATCTCGTCCTAGCATGTTTAGCGTTTGAACACAAGCCATAACTAATTTAGATGAAAGAAGAAGGGGCAAAAAGTCCCCATCCTTGTAGCACTATGACATATATCAAATGAAAGGGCTTAAAAAAAGTGTCATTGTTTTGTATGACAAAAATCCTCTAAACCATGGGAGAAAAAAGTAAATGAGGGTTAAAAAAGTTTTAAAAAATCATTCTATAATATAGAATGATTTCTTTTTTTCGCACCGTTTCATAGTGTTGCTACTATGGAAAATTTTTTGGAAAGTAATGGTATACACTCAACTTTAGAAAAGTGTTATATTTTGATAAACTGCCTCATATTTTGATGAAATGTATGGAATGATAATAAAATACTAAAAATAAGCTCTTTCCTCAATTTTTTCGCACATACCTAATTACTTTCTGGAAATTGTTTCTTACTTGCAACGCTATCGAATGGTGCAATAATACAAAATGTATTTTTTTCCTAATTTGCGGATTCGAATCCTGGCCTGGAAAAGTGGTTTATGTAAAATCAAATAATTCAGATAAAACAATTACATTAAAATACATATAATTAAATAGCAAAAATAATTTTAAAACGATTAGGTACAGAAAAAAAGTAAAAAAGATATTGTACATGGTGAATTATTTTTCTGGGCGTTGTAAGAGAAGTCAAAAAAAATTAGCAATAGCAATTTAGCCCTACGGAATATCGAGGCCGACTTGATGAAAACTTAAACTGCATCATTTTTGATAACTCATTTTTCCTAGACAGGAACCCATAAATTATGGAAAAAAATACATCCTGTGTACTGCACCTTTAAATAGTATCGCAAGTAAGAAACAATTTCCATAATGTAAGTATGGACAAAATTGAGGAAAGAGCTTATTTTAGCATTTTATTATCATTCCATACATTTCTTCAAAATATGGGACAATTTATCAAAATATAACACTTTTCTGAAGCTTGCTGTATACCATTACTTCCCGAAAATTGTTCCTTATTAGCAACACTATGAAATGGTGCAATAATACAGGATGATTTTTTAAACTTTTTTTCACTTATAACTCTCATTAACTTTTTTCTCCCATGGTTTAGAGATTTTTCGTCATACAAAAAAATTACACGCTTTTTAAGTCCTTTGATATATGTCTTGTAGTGCTACGGGGGGAGTAGTGGGGACGGGATCCATACAAAAATGCCCCTTCTTCTTTCTGCTGCTGTCAGTGCCTTCAGCGCAGTGTGATTGTTCTGACAGACTGCGCTGAAAGCATTGATAGTAGCAGAAATATCATCTATATTATCCTAATCTTCTCTACAAGATTAGGATGTTTTATGGACAAGGACAATCTGTAGGCTCTGTAGTGAACAACTCATCACAGCCTCAAACATGGTTGTAAATTGTCCTAAGCAAGTATATAGGCAAGCCTGTAGGTGGCATGCCCCCGTAGAAGGTCCGTCCACCCGGTTGTCTTTCCTGGATCCGTCCGTGTACCAGACTATGTCATTGGAGTGAACATTGATTCCTATCCTCTACTCTCCCTAGACGATAGGAAAACCTGGTGTTGCTTTAAGAAGCTATGCACCTTGATCATATCGTCTGATGGCATGGCCATGATAGGTGTCTTAAGAAGAGACTATTGCATCTGTCCATGAAGGGTGGAAGTCCATTTGGCTTCCTGGCCTTGAAAAACGCTACTACCGCCATACATTTGTCATTAAAAATGTACGGTGATAGCAGCTTTTGATGTAACAAAAGAGATGAACAATATTTGTTACATTCTGATAATTTTTTTATGAACATCAACTTGGCAAAATCGCTTTAAAATTTTATCATAGTAACATATTTTGTCGGCAGCGTTAATTCGTTAATCGTTGAAGTTAATTCTTAACCCCAGTTAACATAATTTTTCCAAGGAATCCACGGAAAACTTTTTATTCTCTTATGGATTCGAACCCACGCCCTCTGGCTTAAGCACTAAAGCGCTAACCACTGAGCCACAGATATCTTCATCTAAACTGATTCAATTTAAGTCTCTATAACTCCTGAATTTATGAAGTTTTTTGGACCGTTATAGTTTTCGTTCAAAGTTTATTACATGGACTACCATCATGAATTTTTCACATTTTTAGAGCCAGCCGTTTGGCTTTTAGAGGGGGGGACGCCGTATTTTAACAAGAAATGCGCTTAAAAGTGGAATATCGCGCAAACGGATACGTACGTACATCAAAATATAATCTCAGAAACCTCTTAATGTTCTTATAATGTCTATGTACCTAATTATATCTCCCCTTTTCGTGTAGGTGTAACCAAAAATTATCTTCATTTATTTTAGCACTATGTCGACGTGATAAATAAACTTATCCATTCAAAGTTTCATATTTCAAGCACCACCGTTTGGATGGACAGACGGACGGGCGGACGGTCGGTCGAATGGAAGGACATGACGAAACTATAAGGATTCCGAGACATGAACTACGGAACCTTAAAAAAGGAATAATAATGAAACCACACCGATTTCAGTGACTGTTGCCAATTTAATTGAAAATAGACCAGCTATAGAAGCTAATTTATTATGTTCAAGTATGTGCGCAAAGTTTACTCCCATAACCTAGTATATTGATATTTTCTACTACCGACAGGACTAACTAGCGAAACATTAGGCGCATAAATATAGAAATATATTTAGCAATGTTTGCGTTCATTAAGGTTCCCACACACTGTAAATTTAATACTTTTAGTTACATTTTATCTAACCGACGACAAAAAAAAATTCTAACCGACATACTTAAAAACAAAAGTTTTCAAGTAAAAATATCTACATAGCACGAATAGTTATTGTGTCAAATATGTAAAACTATCTTTACGCCAATATTATTTTATTTCACTATGGGTAAAATTCTACAAGTTGCACTTTCGTAAAATAATGGTATCAAATTAAATGCACTGTAAGGACAATTCACAAATAATTTGTATGGAGAAAATGTACAAAGTGTTCACAAAAAGAATTTTTTGAACAAGTAAAAATATTTTTGTGCATACAAAAGAAAAGTAAAAACATGAAAAATAGACTAAGTAGATTTTTAAAATTCTTCAAAATATCCAAATGATTTTTTTTATAAATAGCTTTTTGTTGTCGCTTAGTGAACATAACATTCATGATTTTGTATAAATTTCACTATATCTAAGCGACAAAAAAATCGTCGTAGGAAGACGACGATTAGACCAATCGACGCAGAAAAAAAAATACAAACTCATTGATATAACTCATTTTCGGTATTTTTGTCGCTTAGGAAAGTGAAAAAACACCTAGTGGATATTTTAGTGATTCTGTCAATAGCACTAAGTATTGCATTTTGGTGGGCGTAGAGGTGGAAAATGAAATCAAAAGTGATGGGTTGGAAGCCGCATTGCCTACCAAATAATTTCTAGATTTCGGGAATAACCTCGACCGGCTTCTACAGAAGAAGGAGAAGCGGCTTATACATTCTACGTTTTTTCTTTGCTCATAGACCAGAAATAAATTAATATTTTCAAGTTGCATTTAAATCAATCCTAAAGTCGTATAAAGGGCCGTTCCTTAGTTTATAATTTGAGTCGCGGCGCGGAGATCGCGAGCGCCGCGGGGTGTATGCGGGTGGCGCGGCGGGAAGTGTTAGGCCACGCCCGAATCTGTGACGTCATCTACGTATATTTTCGCCTTAAAGTAACAACCCAGGTTAGTGTGGTGTATTTTTTGTTCAGTATGGATAGTGAAAGTTAGGAGAAAAAGTTTTTGAAATCACGATTAGGGAAAAATTTTCTTTTTTTCTACAAAGTTCAAACTCTATTAGCTTTGTTTATAACCGTGGTCAATAGCAGAACTAGTCAGGATTCCGCAATACAAATTTGTATCCCACAATACCGGAAATTGTAGTTGCGGCAGTCTAAAAACTGACATGAGGTGTAATTTTTAAGAAATTATTAAAAGTGCCAATATCTCGAAAACTAAAGATTGTTTACTAAGGTCATATTACGATATTCTGGTGAGTCATGAGCTGGTCTATCAGCCTTCGAAGGGACGACGTCGACTTCTGGGACATCCTGTATATATTTTTTAAATCTCCGTTTAAATTCCTTTATTTTGGTTTGGTTAAAAGACTTTGAAGAGTTTGGTTGAGACAAACCTAACGATACCTTAATTGTCGAAATCCATCCAGCCGTTTGGAAGATACGTGGGAATAAAGGAATTTACAAACATACATACATACATACATACAAACATACTTACATACAAGATACGCGCGAAAAACATAGCCCAGTCGGGTAATATTAACCAGTCGGGTAAAAAAATAAGCTAAAACATTTGTAAAATGGCAAATTACTTATAAATAATAATTCAATGTTGTTTTCAAAGAACTTTTACTTAGTGACATTAATCATAGCAATTAGGTACTTATATGGGAGACTAATAACTCCCCACACCTATTTCGGTGGTTTCGATGTCGTTAAAACCAGTCCACTGCACTGTCTAGAGACCAATATGATGTAGAATATTATAGAAGAAACCATGAAGAAAGAAACGTTTCTATTTTTAACTCTCAAAAGAGGACAAAATTATGGTCGCCATGCTTTACTTGTAGACTTTCGGTGACGGAAGAAAACTCGAAGAAAAGAAATGTTCCTTTCCCTTGACGTTTGAAATCACCGTGCTACGAACGATAGAAATGTTTCATACATTTTGTCCCTAAAATCTATCAGAATTTCTATTTCTACTGACGCCATGCTAAGCCTGCAGATACGTGGGACGGATGATCGACACGACTGCAGGCTTAGCATGCGCATTGAAGAAACACCGAAGAATAGAAAATATGACAGATTGAAGAAACATTAATACCATTCGGAGCAAAATAGGTCTTATTATAAGGTAGCAAGGTTGATGTATCGTCGTTATGAGAAATAACATTTCTTTTCTTCCCGAGCATGAGCTCACAAAATGGCCTCTTTTGACAGCTAAAGTAGAAACGTTTTCTTAATTTAATGTCAAAAAGTCCCACAATAATGTCAACCACTCCACATCATGGCGGTCCTAGACAAAAAGTGTCTTTACGTTGAGTCATATACTTGAATATTTGTTCGTTTTTGACCGAAGATTTCCCGGCGACCATTTTAAAAATATGGCTGTTTAGAAATGTTGACTTCTATTAACGACCTTGTTATCATGGATTAAGAACTATTTTGCAACGAACTGTTTTGGATAGAATATTTCTTCTTTAAATGTATTTCTATGGATCGCTTTACTAAGCCTGCTGGCGAGAGATCAGGCGCAGCAGGGTAGACTTTTTACATGCCCATGCGACGCATGTATCACCTTTCTTGTCAGACAATGCGAAACTGTCAAACGGCTAACTGTAGTAACTAGTCCTATATACAATGCTTAGTATTGTAAAATGAGTATGTATATCCATAAATATCAATATAACAAAAAAACACATTTCTGGCATTTTTTATTTAAAAATAATAATAAAAATACATTTTTAAAAACAATTAAAAAAATGTATAAAATTATGAAGAGACAGGAGCAGGGTCAGATTATATTTATTTAAGGTTTCTGACACGATGGGAACAGGGGTAACGATGCATTGGACGCAAGAGAAGGTATAGATGGTATTGACGGTATAGATGGAATGGATGGTACTGTACCATCTATTCCATCACAAGGTACTGATGGTATCGATGCTTCTGACGGTAGGGATGGCAACGACAGGATAGTCTTTTTGACTCCAACCGCAGACTCAAAAGCGTTGAAATATATAGTCGTAGGATCGTACTTCAAAATGAGTTCTTCGTATGTTGCCGGGTAATACTCTTTCACGCCGTTCAAGAAAGCTCGGGCCAAGCATTTAATCTCAGGTGAACATTTTTTACAAGCAGTCAAAACCATATCTTCAGCATATTCTGAAATTTTAAAAGAATAAATAATATGACCAGTGATAATTTTATTATTATACATCTATGAATATGAATATGTATATCCTGAGTTGAAAGCCTCGCGTAAATTTTGCCTCTGATTTATAATATACTAGCGACCCGCCCCGGCTTCGCACGGGTACAATACTGATACTAATACTACAGATAACAGAATGTCTTTAAACCTCTAACAAAACGGATGAAATTTAGTCAAAACAAACATAAACAAATTAATATAGGTACCTACTAATACTTAATGAAATAAGTAAGTGGGTATACTTTTATCGTATGAAATACCTACACTTTTCAGAACTAACAATACAACAATCACTAAATAAATAGTCACTCAATTAATATCTATCCATTATAGTTACAACGAACACAAAACAAACAATTTACTCATAGATCTAAACTCGCACGCCTTGGCGACCACGCGGCGACGCGACGCCCACTTCGCAACGGGCCGTGCAGCAGAAATCGTAATATTTTAATTTCGCCATAACTTCAAAACCAAACATGCAATTTTAATCATTAAAAGACCAAATATTATCTACATAAACTGTACTTAGTGATGAAATAATTTATTTTGATAAGGATTAATAGCATGACTAAAATAAACGCGTTTAAATGTAGTCCAAAAAAAATTCAAGATTTCTAAATAAAAAAATGGTTGTTGTGCCTCACTCGACATAGATAGGTATAGTG
Organism: Glaucopsyche alexis; assembly: GCA_905404095.1. Lineage (NCBI taxonomy): Eukaryota > Metazoa > Arthropoda > Insecta > Lepidoptera > Lycaenidae > Glaucopsyche > Glaucopsyche alexis. The sequence goes on along the minus strand of FR990049.1, from coordinate 20,789,537 downwards.
TGTCGCGGACTTTTTTGTAGATATTTATAAGATCTACAATTAATTAGAACATTTTATGGTTCTATCTTTTATAGTTTAGGCAGCGTACGCAAAATAAGTAACTTTTCTGGTTGATTTTTTACACCTTGTGTCCGAAAAACCCAAATATCTTACGGAACCCTATTTTTTTCCAAAATAAAATTTAGCCTATGTTACTCGTGGATAATGTAGCTTTCGAATGGTGAAAGAATTTTTGAAATCGGTCCAGTACTTTTTGAGCCTATTCATTACAAACAAACAAACAAACAAACAAACAAACAAACAAACAAACATACAAACAAAGTTTTCCTCTTTATAATATTAGTATAGACTAAGTACTATACGTTGCCCGCAACTTCATGGCCGCAAAAGTTAATCTCGCGGAAACCGTACATATTCCGCAATAAAGTGTAGCTTATGTCCTTCCTTGTAGTCTACTCCATATTTCTGTAAAATTTCATCAATATCGGTTCAGTAGTTTCGGAGCCTATTCAATGTAAGCATACATACAAACAGACTTTTGCTCTTTATAATATTAGTATAGATAATATCTAAGATATTTAAGTACCGCAAAAACTTATTTTTTGCGGCACTGCTGACATTATAACGTTTTCAGTGTCATCTTGCTTATAGGGTTGCTTAAAATCAATAAGGATATTTTGGGAAAATGCTCTACTTCTTCTGTAAAGAAGTTTAGGCAGGATATCTACACTAATATTATAAAGAGGAAAACTTTGTTTGTATGTTTGTTTGTTTGTTTGTTTGTTTGTTTGTTTGTTTGTAATAAATAATTTCGAAAATAATTGAAAATCATTTGACCTCACACATTGCATTATTGTTATTTAGGTAAAGTTTTAGCTTCCCCATTTAAATTAGCTCCTATTAGGATAGCGACCTAGAGATGACGACAACGCCTTAGAGAGAGAGTGTTAAAATTACATCAATTTTATTTATAAATAAACTAGCTGACCTGTGCCCACTTCGTTGGGCGTTAAACACTTTTTGACAATGATGATGAGTATAATAAGTATCCTAAGTTACGCCTTATAAGTTATAACTTCAGTTATCGGCTAGTGAAAGTCCCGTGAAAATCGGTACAGCCGTTCCAGAGATTAGTCTGAACAAAGAGGCAGACAGACAAACAAACAGACAGACGGACAGAAAAAAAAATTAAATAGAATTTTTATTGTTAGTACCGCGACCGTATATTATACAATGGGATATAATTAATCGAGCGAACAAAAAATAAGTTGGCGGCTGCACGTGAGCATACTGTATTACTGAATTTGGCAGCGAATTAATATGTTGGCGACTAAATTACTAAACTGGCGAAAACACTCGATTGACAAAAAATTCAAAAGTCGGCAGATAAAAAGAGGCGAAATTTAATCCAAATTAGCACCGACATTTATAAGTTGGTGACTTAATTTCCGAGTTGGTGACCATTATACCATATAAGCAGCTATAAAACCAGATTTGGTTGATAAATTAATGGCTGCTAAAAATTCAATTTGCTGGCTACGGAAAAGCCTATTTTTTGATACTGTTGGAGTATGTTTTTCTTTGGCATGGGTGTCATTTTCTAGGTTTCTGGGGGTGCAGAATAATATGAAAATAAAATCTGTTTTGAAATTCCACAATGGCGTAAATTTTTGTTATTAATATTAATAAAGTTGTCCTTTTCCAGGTTTCTGGGGGTTCTGATTACAAAATTGTCTTCCAATTTCATTTTTCCAAAATGGAGAATATTCAATCTTCGTAAAATGAATATGAATACTAATTTAAAAGATCTTGGGGATGCTGTTTAGGATTGATGATTATTATTACAGTATGTTATGTAGTTTAAGGTACCAGCTATGTATAGATTTTTTCAAAATTCAGGATTCATGAATTTTTCTGCCATTCATGAAGAAAATATGCGATTTCTAGGTTAATAAGGGGGAGGAAATTTTCATTATTTTTGCAGTAGGATGCACCGTTTCTGAAATAGAAGTGACTATAGAAAAAAAAAATGGCAATGCTGTACTGAGATACGAGGGGTGTATCAATCTATAGAAATGTTGGAAAATTCAGGATTTTCGAATTTTTTTTTCTCCCATCATGAAGAAAATATGATGTTGCGGATTTCCTAAAGGGGATGAAATTTTCATTATTTTTTCAATAGGATGCACCGTTTCTGAGATAGAATCAATTTTGTAAAAAAAAAGAAGTAAATGTTGTACATTGAGATACGACGGATGTTAATAGCTATAGGAATGTTGGAAAATTCAGGATTTTCGACATTTTTTTTCTCCCATCATGAAGAAAATATGATGTTGCGGGTTTCTTAAAGGGGATGAAATTTTCATTATTTTTTCAATAGGATGCACCGTTTCCGAGATAGAATCAATTTTATAAAAAAATAAGTAAATGCTCTACATTGAGATACTAGGAATGTATAAAGCTATAGAAATGTTGGAAAATTCAGGATTTTCAAATTTATTTTTCTCCCATCATGACGAAAATATGAGGTTGCGGGGTTACTAAGGAAATTTAAAATGGATGACTTTTTTGTAATCAACCCCAGAAACCAATAAAAGGACACCCATATTATTTTTATAAAATTAAATATGTGTCCGCCATATTGGAATTTCAAAACGAATGTCATTTTCGTATCCAGCACTCCCAAAAACCTGGTAAACGACACCCATATCAATTTTACGAAAAATAAATATCCGCCATTTTTAAACTTCAAAATTAATCTACACAATAATCTACACCCCCCTAAAACCGAGAAAAATTAAAAATTGGGAATTTTGTACGCTCCTTTATGTTTTTTTTGTGTGCGCTCGTTTTGCTGCTTGTATGGTTTTTGAGTTACCTACATCAGGGAAAATATATGTGCCTATTCTTAAATTAAATGTGTACTCACAAATTGTCGCCAAGATGGTTATTTGTTCGCTAAAATATAATCTGTCTGCCAGTTTGGAAAATTCAGTGGTATTATTTAGTCACCAGATTTATAATTTTTTTGTTCCTTACATTCTGTCGCCAACTTGGTAATTTAGTATTCAATATTGGGTATTTTCACATCCAAAATTTAATTGTTTTGTCGCAAGTTTAAATACATGCCTTATACAATGTGTCCCGAGTCCCGACAGCTGTATCGGAGCCTTTAGTGGTAAAAAATATGGCATTTTTATAGTTTTATCGACAAATTGCCGCTCAAATATTTTTCTCTCACGTTTGTAAAATGTTTGTTTTTTGGTAACCAAGACCCGGGCTCTCGTACTAATCATACAATACATCTATACATCTTCTTCTATACATACAAATATATGATGATGTAATACATACAAATAGGTAAATAAAATTTAAGTGTCTGTTTTTAACTTCAAATTAACAGGTTTTTACTTAGTAGTTAGTGCATACGAATATATTCAATGTGTCAATATCTTCAATAATAATTTGAAAAAGACGACTGGATGGCCCCCTGCCTGAGATGATAGGTAGGTACCAACAAATTGTTAAAACTTCTAAATTATTGCACTGAGAGTGGTACATATTTTATTTTAGCAAATGTCCTCATCTTTCGTTTTAGAACAAAAAGCAAGCAGGTTAATAGCCTAGATTTTTCACATAAGCAAATAATTAAAAAAATACACCAAAAAAAAATATATATATATCTTTTAAATTACCTTTTTTGTTTTTTTGTTCAAAGAAAATTAAAACATAGTGGTTGTGAATTATTGTCCACATGTTTAGCTTTCAAATGGAGCTTTTTTATGTTCCTAGGACATTTATATGAGTAGTGGTGGTCGAATTAGTACGAGAGCTCGGGTCTTGGTTACCAAAAAACAAAATGGTTGCCATTTTACAAATTAACGTGAGAGAAAAATAAAAGACATGTTTGATTTTGGGCCAGTTCTATGTACACTACATAGGTAAATAGGAAAAAAATATGGGAATATCATAAAAATACGAAAAAATTAATTTGAAGAAGGGTACATGCGTACAAAAATGATTATTTGAAGAGTTTTTTATTGCGAGAACACTATTTTTAGGGCGGCCATGACAGTTGTTTTGACTTGACTTTTGACGTAGTAGACAGTTTTACGAAGAGACGACGTCTTGAATGCCATACGTCTTTCTTTGTCAAAAGTCATGTCATTGACAAAATGACATTATTTAGTTAATTTTGATCTGATCCGCCATGTTTTATTTTACTTTGTGTTGCTCTCCTTGACGAAGTTAATTTAAATGTACATGGAAACGAAGTGAAAATAAACAAAATAAAGAATAGGAAACGGTTACTATATTATGTAGCTATATTTACATATATTGTACGTAGGGCTGGCCCAGGCCTCATACATTTCTTGAACAACGCTTTTGTGGGGCAATTGGTCGATAAAAAAATGCCATATTTTTCACCACTAAAGGCTCCGATAAAGCTGTCGGGACACATTGAATATATTCGTATGCACTAACTACTAAGTAAAAACCTGTTAATTTGAAATTAAAAACAGACACTTAAATTTTATTTACCTATTTGTATGTATTACATCATATATTTGTATGTATAGAAGAAGATGTATAGACTTTATTTTCATTTTTTAATTATTCTTCGGCCTAAACGTTTTTACATACATATTATTATGCAGTAGATCGTATTTGCCTAAAGTATCTAAAATTGATTTTGGTGGGGCACTACCATGCTCCTAGATACATACTGTTTTTAGGGTTCCGTACCCAAAGGTAAAAACGGGACGCTATTACTAAGACTTCGCTGTCTGTCTCTCACCAGACTCCAAAGTTAAGAAGATTGAGTAGATAAATAGTTAAAATTTTAGCCAAATTTAAAAGCTTTTTAGGAAGCAAATTTAGAAAATAAGTTTTATTTCATCCTTTTTTGTGTATTTTTACTTTGGAAGTCATTTTAATTTTTTGTTTAAAAATAATAATTTCAGGCTTTTTAGCGACATATTTTGTTAAGTTATTATTAATACATCTTAAGAACGACTAAAATAAACGATCGAATGTATAATTAAATACGCGCCAAGCTTCCATTAGGTATTGTTAATAAGATGATGATGATGAATACTCCAGGGTATACCTTGGAGCAAAATCTTACTTTTTGGTAGCATATGCTAGGACTACTTCAGAAAAAGTTGAAATCACCATAATTATGTGTCCATATAAATTTCGAGGAGTTCCCTCGATTCCTCATGGATCCCATCATCAGATCACCACTTTTTGACAACGGGATCAACTTGGGATTATACCCTTTACATCAAAAAAAAAATTTTGAAAATCGGTTCATAAACGACGAAGTTATCCGCGAACAAACATTAAAAATAAACATATTTACGGTCGAATTGAGAAACTCCTCCTTTTTTGGAAGTCGTTTAAAAATCATTTTTCTTAATTTTTGTCTGTCCATCTGTTTGTCTGTCCTTGTGTTCCGGCTGATCTCTGAAACCATGGAATTTATAACATATTCCGTGTCTGAAACAGCTGGACCGATTTTTACACGACTACGCTACTTTTTAACCGACTTCCAAAAAAAGGAGGCGGTTATACGTTCGGCTGTATATATATATATATATATATATATATATATATATATATATATATATATATATATATATATATATTTATATACATATTTGATGTAAAAGGTATAATCCGAAGTTGGTCCCATTTTCAGAAAATTGGTGGTCTGATGATGGGATCCATGAGGAATCGAGGGAACTCCTCAAAATTTATATGGATACATATGGTGATTTCAACTTTTTCTGAAGTAGTCCAAGCATAATATTATGATACCAATACCCTGGATCCAAAAGTACAGAACAGAACTCATGACTCCTTATAGATAAATGTTTGGGGATTTTGGCGTTGTTTAAAGAACTGCAAGCATATGCCACTTTGTCAATTAGAGTAATCATCATCGTTACCACCACTATCACAGCATACATCATCACATTATAATGATAAAGAAGGTACTTCTAATAGTATTTTACACTTACACGGAGATCTTTGAACATTACTCTGCCGTTTATGGACCTATTTGCAAAATTCTTTTGATGTTGTAAAGGGTTTAATTCGAAATTGGTCCTTTAGTCACTAAAGTGAAAATGTGATGATCCATGAGGAATCGAGGGAACTCCTCGAAATTTATATCGACATATATAGTGATTTTGACTTTTACTGAAGTAACACAAGCATATGCTACCAAAGAATATGACGTTGTACCAAGGTATACCCTGAATCCAAAAGCACTGAACAGAACTCCTCAGTCTTTAAAGATATGAGTTAGGAAATTTCGGAATTGTTTAAAGAACTGCAAGCATATGCCACTTTGTAACTAACAGTAATCATCATCATCATCTTAATAACAATACCTAATGGAAGCTTGGCGCGTATTCAGTTATATATTCGATCGTTTATTTTAGACGTTTTTAAGACGTATTAATAATAACTTAACAGGATATATCACTAAAAAGGGTGAAATTATTTGTTTAAAAATAATAATATCTTAGAGTTCCATTTACGTTAGTTCTACGCAAAGTTGCGGGCAGCAGCTACTGTTTCTTTACAAATTGGAAGTACGGTATACTAACTGTCGGTTAATCTTTGTGTCCACGAAAATATTAAATTGGATCAGTTAAAGTGTCAGATCATTGCTGTGTAGTAATATACATACTTCTGTACCCCGCAGCGACGCACGAGCACGGTCCTCGGTCCATATAGCATTCTTTTCTATTCTTCAGCTCCTCACAATCGTGTCTCAGTCGCTCCGGTGTGAAGTCGTCCTTCGGAAGATCATAGAGCTCCGGTTTGCATCGTCGCTCCGGTGTGTAGTCGTCCTTCGGTGTGTAGTCGTCCTCCGGTGTGTAGTCGTCCTCCGGTGTGTAGTCGTCCTTCGGTGTGTAGTCGTCCTTCGGTGTGTAGTCGTCCTCCGGTGTGTAGTCGTCCTCCGGTGTGTAGTCGTCCTTCGGTGTGTAGTCGTCCTTCGGTGTGTAGTCGTCCTTCGGTGTGTAGTCGTCCTTCGGCAGATCACAGAACGCCGTGCACACCGACAGGAATATTAGCTGGTGCAACATAATCACTTATCTGAAAACATAGACGGTTGTTGAGGGGCCGTCCATTAATGGTTGAACCGTCCGTGATGGTTTTAACAACTTTTTAGAACCTCACTACGTATCACCAGGGGAAGGGGCCCTGAGAAACCTGAATGGTGACACGAAAGTCGAAAGCTTCAGAGTTGAGAGGCCCACGTTAGTTAGGTTGTACAATTAGCACAATTCGTGGCAAAACCCACGAGGGAGTCTAGAGACGAGAGAAGGTAGTGTGTGCGTGTGAAGTGTTTTGAGAACGACACTCATGTGACGTGACTAAGAAATATTATTCGAATATTCGTTTTATTCAAATATTCGACAATTTATTATTCGAATATGACTGGGTTCAGTATTTGAATAATTCGAATAATACGAATAATAAGATTTTTGTTATCTTTTTTCAAAAATAATATGTTAATAATAGTATAAAAAATTGCATAAACCGAAAATTTACGTTATTAACACATTATTATAATTATTTATTAGTATTGTCGTCAATTATATCCTAAAACTGATTTAACTACACTATTTGTCAAAGAATATAAATATGTTTTTAAATAATAAAAAAATTAAGGTGCATACTTCCTACAGACAACAGCGAAAGGACGCCATGTTCACACGCAATGGTAAAATAACCTAACCAAGTGCATGTCAGGCCATGTCTAATGGGGGTTCTATAAGTATAAACGCGTAATATGTATAATTTTTGCTATCAAATTTCTTAAAAAGTTACTGTTCTCTAAGAGAATTAGGCATGACCTCCCAGCATGGAAAATTTTAAGTTGCTAAGTTTCATAGTTCAGAAATGACGGGGGGGGGGGGGGGGCTGGGGGGCTTTTTTGGGGACCGCTTTGGGTTCCGATTACTTGGAAATGGTTGACTTTGTTAAAGTCGTGTATGGAACCTTGCCTTTATTTTAAAAGACATTAAATATACACTTCATTTATGTATGGCGAGCCACCCCTAACTAAATAATAAAATTATATTTTTTATGATACCAAATTCGACATCGAGACACAATATAGCTAAAAGAGCGGACAGAAGGACAGTCAAACGGACGGACAGAGTGAAACTATAAAGGTTCCTTAAGTATCAGAGAAGCCTAAAATAGTTAATTACTTAAAAAACTGAATTTTTATATTATAATATAATATTGCTGTTTGTAATAAGTTAATAACTCCTCGGGCTTAACAACAGCTTGAAACGGGTTATGCTCATACACGTACTGATTTAGTCTGGAGCAGACCATTATGACAGCAAGACACTCGTGTGTTTGATTCTCAGCTCTATTGTATTAGAACCTAGTACTACTTACAGTGCATTCCGATTCCCGATATATGTACAGTGTTCCAACTTTTAAAAATATATCTCCCCAAACTTAAATATTCTGATAAATAAATAATTTTAAAAAATCTGTAAATATATTTACTTCCAAAAACTTAATTTCTACAGTCTGACTTTTCAAGTCTTTTTTAAATCGATCAATAGCTTAGTTTAATTAAAAACAAGAAAATACAAACCTCTTAAATAAACCCCAATAATCCTCTCCCCTAGATTTTTTCCTTAATTTTTGAGATAAACCCCTCACAACGAAATCCGTGGTCTGCTCCAGACTTAAACCCTATGTGTGTTAATGGTTTTAAAAAGTTATTGCATATTAGTTTTTTATGCAAGTTTTGCGGGCCAGTATATTTAAGTTATGTTAAAAGAAGATTTTTGTTCAAAAATACGTTGATTTTTTGTAAGTAATTTGTGAAACACTTCACATTTTAATATTATTAAATGCGCAGGTCATATAAATGCATTATAGTACTTTTATTTAAAGTTGAATACCAATATTCGTATTATTCAAATAAATTCGAATAATGTTTAGCCATATTTCGAATAGTAAAAATTTGTCGAATAATAACATTCCCTAGACGTGATACAGTTCTTTGAGTGGTCTCAAATATTATATATATTTCACTTTGCCATTTCTCGGTTGTTAGCGTCAGTTCACACTACACACCGAGACGCGACGAGATGCGAAGAGGCGTGGCGCTACATATTTAAGAAAGCGATTCAAAATTGAACTCTACTTACTACATAAGAGGATACACGTTGCAAGAGTTCGAATTTCAAGCTGCACCGAGCTGCGTAGCGCGGCGGGCGCACTATGTGGACACTCCTAAGAAAGCCGTGCCATAAATGCTTTTTCCAAAAGTAGCAGAGGTACATGTATTGTACCTCAAATTGTAGACAAAGGTCCAATCTACCTAAATACAAACGATAAATACTTCTGTTTATCCCTATTTTTGAAAAAAATACGCTCAAAATTGCTGAATGGAAATTTGTTGAAAACTATTCTTGAAATGTAGAAATTTAACTTTGATTTTATAGTAGTTTTCCTCTGTGGAATATATAAGTGTTATACCATTTTGGAAACCTTAAAATATGTTCTTTATTATAAATAAATTAAATATTGGGTTTTTGCATATATGACACCACTAGAGACGTGCATCTCGTAGTATGCCATTTTTTCTTATGTTTCATTTTCGATTAGAGTTTTGACAGTTATCGAAATTTGCCGAAGTTCTGTAATTACACTTATTTTATAGCAAATTTAATGTAGATTTACATGGTGAATTTTCTTTTTGCGGCATCAGTGCGCAACATGTGTTAATATGTAAAAATGTGAAGGTATGTTTTCCTACTTTATACGATGCAAATGATGAGTTTTTGTTTATCGTGTAATTAATTGAAGAGAATCATATAAGTATATACCATTTTAGAATGGTTGAAATATGTTATTTACGGTAGATAGGATCAATATATTTTTCTTCAGTAAATTACACCTCTAGAGACGTAGGAACTGTATCGTTTTGTCTTCTCTTCAATTTTCGACTTGACATTTAATGAAATCTGCTAAAGTACTGAGAATAGTCTTATTTTGTAGTAAATGTAATGCAGATTTACAGAATACAATAGTTTTTGCAGTTTCAGTGCGTAAACTATAATATTATACATTAAAACGTGAATGTATGTATGAAAAAATATCAGTCCTACCAAATTTTGGCCATTACGCATTAGAAATAACACAATTGTATACTTATTATGTATATAAATGGTAAATAGCCTTCTTCTATGTATATAGTCTTAATTCATGACGAAAGTGTAATACTTAATTTTGCTGTGTTGCCCTTTGGGCAACTCTCTGAAGGCGCCCAGGGAGTTACGGAAAAAAGATTAAAATAGGTCTAAACTAAAGTCTGAACTTTACCACATAAGAAAATACAAGAAATAAGCCCCTAACGAAATCGTTTTACACATACTTTACTATACTTCGTATATTTATACATCGAGTTTAAAGAATCATATTTCTAGGAAGACTCAGAGTTCTAGATGAAGTTGTAGAACTTTTATATAAATTTTGAGCGACTATTTTGTTATATTTATGTCTTAGAATATCATATAAAATTTAAATAATTTCATATTTACTAGGAATTATTGTATTAAACTCGAAAAACATAGCCACAAAGACTGTATGTTTTTTTCATGTTTTCATGATTTTTTTCAAAATAGTATACATTTTTTGTCACTTCATACCTAAAGTACCTTTTAACATTTCATTTTTATATATTTTTTTTGTAAAATTATCTAAAATAAGCTTAAAATACGTATGAGATTATTCAAATTTTCACTTTATTATTTTGGCGTATTATTTAACGGATTTAATAAAAAAATTATATGATCAAAGTGAACGTCATTTGAAAGTGTATGTATTCAAGAGTAAAATATAAAAAAAATGACGTAAATATCTTGAAAAACAAAAAAGTTACAGATTTATGACACGAAAATGGCCTAAAGTCCACATAGTGGGGCGCCGCAATTTGCAATAAAACGTGTGTCTTTATTTTTGACTCGTTATCTTGAAAATGCAGCGCCGCACGTCTTGGTGTGAACTGAGCCTTAGCGATGGGCCGATGGCTCCTCGTAGTAATAATCTGAAGGTTACTGGCTACACCAGCAGGTGGCGATGTCAATAAAATTTTGCTATAATGAGGTTACCTACGAGTATACCTAAGTTTGCTGTCAGGAGCGAAGCGACGGCTCTGAATCTTTCCAAAGTCAATTGCAAACTTACCCAATAAAATAATAATTTTTCTTTTTTGCGATCGACCGCTTCCTCGCGGATTCCGAAGTAAAAAACCCAGCATAAAAGACGGAGCAGGCCTTTTATACATGTGAAACTCATTATCATTACCTACATTGTGTAAAACAAAGTCACTTTTTTGTCTATAAAACAAAGACACTTTGTCTGTCCCTATGTATGCTTAGACCTTTAAAACTACGCAACGAATTTCGATGCTTTTTAGGGTTCCGTAGCTAAATGGCAAAAAACAGAACCCTTATAGATTTGTCATATCTGTCTGTCTGTCCGTCCGTATGTCACAGCCATTTTTTTCCGAAACTATAAGAACTATAAAATAAATATCATAGGAAGTACGCTACATACGGTAACCTTTCTGACAAATAAGATTCGATCATTTACGCGAGGAAACGAGGGCACTATGCAAATTATTAGTGCGAGTTTTTATCACTACTCGACATGAAAAAGTAAACTACAATTTGTATGGTATCGAAACAACGCCAGTGGCAAAAATAAGAAACATAATTAGCGAGTGTGAGTTTTGTGGATTTTAACTAATCGAGCGTCGTCTCACACTCACGTTCGAATGTGGGTGTTTCAGCGCTTTGATTGGTTGTTTCAAAAGTCTTGCGAGTGCCAGTTGCACATTTTGACATTCGAATAGTAAATTTGTGTTAACGACGTCGAAAAGTTGTCACCCCGCGCTCACTTCCAATCTCTCAGTGACTAGGTAGTGAATTGCGGTAAAAGCATTTATAAAAGAACATTTTAGCAATTAATTTGCTATGGCAGGACGTTTTTTTCGCGTGGAGGATGTTTGCGGCTGCTCAATCTCAAGACGACCGCAATTTTATTGCAAAATTGCGGATCGTACATCTTTCGATCCTTTATTGGACATTATTGTTTACCGATTGTCACACTTACTGTTCCATGAATGTTATTATAGTATCAAACTGAGAAAAACTTGTTTTCATCATTTTTAAGTTTAAATACAATTTATTATAAACGAAATGTAAAATTGTGTAAAATGCTTTGCAAATAAAATTCAAAATTTCGGCGACTTATGTCAGTGTCACAAACAATAACACTCGATATAACCCGTCACAATCTTGATGACAGCAGCTTCTTAACAAAAGAATACAGTAAAAATGACATTCAATTTGGACGGTTAATCTCACAGTGAAGTCGTGCTACCAATATAACAAAAATAATAAAGCGTACTCTCGGTGAGGAAACGCGTTCGATTAGTTAGATTGGATAATGACTCGCACTCGTTAGCTTTTAATTTTCGATTCGATTTGCGCTAACTCGATTTACAAAGTAGTAAAGTAATCGAAAAAATTTGTGGGACTCACACTCAGCACAGAGCATAAAAACTACCTACACTCAATCGAGAAGTCTCTAACCTCTAATCCTAAAGCCTTTTGGCATTACGTTCAAAACAAATCTAAAAGTAGCAATATGCCAGCATCGATGACTTACCAACATAAATCCAGAGATTCCGGGTCTGGTATATGCGAACTATTTGCTGCCTATTTTTCTTCTAACTTTTTAAACACGCGAATTAACTCAAGTGAGTTTGATTATTTTACCATTGCATGGAGCACTACTATGACTATAACTGATATTGACAATATTGTATTTAATAAAAAACAAATATTTGAAATACTTAAGTCATTAGATATTAATAAATCTGCAGGTCCTGATCAACTGCCCCCAATCTTTTTCATTCGTTGCGTTGGGGCCTTATCTTACCCTATATTTTTATTATTTTGCAAATCTTTAATAACAGGGACTTTACCCAAGATTTGGAAATCGGCCTTTATATCTCAATCTCGGCCTATATATATAAGGTGCAAAGCATTTGATTGAAAATTACCGGCCCATCTCCAAGCTCTGCGTGCTAGCTAAAGTACTAGAGCGAATCATTTATAATCAATTATACTCAGCATTACGCTCACAACTTAGCACACATCAGCACGGTTTTATTAAGGGTAGATCAACAACATCTAATCTTGTCCTTTTTACCGATTTTGTCTCTGAACGAATGGATAATCAAGAACAGATTGATGCTATCTACACAGACTACAGCAAGGCGTTTGATCGAATTGATCACCTCATTCTTTTAAGAAAGTTAGCAAACGCTGGTATAAGGGGTAATTTACTACGGTGGTTTGCTTCTTACATTAGAAATAGATCGCAAGCTGTCGTAGTCATCGGATACTCTTCCACGTGGCATGAAATTTATTCAGGAGTCCTTCAGGGATCCTTGCTCGGGCCTCTACTGTTCATAATTTTTATACAGGACATTGAATGTTGTTTCCATAACTCAAATTTCTAACTATTTGCTGATGACATGAAAGTATTTAGAGTTGTTAATGATCACGGATCAGATGCCGCTGCAAGATGACTTGTGTAGACTCGATCAATACTGCACAGATAATTCTTTAGACTTAATTGTTTCAAAATGTTGTTTCATTTCCTTTACTCGAAAACGTAATAAATACCATTCTAGTTACAAAATAAAAAATCAATTACTCCATCAGGTGACCTGTGTTCGTGATCTGGGAGTAACCTTAGATGACAAGCTTCTATTCGACAAGCATATCGAAATTATTGTGAGCAAGGCCTCAAAGATACTAGGTTTTGTCATAAGGTCGACCAAGGATTTCTCTTATCACAAATCAATTAAAGTTCTTTACTGTGCTCTTGTAAGAAGCAATCTCGAATATGCATCTCAAATATGGAACCCGCAGTATGAACTCTACGCAAGTCAGATTGAAAAAGTCCAAAGAAAATTAATCAGATTTTTAAAATATAAATTTAAAATGAAAACCCACCAAAAATCTACTTACGAAAGCTCATGCAGTCATCTCCACTTGCTCCCATTCGCAATCAGAAGAAACATCGGCGACATTACTTACCTTACTAATGTCGCTAATGTCGTTTTCAAAATATTGAAAACCAGTTTTCGGTTTTATCGAGCTTTTTTTCATTATGAAATTCTACAACAGTTTATAACAGTTACAGTCACAAACCGAACGTTATAGTAGCTTGTGATTGTCAATGTAGAATTTTAGAACAATAGTTATAATGTTTTCATGTTGTATGTAGTACATTTGGGGGCACGCCAGTGCCCCCGCCCCGCCAGGACGAGTGAGCGAAGCGCAAGCGATTCATCGATTTTTTGGTACTTTGGTACTACCTTCATAACTTGGTATAATTTATTATTCGGTTCCATCAGTGCGAATTGCTCTCCGTTCCCATGATACCAAAAATCGAGTGGGCCTAACGGAATCCGTCCCATTGTGTTAAAAATGTGTGCTCCAGAGTTGGCACCGGTCTTAACGCATCTTTTTCGGCTCACCTGCTCTTATGGCACAGTCCTGGCATCTTGGTAGACAGCTTCGGTGTGCTATCGCCTGCCCTGTTCATACTGCATATCAATGATAATATTATGTGATGACGACAGTACGGGTGATGCCTTATATACAGGTCGCCCGAACATCTCTCGGCAAAACGTCATTGAGAGTCGAAACGAACTTTTCTCTCAAATTAAGAATTCATTGGAGAAGATCTCTGAATGGAGTAGACTTAACTTAGTCCAATTCAACACCTCTAAGACACAAGTTTGCGCGTTCATCGCTAATAAGTTACCGATGGTCGTATGTCCTCGTTTTGAAAGCATACCCATAATTGTCTCCTCCAACATCGGAATACTTGGTGTTAGCATATCGAGCGAGGTCTAGTTCCGATATCATCTGGAGGGCAAGGCCAAGTTAGCCTCCAAGAAGCTTGGTGTTCTGAGCAGGTCAAGGCAGTATTTCAGTCCGGTCCAACGCCTACAACTCTATAAGGCGCAGGTTCGGCCTCACATAGAATATTGTTCTCATCTCTGGGCAGGAGCGCCAAAGTACCAGCTTCTCCCTCTGGATCGTATCCAACGAAGGGCCGCTCGAATTGTCGACTGCCATAGCATTTCAAACAGGCTTTACTCCTTAGAGCTACGTAGAGATGAGCATCGCTCTGCATCATATATCGGTTATATTACGGGGAGTGCTCCGAGGAATTGTTCGGACTTATACCTGCTGCAACTTTTCGTTATCGTTCGAAGGGACAAAATATTTATCATCCTCATCACCAACTGTCAAGAAGGCAGCATATTCCCTCCTAAAAGGCCGGCAAGGCACTTCTGTTTCTACACGCCTTAACTCTACAAGCCTAACTTTACAAACTCTACACTTTAGTCAAATTATGTGCCATGGCCATTTCGTCAGGCAACGTATTTTGACTAAGGTGTAAAGTTTGTGAAATTATTAATTACTTTACATGAAAATGTTTATGGTGGGATCACATTTTACCAGTATTACGTTGTTACAACAGAAAGCAGCTGATAAAAGTTAATTTTAGGACATTCCTAACAAAATTCTACAAAATCAAAAAAAAACCCGAAATACCCGAAAAAACCCGGGTACCCGGTTTTGAAGATGGCTGGGACCGAAAAACCCGGTTTTTTTAAATATGGCCGGTCTTCGATCCCCTAGTCGCTAACAGTTCAATTGACTGTCCCTCACTCCTCGCAAAATTAAACTTTAAAGTCCCGAGTACCACACATCCGTGTCGAGGACAACGACACCCTTCACGTCCCGCTTTCACACACCAGATTTCGAGCTAACTCCTTCATACCTAGGTCGTGTGCATCCTTCAATAAACTCACAAAAAACTGTGTTGATATTGATATCTTTTGCACCAGCGCTAAAAATATAATTATGAGAAGTAACTGCTTTGTAAATTTTGAGATCATCAGCGTAAAATTTAAAATTAACTTGCAAAGAAAAACATAGGTCATTAATAAACATAATGAAAATAACCTAACCAAGAGCATGTCATGACATGTCTAAGGAGGGTTCCGTAACTATAAACGCGTAATATGCTTTTTTTTTAATTACTCCAAAAATGGACCAACTTACAAACTACTTTGGAGGCAGATTACTCGAAAATGGTCAACTTTATAAAAAAGTAACGTATGAAACCTTGCCTTTATTTTCAAAGACCTATTCTACGATACCCCACACGATGGGGTGGAGTGAAAAAATATTTTTTATCCCCACTTAACATGTATGGAGACAGACAGACAGACGGACAGAGCGAAACTATAAGGGTTCCTTAAGTATTACGGAACCCTAAAAAAAGAAGAATGCGCTATTTGTATCTAAGAACCCGTCCCCACTATTGTTGCACTACAAGACATAATATTGTATCAAATGAAAAGGCTTGAAAAGTGCGTCATTGTAAAGTATGACAAAAAATATGTAAACCATGAGAAAAAAAGGGTTAAAAAATTAAATGGTGCAATAATACATTCTGCATAATTTTACCATTCGATAGCGTCGCTAGTAAGAAACAAGTTCCAGAAAGTAATTTTGTGCGAAAAAAATGAGAAAAGAGCTTATTTTTAGCATTTTACTATTCTTTTATACATTTCTTCAAAATCAGAGGCAGTTTATTAAAAAATATAACACTTTTCTGAAGTTTGCTCTATATCATTACTTCCCAAAAATTTATCCTCATTAGCAGCACTATGAAATGGTACAATAATACAGAATGATTTTTAAACTTTTTATAAACCTTTACAAGACATATATAAAATGAAAGGGCTTAAAAAGTGTGTCATTTTAATTTTTATTGTATGACGAAAAATGTCTAAGCCATGGGAGAAAAAAGTTAACGAGGGTTAAAGGTTTATAAAAAGTTTAAAAATCGGTTTAGATATTTTTCGTCATACAATAAAAATTAAAATGACACTTTTTAAGCCCTTTCATTTGATATATGTCTTGTAGTGCTACAAGGGTACAAGGGTGAGGACGTTTTGCCCCTTCTTCTTTGCTTGGATTGTTGCGCGAGGCCCCTGCAAGAGCAAGACCCCGGGCGATTGCCCTGTTCGCCACCCCCTAAGGCTGCCGCTGCATTTCAGTTAAGAACAACACTGGAGGGATGAGCTGCGATTATTATTCGTTCGATTCAGTTTTCATCTGAAAATTATAATGTCGCGTGGGATACGCTGTGCGAAAGGTTTGATAATAAAAGGCTACTCATTCAAAATCATGTAGCAGCGTTATTTAATATTGACTCTATAGGTAAAGAGTCATCTGCTGCTATCAAACGATTAATAGATCAGTTAAACAAAAATCTCAGAGAATAATTGAAAGGTACTTGAAATAAAAATAATAGTTTCATTAAGTTTGATTTATTTCTTGAGTTTTTGCGTAACCGCGCTAACTTAGAGACTACAGTTGTCACAGAATCAGTCTAGTAATTCCCGTAGTGATCAGAGTTTATATATTAATTATAAAGTTAAGTCGATGGTTTCCGTACTGTGTAATAAAAGTTTAGAGTCATCGTGTATGTCCTAAGTGCAAGGGCAATCATAATCTGAGTAATTGTACGGAATTTCTTTTTATGAGTGTTGAAGAAAGACTTATGACAATGCCAAATTATAATTGTTTAAATAAGGGTTATTTAGCCAATTTATGTAAGAGGAGACCAGGGTGTAAGTTTTTTTGTAATCGTCGGCATCATACGATAATACATTTAGCCGATCGTCAGGTGCTTGCGAATGTTTTTAATGATAATCGTAGAAAATATGTTTCTATTGAGTCGCAGTCACCGAATTCGTCTTCCGCCGACGTCCCTAAAGGCGGTACACTCACATCGCTCTGGCAGCAAGTGTCAGTTCTTCTCTTTTGCAGGGAAGAGCGTGCGAGGTGTTATTGTCCACCGCTTTAGTTAAGCTGCGCGACAGCAATAATGTTGAGCTTGGTAGAGTACGTCGCTCGTGCTCTGTTAGATAGCGGTAGTACCTCGTGCATTATTACGAAGAATCTTTGCCATAAATTAAATGTATCTACTGGTAATATTGATAATATCGATACTGGGCATCAATAACGCGGTCACCCGCGCTGGTAAAACGTGTACGGTTCATTTTGAATCTTTAGAAGAAGTCTAGAGTCTAACTCTAGACTTCTAGAGAGTTGCAATCATCATTTAACGTCTTTTAAAAAGATATTTGTATGCGCCAGTAATATAAGTGCCGGTATGTGAGTAAATATTAAATGGCTTTTCCATTCGCAAAATAAATATATCAATCATCATCATCATCATCATCATTGCCAATGAGGATATAATTTTGGTAGACTTTATTACAAGTTGAGCACAATATAAACTCCTTATCTACATCGTTTGAGTTGCAACTACCCCATTTATTAATAACTAGCTGACCCGGCAAACTTTGTTCTACCTTAGAGGCAATAAATGAGCAGATTTTGGATTTCATTCAGTGCAATTTTTCATTAGGATAATAGATATAATTAAAAAGAAATCAATTATTTTAATGATTGTTAAAATGGGCAATGTATTTTGGTGCATGGGTTGCAATCTTCAGTAAAGCATCTTGTAATAGACGACATTTTTCGTTTTATTATCAGGCGCAAGAATAAATAACGCAGATGATCTTCCGATCCGTGAATATGCCACATATAATTGACCAGGTGAAAAACATGGATTTGTAGATTCAGACCACAAACTTTAAAGGATTAGCCTTGTGACTTATTAATGGTCATGGCGAATGCAAGACGGATCGGAAATTGAAGTCGTTTGAACTCAAACGGCATATCGGTATTCGGTAGGGATCATCGGGATCTTCGGAATGAGAACTTCCTCACCTTCGAATTTTCCTTTGAGTATCGTCGCGTAAATCACATTATTTGTAAATCCCTAAATCCCCTATTTACTAAATCCCCAAACATATTTTTCTGCGATAAACAGTAGCCTATGCTCTTCCTCGTAGTCTACTCTATGTCTGTGCCAATTTTCATGATGATCGGTTAAGTAGTTTTACGTAAAAGCGTAAATACAGTTGTCCACAGGAACCGTACATTTCCCGCGATAAAAAGTAGCCTATGTCCTTCCCAGTGGTCTACTTTATATCTGTGCCAAATTTCATGATGATCGGTTAAGTAGATTTTACGTAAAAGCGTAAATACAGTATTCCACGGGAACCGTACATTTTCTGCAATAAAAAGTAGCCTATGTCCTTTTCCGTGGTCTACTTTGTATCTATAGTAAATTTCATGGTGATCGGGTAAGTAGTTACGTAAAAACGTAAATACAGTATTCCACGGGAACCGTACATTTTAATGCAATAAAGAGTTACCTGTGTACTTCCTCGTAGTCTACTTTATATCTGTGCCAAATTTCATGATAATCTGTTAAGTAGTTTTTACGTAAAAGCGTAAATACAGTATTCCACGGGAACCGTACATTTTCTGCAATAAAAAGTAGCCTATGTCCTTTCCCGTGCTCTACTTTATATCTGTACTAAATTTCGTGATGGTCGGTTGAGTAGTTTTTACGTAAAAGCGTAAATACAATATTCCACGGGAACCGTATATTTTCTTGCAATAAAAAGTAGCCTATGTCCTTCCTCGTGGTCTACTTTGTATCTATAGCAAATTTCATGATGATCGGGTAAGTAGTTACGTTAAAACGTAAACACAGTATTCCACGGGAACCGTACATTTTAATGCAATAAGGAGTTACCTATGTACTTCCTCGTAGTCTACTTTATATCTGTGCCAAATTTCATGATGATCGGTTAAGTAGTTTTTACGTAAAAGCGTAAATACAGTATTCCACGGGAACCGTACATTTTCTGCAATAAAAAGTAGCCTATGTCCTTTCCCGTGCTCTACTTTATATCTGTGCAAAATTTCATGATGATCGGTTAAGTAGTTTTTACGTAAAAGCGTAAATACAATATTCCACGGGAACCGTACATTTTTATGCAATAAAGAGTTACCTATATACTTTCTCGTAGTCTACTTTATATCTGTGCCAAATTTCATGATGATCGGTTAAGTAGTTTTTACGTAAAAGCGTAAATACAGTATTCCACGGGAACTGTACATTTTCTGCAATAAAAAGTAGCCTATGTCCTTTCCTGTGCTCTACTTTATATCCGTGCAAAATTTCATGATTATCGGTTAAGTAGTTTTTACGTAAAAGCGTAAATACAATATTCCACGGGAACCGTACATTTTCTTGCAATAAAAAGTAGCATATGTCCTTCTTCGTGGTCTACTTTGTATCTATAGCAAATTTCATGATGATCGGGTAAGTAGTTACGTAAAAGCGTAAATACAGTATTCCACGGGAACCGTACATTTTTATGCAATAAACAGTAACCTATGTTCTCCTCGTAGTCTACTTTATATCTGTGCCAAATTTCATGATGATCGGTTAAGTGGTTTTTACGTAAAAGCGTAAATACAGTATTCCACGGGAACCGTACATTTTCCCGCGATAAATAGTATCCTATGTCCTTTTCCTGGTTCTAAGATACCTCCCTACCAATTTTCAGCCAAATCGGTTCAGCCGTTCTTGAGTTATAAATGGTGTAACTAACACGACTTTCTTATATATATATATATATATATAGACTAGCTTTTGCCCGCAGCTTCGCTCGCGTCAGAGGGAAAGCTTATTCGGGAAAATACCAATACCAAAATTGAATACATAATGGTGTAGGCACTGCACAGCCGTATCAGTTGTATTTTATTTGAATGTTTCCTGCGACTTAGACTACGGTCAAGAAATCTACCGAGAACTGTACCATAAATAAAATTTAATAAGCTGCAAAAAGTATTCTGTGTTAATTCTGCTTAACCTACTACCAGTACTACCATACCTGATTTCATCAAAATTCTTTACGTGTTTTCTTTACTTTACTTTATTGCATGTAAAACTAAACATATTATTATGTAATACAAACTTTCGCGTTTAGGTATAATATTAAGTAAGGATTTCTTTGTAGCCGATAATTAGTATTTCGATAATATGATTGTTGATAACGATTTCGAAAATATTTTGAACGGGAGGACGTTGTGGACTTTGAACTTAATAAAAATAATTTGGATTGTGATCGCCCATCCTAGTTGGCACCACGACAGAGTTTGAGAGAGATATGAGTTAGCAGTACGACCACGAAGCCATCTAGCTTCTCACTTATTCCTCATATAATAATCATGATTAGGATTAACCTAGGTAAAGTTTTAACCAAATCAAATATGTGGTTATTTTATAGCATTTTATACTACGTTATTTTTTAGATTGATAAAACTTTTTGTAGGTATGAACCGATTGAATTGAAATACCTACACAAAATTATAAGCAGAGCTATCCTAATTCCTATCCGCGTGGAACCGTAGGTTTGTTTTGTGGTAGAGCCATGCTTCGGCACGAATGGGCCGGCTCGACCGGAGAAATACCACGGGCTCACAGAAAACCGGCGTGAAACAGCGTTTGCGCTGTGTTTCGCCGAGTGAGTGAGTTTACCGGAGGCCCAATCCCCTACCCTATTCCCTTCCCTACCGTCCCCTATTACCCTATTCCCTCTTAAAAGGCCGGCAACGCACTTGCAGCTCTTCTGATGTTGCGAGTGTCCATGGGCGACGGAAGTTGCTTTCCATCAGGTGACCCGTTTGCTCGTTTGCCCCCTTATTTCATAAAAAAAAAAAAAAAAAAAAAAGTTAGGTACCCAAAAAATTTCCGCGATAAAAAGCGAGTCCTATGTATTTATCCAAGGGCTAAACTACTACGGTAACAAATTTTATAAAAATCCGTTCCGTAGTTTCTGAGATTAGCCCGCACAAACGTACAGATCAAAAATCTGGAATAAAAACTAAAGACCTATCTATTAAACACTGATAAATCAAGCATAAATAAATTAAATATTACATATTATAACAACAAAAGAGAAAGAAATATAATACCTACACTCAAATTATTCTACTGAAATAGTATGTAATAAGTATAATAAGTATTATGAATATAATTAATATAGCAATCGCAAATATTTAGGTGCCTAGTTTTTCAAAGAGATTTTCATCAAATTTAACTTTGGCATTCTTGTCAGATTTATTTTTCAACATGATGACAATATATTATGTCAAAATAAAAATAAAGCTTCCCACTCACGGGCTATCGATTGCTTCGATCAAATTGGAAAATAATTCGTATTTGAAAGTAAATTGCTAACGAAAACTATTACACAAAATGATTAGTGTAAGACCTACCAGCTAGTGAAACAAAATTTACGCGTATATATACGAGTTTCATATAAAAAGTATAGTAAGGTGGTCCTAGGATCTCAGACTATATTTAATTTTTATCTAAACCGATTTACTTGCAACTACGAACCCAGTAAATGTTTAAATTATAAAGACTAAATCGATCGATCGCTTGTGTATGGAGAGCTTTATATCAAAAGCACTAAGGAGTATTTATATCAACTTAAAAGCAAATCGCTCCTAAGCAACTTTCTTTTCCTTTTTATTCCCGTTAGCGGACGAATTTCAATAAACTATGATACACGAATTCCATCAATTCTGTTACATAATGTTTGTGCAAAATATGAAGTAGATTGGACCAAGGAATCACGTTGCCCCATACAAACTGTTTTACCCCTTTTCACCCCCTTAGGAATCGAATTTCGAAAAATCCCTTCTTATCGGATCCCTACGCATTACAAAGAGCAAGCCCTGCAAGTTTCAGGTCTCTGCGATCAGCGGTTTAGGCTGTGCGTTGATCCGTCAGTCATTCAGGACAAAGGATTTTATATGTATAGATTGTAGACATATTCGGTAAGTTCCTTTGAGTATTATTATGAGTTGCGCATAAAACTAGTCCTTTATAATTTCTGCAGACGTTCTTTCAAGAAATGTATTACACCAGCTATGGCCAGTTGTAAAGAAACGTCTTGCTCTAATATTTTAGACAGGCGCTCTGACACTGATAGTAAAATAATATAGGGACTAGGGTAGATAAATATGAAGTTCAGCTCACTATTATAGAAATCCAGTATAATAGTCTGATTCACAAGATCTATGTCAGTGAATTTCTGTCCAAGGGCACCGAAAACTATGATCCAGGGCTCATTCGATTCGGAATGACCTCTAGAAAGTTTTTGAAAAATTTCAATATTATTATTATAATTGCAAAAGTTATAAACGATTTAGTAAAAAAGGGGGTATGGTTTTTTGAAAACATCTCGGAAACTATTTAAGATATCCGAATTTTGAAAAACTAAAATCCTAGAAGAAGAGGAAATTTCCTTAAAAAAAGTCCCACCTCCCGGAACTCTATCACCAATATTTATAATTAAATTTCAGAGGTGAAAATAGTGCTATAGGCGGGTGATGCACGTCCCGCGCGCGCTTACGCAATTTTTTAGAGCGCAATTTTACTTACGCTTACGCTTTTAACTTTTCAAAAAGTTTCTTAGGTCATTCTGAATCCGAAACTTTCTAGGTCATCTGGAACTGGGTTAGAGTTGTGATCTATAGGTTAGTCAGTGATAAAAATGAAGATTTTTGGACGTTTATTAAATTACCGTTTATCCGATTATCTAAATAACCGTTTGAAATGTGTTTATGAAATTTGTAGCACATAATATTATGTATCTCGCAAGTTTCAATATATGAGCCAATTATTGTTTATTTGAAATAGTTTTGAGTTATGAGGGGGTCAAAAGTGGATCCAAATAGTTCGTGTAATATACACACGGTTACGTTACTAATATCATGTAATATTTATTATAATCTTTGACACGGTGCTGCTCGCCAGTTCTGTAATCTGTTACTTGAACTTGGCTTGACACGCTACAATGCATAATATTATTGTAAAAATGGAGCGTTACACAGTAGAACAACGTGTCTTCATTATTTAACAATATTTCAAAAGTAATGTAAGTTTGGCGGCCCAGTTCTGGTGCTCGATATCGCGACATGATAACACAGTTCTTTTTGCCGAAATTGGATGATATTGATGTGGCCAATATGTGGTTTCAACAAGAAGGTGCCACATGCCATACAGCCCGCAAACCGCTTCAATTACTGCATGAGACATTTCCAGGTTGTGTACTCACTCGTTTCGGGGATCACAATTAAGAATGTTAATAGGTATACAAAATTGCTTAAAACGATTCTCCCAGTAGAGCTTGTATCTATACAAATAAACTAGTTTTTGTTTCATTGAAAAAGACCAAGTATTAATGGATTTATAGACATTTAAAATTCTCGTAAATTTCGCGGCCCGAAGCAGGCGCCCGTGGAGAGTGTGACGTCACTGCACAATGCCGGCCGAGTTACCTAGTAAATATCTTGCTTGCGCTCAGCTATTATTGCAGTGTTTTATATTGTTTCTCATATTAAGTTTATTAAGTGTCTTTTAGTATTTGGTAGTGTAATATTAGTGTATATAATATTGTAGTTTATGTACAGTACAATGGATGACGGATTTGAATTTGAAACGGTACCAGCCTGAACAACCCAGATAAAAAAAATATTTAAAAATTATAAATTAGTTCTATTTTAAATTAAAATAGAACTCACTTGGTACAAGTTGGCTGGTACCGACTACAAAATTATTAAGATTGAGTAGAGAAATAAATTATAATTTTAGTCAAATTTAAAAGGGCAATTACCTAAGTACCTATTTAAAAAAAAAGTTTTATTTCATGATTTTTTGTGCATATTTACTTTGGAAGTCGGTTAAATTTTTTGTTTAAAATATTTTTTCCCTTTTCTATTGATATTTGTAAAATTATTAAAACATTATACGATAGTTTAAAATAAACGATATTACGTAGGTATAAAAAAATAAAACAATATAGTCTATATACAGCCGAATCCTTTTTTTGGAAGTCGGTTAAAAAGGGCAATCGGATAACCTACCTAAAAGACATGATTTTCTAGCATGTAGATAAGACATTTTTAACTTTAATAGTAAGTTAAAGGTACGGGCGACGCGGTGTTACTGAGCGAGTATTGCGATGTACTGTGCAGTGACGTCATCGCCCCGAGCGCCGGCCTGGTGGAATCTCGAGTCGCGCACTTACTTTGGAATTAAATATCTCGGAAACTACACGGCGTATCGAAATAATTCTTTCACTCATATTTTTTATTTTCAACTGAGTTTACGGAGAGCTAAAAAAAAATTTGTGAACATTCTTCATTGGCCCCCTAGATCGTGTGATTTAACACAATTAGATTTATTTTTATGGGGTTATTTAAAATCACAGATCTATGTTAACAAGCCTACAACCACGCGTGCATTAAAGGGTAGAGATTCAACACTGTATCAACGAAATTCAGCCACATTTATACAGAAAGTTCATGGAAAATTTTGACAAACGAGTGCGTATGTGTATGGAAAGCCGTGGAGGCTTATTCCATGAATAACCCTATCCTATGTACTTTATGATTCAATAAAATACTTACAATCAAAAGGCTAAAAACTGTGTTTTCTATTTAATTCAAATCTTGCGTTAATTTTGGGACAACCTTTATATCCATATTCCATACCGATATTTAAAAAGAAAACACATTTTTGGATTTTTTTATTTAAAAATATTAAAAAAAAAATACATCGAAAAATGTATAAAATAATGCAAGCGCATGTTATATTTTGAAGAGACAGGAGTAGGGACAGATTATATTTATTTAAGGTTTCTGCCACGTTGGGAACAGGGGTAACGATGGATTGGAATGAGAAGGTAAAGATGGTATTGACGGTATAGATGAAATGGATGGTACAGAAGGTACTGAAGGTATGGATGGTAGTGATGCTCCTGGCGGTAGGGATGGTAAAGACGATAGGATGGTCTTTATGACTCCAACCGCTGACTCAAAAGCGTTGAAATGTGTAGTCGTAGGATCGTACTTCAAAATGAGTTCCTTGTATTCCGCCGGGAAACACTCTTTCACGCCGTTCAAGTAAGCTTGGGCCAAGCTTTTAAGCTCAGGTGGACATTTTTTACAAGCAGTCAAAACCATATCTTCCGCGTGTTCTGGAATTTAAAAAGAGTTATATGACAATCTGAGTTGAGAGCCGAGGTCAATTACCGATATTTTGGGCATATTATGCGTTCCTGTTTGTAATTATTGATGATTAATGTAATGATTAAGGAAGAAAAATAATTCAACATTTCTAAAAAAATAATACAGCACACTCTTTACGGCGCTGTTAAGGTCGTCTTCCCCTTTAAACCAGCTGTTTCGATGAGGTTCACGACCTCAACGCCTTAGAGTGCGTAATTAAATTTCATTTACATTTTTTTTTATTTAAATTTTTTAACATATTTATATGCCCGAAATATTTGTAATGATTTTGAACGACCTTATAATTATGTAATATATCTATACAAAAAATGAAATTTAAGTGTTTGTTCTAATTAATAGTTAACAGCTTTTCGCTAAATCTAAATGCATATTATACGGTATGTAAATGGAATGTATTATACGGTCCTTACTTCCCATAAAAAAATCATTTTTTTAACTTTTTTACTCTCTGTCTGTTTTTTGTTCGGGCTAATCTCTGAAACGGCTGGACTGATTTTCAGAACAGAACTTTCACTGGCAGATATCTGGCGTTATTAGCAACTTAGGCTATTTAAAAAAATAGGGTTCCATTTCCGTTAGTTCTACGCAAACGAAGATGCGGGCACCAGCTAGTGTTTCTATACAAATTGAAGTACGGTTAGTAAAAATTATAAATGCTTAGTTGACAAATTGATAGGCACAAGCTTTTCCTATAGTAAGCGGCTGATAACGACACATCACACCACGTCATAATATGAATAAATTACAAGGACAAGCAAACTGCAAAACATTAATTTTCCCTGACTTATACCACCTTATACCAACATACAATGTTACAAATTAAAATCTGCCCCACAGACACATACTAAATTTAGTATCGAACTAATGTAACTGTGAATGTAACGGTGAATGGAATACTAATGTTTCCACTTTCCATAAGAAGCGAATGAGTGCGGGTTTACCTTTGATGAATCACATTTTAGTAACTATTTAGTAATCTGTGATTATACTCTGTTTTAGGTCTAATTAATAGTGTTAACAGACCTTTTTTCCCCTAATCTAAGGGGAAAAACCTTTAAGTTGGCAATCAAATCCGTGTCCGAACCGAAGCTGTACATGTGTTAGCACTATTAACTTTTTTGTAAACAAAAATATTAAATTGATCTGAACAGATATAGTATACAGAGAGTGTACAGCAGTGGTGAAGGCTGGTTCTCTTTCATAGGAATACCCTAGCCTGTATAATAGGCAGGGATTTTGATGAGGGTCTTCAAAAATTCAGGCCTTTTCATCCGTTATTGGATGATTTATGCAGTATTCTCCGAGCAAAGTTACCACTCTTGAAATACTGGGACAGTATTTCAAGAGTGGCCTGGGACAGTTGGTTTTTAAATGTCGTATGGTTGCCCAAGCACATACGGCATTCTCACAACATAGTCAGCCTAGTCCAGAGGAATGACTGGTCAATTCTCATTACTCAATACGTCTGGGGCCAACCGTGTGCGGGTTTCCTCACGATGTTTTCCTTCACCATTAGAGCGTCCGTATAATGTACTTGAGATCTGAAAAAAGTCTCATTGGTACACGCCACAACCTGGGATTCGAACCTGCACTCTCTTGAGTGCGAACCAAACGGTGTACCTACAAGGCCACGGAGCTCCTAGGTAGATGAAGGTCTTCAAAAGGTAAGTGGTAACTGGTAAGTAAAGCCGCTAGGAATGAAGTTATTAGAAACCCCACGCCACTGGTGTGTGTGTGTGTGGTTTTGTTACAGTTTTGTTACATTGCTATGCAGTAAAAATACATACTTCTGTACGCCCCAGTGATATGTGTGCACGGCTCTAGGTCCCTAAAGCAGTTTGTTCTTCTCTTCAGCTCGTCACAATCGTATCTCAGTCGCTCCGGTGTGTAGTCGTCTTTCGGCAGATCATAGAACTCCGCCGTGCAGGCCACGATGCACACCGACAGGAATATTAGCTGGTACATCATAATCACTTATCTGAAAACATAAGACGGTTTTTTTAAATGACATAAGGCGGTTGGTGAGAAAACAGAAGGGTGACAGGAAAGTTGAAAGCTTCAGAGTCGAGAGGCCCTCGTTTGTTAGGTTAGGTTAGGTTAGCACGCTGCCAGACTCGGGGGGAGTCTGCTACAGTACTGGTGGAGGCCGAGGAGGAAGGCGCACCTTAGGGGTCGTCCATTAATCACGTGATGCCTAAATGGGTCCGAAAAAAAAAATCACCAAGTATCACCAAGGGGAGGAGGGGGTATAAGGAGATATCACGTATATTAATTTTCGAATCTAGTCTATGCATAGCGAAATTATTATCGGTTGTAGATTCGTAGTGTTGTTTAAATACTTACAAGACAAATGACTCGTATAGTTTTTAATTGCTTAAATTATTCGATTAAATTGTTTTTTAAGTTAAAGTTTTTCTTCAAACATGATCTGCTTACTATGTAAAAAAATACACGTGATCTTACGTGGGGGAGGAGGGGTAGTATAAAACCTCACCACGTATCACCAGGGGGAGGGGAGCGGTCTAAAAATATGGTTAAAATCATCACGTGATTATTGGACGGCCCCTTACCATCTGGTGCGCCTGCGGCCTTCGGGCCTTAGACGGAGCCGCTTGTGGGTGGCTGCCGCCGGCGGCGGGGTCGCAGATGTGATTATCGTTCCCGTGGCCCCGTCACAGGGCGGCGAGGAGGAAGGTGGGGGGTGGTATTTAGTGGGTATACCGTGGGCCTCATTAGCCTATACGGGAGTCCCACATGACCACTCGGGTGCCCCCTGCGCGGAGGCGCACGTGGGTGTCGGCGCGCGCCTCTGAGGCGATGCACGGGGTAGTTGAACACCTCACTATCCCGTGCAGGAGACGAGGACGACACGAAAAAAAAGAGGTTAGCACAATTATTCGTTGCATTAACCACGAGGGAGTAGAGACGAGAGAAGGCGGTGTGTGCGTGTGAAGTGTTTTGACACACACACACGTGTGACGTGACATAGTTCTTTGAGTGGTCTCACTTCTTAGATAAATGTATAATTGCAAGAGTTCGAATTTCAAGCTGCACCGAGCTGCATGGCGCGCCGCCGCCGCAATTTGCAATAAAAAATGTCTTTATTTTTGATTTGTTATCTTGAAAATGCAGCGCCGCTGTATTATTGATCGAAGAGCGCCCAACGTCTTGGTGTGAACTAAACCTTAGGGCGCGTGTCGAGTGTCGACGCTTCGTTTTCTACGCGCCGGTGGCGCCGGCCCAGTGCCAATTATGTATGAAGCACCAAGGGCACACGCGCCGCGAGTCGTGACTCGCGACTAGCAACGGTTTGACTCGAAGCCGGTTTCATTACTATACATAACTGCCGCCGCGCCGCGCGCCGTGTAGTAAGTAGTAACGTTGACACGGGTCATTAGCCATCGCTAATCGCTCGTCGTAGTAATGGAGGAAGCGGTGTCAACAAAATGTTTGCTATATAATGTTTCCTACCTAGTAAGTAGTACCTAACAGTTGATTTGCTATCAGGGGCCATTCATAAATTACGTCACACGAATTTAATGATTTTTGTGAGACCCCCCCCCTACCTAGTGTGACGTCACATTTTACAATTTTACACCTAGAAATAATTTCAATTGGTGGAACGGATGACCGACACGACTGGCGAGAGATCAGGCGCAGGTCCGACTTTTTACATGCCCATCCGACGTATGGCGAGAGATCGAGCGCCGGTCCGACTTTTTACATGCCCATCCGACGCATCGGTCATCTTTCTTGTCAGACAATCAGGTGATCAGCCTGCATGCAACGCGGCAATCCAACCCACAACCTCCGAGTGGAGAGCCAAGCTCTAAATCAGTAGACCACGGTGGCTATCAAACTATACAGCATCTCGTCATGATCCAAATAAAGAATATCTCTGGAATGGTATAATATCACGTTTAGCAGCACGAGCAAAACTTCTTGTAGTTTCTTATGTAATTGCATGTGTTGATTAGTGGCCTTGTATAATGCAAAATATGTATAGACAACCGATGCAACATGATCTCCTAAATAAGTATGCCTCGATACTGGTTATCATATTATAGCTATTACTTAACACTTAGATTATAATAGATTTTGAAATGTGACGTCACAAAATTAGGACTCCTTCCATCCCCTTGTCATACAAAGTCTCACTTCGTCGACCCCCTCCCTCCCCCTTAACGTGTGACGTAATTTATGAATGGCATGACCCCTCAGGAGCGAAGCGACCGCACCGCGACGGCTCTGAGTCGTAACGGAAAATTTCTAAAGTCAACTTACCCAATAAAATAATAATACTTTTTCTTTTTTGCGATCGACCGCTTCCTCGAGGATTCCGAAGTAAAAAACTAAGCGTAAAGACGGAGCAGGCCTTTTATACGTGTGATGTTATCTGGTCCAACACTTATTTTTATAAATGCGATTTGCTTACCAATATGTAAACAAACAAGAATTATTTTTTTTCTTGTACTTTTTTGAATTCATCTTGTTCGGGTTATATGGGAACCTTTTAGCGGTGCAATAATAATTTTTAAACCAATGAACCGACGCGTCACGCGACGCGCGAGTTCAGGACGCGTAACATTTCTAATTATTTTTATACAGAAACTAGCTTTAGTAAATATAGTTTCAGGTATCCTATAATATAATATCCCACCAAAAACATTTTCATGTAAAGTGATGCCAAGACGATACCATATAACTCGCACTATCAAAAAGCTATTAGATCTTATGCAATTCCACGATTCTGACTCTACCAAACTTCTAACTCTACACGCCTTGACTCTACAAGCCTAATTCAACAAACTCTACTTTAGTCAAATTATGTGGCCTGGCCATTTCATTACATTCGCTAAGGTACTAAAGTGAAAAATTTACGGACTGTTATTCTGTTATAATATTCTTATATAAACAAAATGGTCAAGCCACATAATTTGACTAAAGTGTAGAGTTTGAGTGTTAGGCTCGTAGAGTCAAGGCGTGTAGAGTTAGAAGTTTGGTAGAGTCATAATCAACAAAGCTTATACAGCGTTTATTAGTCCTTACTAATAAACGCTGTATAAGCTTTGTTGGGTGTAGGGTTTGAGTAGAAATTTACGTAGATAAGTCTCTTACAAATTTTTATCCCCTAGTTTAAAGGGTTGGAGGATAAATGTTCCAAGTTCGTTAATTTTTATGTTGGTTATGTGCTAAAACTAGCTTACATACCAAATTTCAGCTTTCTATGACATCTGGAAGTACCATATAATTTTGTTGAACATCAGTGAGTCAGTGACGAAATCAGGGGTTTTTAGATATCAATAAAATCTAAATTATAAGACCTGTACAATCAAAACTTTACATGTTTCATTAATCCGCTACTGGAAACATATCCTGAAATTTTGTATATCTGGTATAATCCCAACCTAAGTTATGAGGGTCCAAAAAATCGACGAAGCGCTTCGAGAAAAGGTAGTCTTGTAGTGCCCTTGCGCTTCGCTCACTCGTCTTGGCGGGGGCACTACCGTGCTCCCAGATAGGGAATACTGTACTTTTTCGAGGTAAAACTTCACCCTTGTTTTAATCCAGAGCCTAATTGCTACTATTATACCAGATTTCATCGAAATTCGTTCAGTAATTTTTAAGTGCTTTAGTAACTTTCACATTTATAAAATATTTAATATTTTTATTTTTTTAGTTTAAGTCAATAGTAAGTATGATTATGTTTTGTGTGATATGCAATTTTTAGGCGATTACTTAGCTTTTCTGCTTTTTGTTTTTAAGTATGATGCGCTTTCCAACTCGTCTTAGAATGGATGAATAAATGTCTATCGAATGTCCTTATATCCTATTCTCATCTGAATCGCACGTTTTCACACATACACGTTAGATTTAATTTCGCCAAAAAAGCAATTAATCTTTATTTTGTTTTCAAGAAAAACGTACAGCTGGAAGGTACAAGATTAACAACAGAATAACAATATAGGGTTTATTACAAGTTTTCACCGTTACCTAGTATTAACTTCTCTTGCTAACGTTACATTACGGAAATTATACGGAACACACAAGTCCTTGTGGAAAAACAATGAGTATCTATTGATTGTATGGATTTCTAAAATTGTTGCAAAACAAGAATGTGGCGAAATAACAACAACCAGATTGGAACCCGTTCCCATTCGCCCTCCTGCTGGTAAAGGGCAACGGCCGAAACAAAAAAAAAATATTTTTTTTATGAAACAAGACTGGCAAACGAGCCGAGTTTAGGTATCTCATTGTAGGTTTTTCCAGAGATATTGTAATTAAATTTTACAAAAATACAGTTTCGATGCAGTCTCGCGCTCTCGTTATGTTAAAACAGCATGTCAAACAAACGCTTTTTGATTAGTCTCTAAAATCTCTAAAATCAGTTAGTGATATCAAGATAATCATTGAGAGTAAATTGAAAGACTAAGGGCTAATTTTTCAATCGTCAGATAACTCATAACTAAGGAATAAATATTTGACTTTGACAGATTTTGTATGAAGAATTTATCAAAGCCACATATTTATTCCTCAGACAAGAGTTATCTGGCGATTGAAAAATCAGCCTTTAGTTAAATACGAGAAGTTATTTGTGTTTTGTACCAACTTTTTGTAGCAATAAACAATAATTATATCAATACATTTTAAATGCAAATAATACAAGGCTTCACCTTGTATTATTTAGACGGCTTCGTGTAAAACCTAATCGTAGGGTCAGTTCATACGCGATGCGACGCAGCGCTGTATTTTAAGATAGCTATTCAAAATTTGAATTAAAAATTGAGTTTTATTCACTACACAAAAATATACACGTTTTATATGACATCAGTCATATTATGTCGTTTATCTGCACATGCAGGAGAGAGGGGTAGGAGGTCAAAGATAAACTAATCAACTCAAGTCAACTGGTAGAGAATGTAAATGTCATGTCCTATAGAGAGCTGAAGGTACTAGTGGAGGATAGAGAAAAGTGGCAGAAGCTCCACCGACAAGGGCCCTCAGAAAATCTGCACATGCGCTGTGCAGCGCAGTGCATATTGACATTCGAACTCTTACAGCGAAACGTGTAAAGATACACGTATCTTCTTGTATAAATATTACACTTCTCCAAGTAAGAACATAATATTATGAATTTTTCAAGTTTTCTGCTATGATATTATATCTAATTTTAACCAAGACGGGTTATTCGCATTAATTGAACTTATATTCGGAGATGACTTTTTCTATTAACAAAATTTTGATGGTGAAAACTGAAAAGTGTTAGGAGAGTTTTTAATAAAGAATCAAAGTAAAGAACATGCATAAATATATTTTTGTTAAACAATAGAAGGGATTAGATTTTGTAATTTTTGTGGCTACTGCATAATAGGTTTTCTACATCCGACTGCCTTTTCCAAGTCGTCAAAGTAGGAGTCACTAGGGTCGTATTTAATACGCAGTTTTTCATATTGTGTCGGGAATTCTTGCTTGGCGACCTCTAAGAACGCTCGACATAGTTCCAGCAGCTCTCGTGAGCATTTCGCACACTTGGTCGTTATCAAATCTACGGCTACACCTGTAAATTACAAACATAAATCCTCTTATTCATAAAAATATTTTTCATACTCGGAAAGTAGTGTTGTTTTGATCTGATTATTGGGTGGAAAACGCTACTTTCCTTTCATAGGGAGGGAAAAACTCATACAAATTCATTGCGGCCCTCTGGCCGGAATGAATTTGTATATATCTTCAGAACTTCAAAAATAGAACTGCTGTGCTGTGAAGCTGTGAAGAGTTTTATGTAAAAACTAGCTTTTGCCCGCGACTTCGTCCGCGTGGAACAATACTTTGGGATATCGCTGAAATTTACCCGCGACTTTATTTATGACTAACGAAAGTGGAATCCTATTTTTTTAAACGGAACCCTAAAATAAAAGTAGCCTATGTTAGACCCTATAACATCAGCTATCTGCTAGTGAAAGTCCCGTGAAAATCGGTCCAGCCGTTTCAGAGATTAGTCGGAACAAACAGACAGACAGACCGACTGACAGACAGACAGACGGACAGACAAAAATTTAAAAAAAATGTATTTTATTGTAAGTACCGAATATACTTTCAGATTCATTATGTAAAAAGCTGTTAATTTGAAGTTACAAACAGACACTTTAATTATATTTAACTGTATAGATGTATAGATATTATAATATGTATTATATTTTAAGATATTATCAATTTGATGTTTATAAAATAACTAAACTAAACTAAACTAAACATTAACCCGCACGCGCACCCCGCCTTGGTGACGCCCACTTCGCAACGGGCCGTGCAGCAGAAATCGTAATATTTTAATTTCGCCATAACTTCAAAACCAAACGTCCAATTTTAATCATTCAAAGACCAAATATTATCTACATAAACTGTACTTAGTGATGAAATAATTTATTTTGATAAGGATTAATAACATGAGTAAAATAAACTCGTTTAAATGTAGTCCAAAAAAAAATCAAGATTTCTAAATAAAAAAATGGTTGTTGTGCCTCACTCGACATAGATAGGTATAGTGTGTCGCGGACTTTTTTGTAGATATTTATAATATCTACAATTAATTAGAACATTTTACGGTTCTATCTTTTATAGTTTAGGCAGCGTACGCAAAATAAGTAACTTTTCTGGTTGATTTTTTACACCTTGTGTCCGAAAAACCCAAATATCTTACGGAACCCTATTTTTTTCCAAAATAAAATTTAGCCTATGTTACTCGTGGATAATGTAGCTTTCGAATGGTGAAAGAATTTTTGAAATCGGTCCAGTACTTTTTGAGCCTATTCATTACAAACAAACAAACAAACAAACAAACAAACATACAAACAAAGTTTTCCTCTTTATAATATTAGTGTAGAAAAACTATTAAAAATGACATGACTTTCTAAACAGCCAGTGTGAATTTAGCGCAAACTTCTATTTCTTCCGCGAGTGCCGCGGCGGCGAGCGGCAAGTTCCATATTTAAAAATTAAAAAGTCAACACAAATTGCCGGGATACTAAATTACTAATATATTATTATCAATAAATAGTTTAGATAAACAACTAGTTTTATTTTCCTCATATTCTAAATGAAAAGTAGAGTGTATGCCACGGGTAAAAGAATGAATTCCTACTCGGGAATTGATTCCTTTCAACCCTAGGCTAACAATCTACTATTTCATTCCGCCTGCTCGACAATGTATCGGATATATTATGTCACGCAATCTCAACGTAAAGCATGTCATTTACTCCCAAGGGAGATAATGTTGTATGAAACTCCCGAGGGATTAAAGTGATTTGAATTTGGAACGTTAAAATTCGTATGAAAACTCCTAATAGATCTGTATCTATCATAGAGTTTTTCAATAATAATATGGTATTGCTGAGAGCTTATTCGAAAATCGAACTGGCCACCTATAATTTTAACATTCCATAAATGTTCCTAATAAAAATATTACTCTGTCCCTCCATAACTGGACAAATGTGTCCAATATCAATATTAATTTTTAACAAAATAAATGTCTTATTTTTGTCTTTGTCTTATTAATGTTTTATTTTTGTAGCCCTGGGTTTTTATTGCCTCGCAGTAGGTATGAAAAGTAGAGTATGCACCTCTGGGATAAAGCCTATCTTCGTCTTAGGCAGCTTGAACCCCTCGCTTCACTCAGGACTCTACATAACTCCCGAGCGAAGAGTCCCTCGTTACGCTCAGGGTCCAATATGCTGCCCGTGACGTAAGACACTGCTTTATCCCCTTGGTGCATAATCTACTATTAACGAATGAGTTATTATTAGCTACTTACTAAAGAATGTTGCTATCATTGTTAGATGGGTCGATCGACAAGAATCTCTATTTTGTAGCGACTAATATTCCAATTTCCAAGTTATAAAAAATTTAGGCTGGGACTATATAATCCGGAATACGGCTCCGAGAAAATTCAGAGCTCTGAAAATAGAACTCTGCGCGAATACAATAGAGTTGAAAATCGAAGAGTAAAGTGTTGAGCTGTCATACATGACATTGACATTTGACTCGGCACTTGTGTGTTCGATTTTCAGCTCTATTGTATTAGCACAGAGTAGTATTTTCAGTGCTCTGAATTTTCACCGGGCGTTCCGGATTCCATATAGTCCCGGGAAAAGAATAAAGATAGGTACTTAGTTACGGTTCTGGATGATTTGACTCGACTGCTACCGTGGTCTTAGATTTTTCATACAAAATTCGAGTTTAAACGTGTTTGGTGTAGCTAGATTTGTTTGTTTGTTTGAACGCGATAATCTCAGGAACTACTGGTTCGAATTGAAAAATTATTTTTGTGTTGGATAGTCCATTTACCGAGGAAGGCTTATATAACATCACGCTGCGACCAATAGGAGCGAAGAATCAGTGGAAAATGTGAAAAAACGGGGAAAATTATTCATCTTAGAGGGATTTTGTTGCGTGTGCTGCGTAAATGGTTCAAGTTACCCAAAAAATATGTATCTAATAATTAATTATTGCTCTTTAAATAATCTATAAAAATGTCCGCAACAGTAGATATGTCCGTCTTTTAAGATTGACTCACTATAACCTTTTTATGGTAATCAAATTTGGTCGCAATTTATGCATTATTGTGCCATCAGTTGACGCGAAGTCGCGGGCAACAGAAAAAGGCGCCTTGTCGCGCCTCGCCTCTCTGTGAACTGACGCTTAGGGGAATTGGGTTATTATAACAATACTAGCTTTTGCCCGCGACTTCGTCCGCGTGGAACAGTTATTTTGGGATATGGCTAAAATTTTCCGCGACTTCATTTACACAGAAGGAGAAGCGCTTTCACCTCACGACTGTCCGCCGCGTGCCGTATTGCGTGTTTGATCTTCTATCTATATATCTTCTAAAATAGGTACTGATTGAAATCAAATGATGGTAGTGGCAAATTTCTTCTAGAATAAATGCTTGTAATGAATAACGTATTTACTTGGATAAGGATTAATATCATCTTTATGAAAACACCTTCACAAATAATGCTTACTTTTAGAACAAATTTGGTGACTATCAAAATGTTATAGTGAGCCAACTTAAGATAGACATATACAGTCACTGGCTTTTTTGTAGAACTTTTAAAGGGGAACAATTCTGTCATAGTTACATCATTTTAGCAAAACTTGTTTCCGCAGCGTACGCAGCGAAAGCTCTCAAAAGGAAAAAAAAAAAAAAACGATTTTGTAACATTCTTGATTGGTGCTCCGCTCGTATTGAACTTAGCATGATGTTATATAGCCTAAAGCCTTCCTCGATAAGTGGACTATCCAACAAAAGAATTATTTTTAATTCGTACCAGTAGTTCCTGAGATAAGCGCGTTCA
Source organism: Glaucopsyche alexis (assembly GCA_905404095.1). Classification (NCBI taxonomy): domain Eukaryota; kingdom Metazoa; phylum Arthropoda; class Insecta; order Lepidoptera; family Lycaenidae; genus Glaucopsyche; species Glaucopsyche alexis. The sequence goes on along the minus strand of FR990049.1, from coordinate 20,751,982 downwards.
AAGTTTCAAACAAACAAACAAACTCTTCAACTTTATAATATTAGTATAGATTATAGTAGGTCACTGTTCAGTGTTCACTAACTTTTGTATGCTTCTGCTACTGGCGAGCACGGGCCTTCATCTACGTAGCATTCCAGGCGTTGCTTCACTTCTTCTAGATCACTTCTAAGCGAATCTGCAGTATGGTCGTCTTTCGGAACGACTACAATGTCGGCTGCACAAGCGATGATGCACACTGACAATATCATCATCGAATTCATTTTAAACTCGTACAATGTCTAAAAAAAACGTCACGTCTTAATACATATAGATAAAACGTTTAGGTATAATTTGAGTATAAAGTATGTAAATATTAATTGATAATAAAAGAAATGTATCAATTTCAGTCTTAAATCTAAATAATTATTTACCTATAATCTATTATAATTATTTATACCAACGTTAAATAATAAATAACGTACCTACAAGTTCACGGAATGTAACAGTACACTGCTGTGATTCCCAGTTCTAAGTGACTGCAGGTTAAAAGTTACAAAAATAGTAGCTAGTAGATTCCGCGGTCCTAACCTTATCACGTCTCTTCTGATAACTTTTGAGATTGTTTTTAATTTTTGTTTGACACATTTTTATTAATAAATGACTGTGACACAGTACATTTAATACAGTAGAGTAACTCTGCCATGTCCTTGAAAGGTGTTGCGCATATTGTGTTCACTTTAAATCATATTTGATGTCACCTACGGCAATCTCGAAAAACACCGGGTATAGAAGCTAACGATGTATGAAAAAAAAAAAAAACGATGATTCCCGAAAGACATTAAAAACGTGGTTGTAATGTATTACTAGAGTCCGACCGAAACTGGTTTTCCGGTCGAAACCGAAACTGAAACCGAATATTCCGCCGTGGCTTCAGTTTCTGCCGAAACCGAAACCGAAACCGAAACTCACGTAGTCAAGTAGAAAATTCCTTAAAATACTGAAATTTGGTGCATTTTATCCATTATTCTGCATTAATTAGGACAACAATTTTTTTTTTCTTTGCGACATTTTGGTCTGAAACAATTAAAAATAAAAATAAAACTGTAATAATAACCCTAATACAGTAAAACTATATCAATAGGTCATCGGAATAAGAAACAAATCTTGAATTAAGTTTACCTATACAACGTAATTTAACAAATTAAACACTTCACATTTTATATTTACAATCTCTTTTTTACATGTGACTTGATTTGTTAGTAACAACAAAACAAAGTTACTGACTCAATATTTAATTATATATGTTAGAGTTATAACCCGTTTTTCGTTATAACTCGTTTTCCCTAGTTAAAACTAGGTTTTACTAAATGCCTATGTTAAAACTAGAAATACCTAGTCAACACTAGAATTTACTACTAATACTTATATTTGATTTTCAGATAAAACTAATTGTAACTCTGACTTTTAGTTAAAACGAGCACTAGTGAAACGGATTTAAAGCAAGATATAGTTTTAAAAATATTTATTATAAGATTTAACATAATTATGGAGTCTACCTAGTAAAAATAATAATCTTACACAAAAGAAACAATTTAGGGAACATCGACTAGTAGTTGCTAAGGTGACAATATTAATTAAAAGTAACATAAAATAATCAAATCGCTACGTTGAATGTAAGAGGAGGAATGGATGGTAAAAATGGAAGTGAACGAAGTGAAACAAGTATGTAAGGATCGTAGCAAGTGGAAAGAAGTGGTCTCTGCCTACTCAAACGGGAAAAAGGCGTGATTATGTATGTATGGATAATAATCAAATCAGTCAACAGAACACAATTGGGTATCAAACAATAAAAAATAATAAACAACCTAAAAATTTAAAAAAATGAGAATCTACTTGTTATTGCGCACAGCGCGCGGACGCCGCGCTGCTATGTCGAATCTGGGCCTCTAGTCAAGATGCATTCGATAATTTCGACGGCGAACTTCGAAAACAAAAATGTATGGGATTTGACATAAGTCATCGTTGAGTGACGTGGCGCTTGCGATGCCTTAAATGTCAAATCCCATACATTTAATTTCGAACTTCATCGCGAAATTATCGAATGCATCTTGACTAGTAGCCCAGGGCCTCTATATCAAGATGCATTCGATAATTTCAACGGCGAATTTCGAAAACAAAATATATAGGATTTGACATAAGGCATCGCAAGCGACGTGTCATTTAACGATGATTTGTCACTTGTGTAAAATTCCATACATTTTTGATTTCGAAGTTCGCCGTCCAAATTGTCGATTGCATCTTGACTAGAGGACCTTGTGACGTCTCGCGACCAATCAGAGTACGTACAGTACTGAGTACAGAGGTACGATCATCCGATGACCTCTGACCGTGGTTGGAACAGTTTTAACTGCGAGTCTTTGGAAAAACGCGTTTTGACTAGTAAGAACTAGTTTTAACTGATATTAAATTTTGAGCATTAGTTAATTCTAGTTTTAACAAAGGTGTTTAGTAAAAACAAGTTCTAACTAGGGAAAACGCGTTCTATCTAAAAACTGGTTTTAACTGTAACATATATAAATCATTCAAGTACCTACAGAAACGAAACAAAAACTTACATGTAATCAGTTCCATCAAAACAAACTCTAAAGAATGTTTGCATCGGGCGATAACGCACTAATTTGTGTTGCTACAGAGCTATCCGAACGGCGCACGACAATTGCCGAACAGGGCCGCCAGCGTCCGCCAAAGCGTTGCCGCAAGAAACGAAGTAAGGCGAGCGTGCACGACAACTTCCGAAATCAGTTTCGGTTTCGGCAAAAGTTTCGGCCACTTTTAGCCGAAACCGAAACTGCCGCCGAAACTTGATTTTTGGCCGAAACTCGGTCGAAACCGAAACCGAAACCGAACTTTCGGTCGGACACTATGTATTACATATTATGGTGTATAGTGTAGGTGTAGTCTTCGGAGTTGTAATTGTAGGTACTCGTACATATATAATGCCTACAATTTTAATGTACATACGTACGGAAATCACAGATTTCGGATTTACGATTTCTTGCTGAAGTTTCGCAATGAAGAATGTTAATAGGTATACAAAATTGCTTAAAACGATTCTCCCAATAATGCTTGTATCTATACAAATACACTAGTTTTTGTTTCATTGAAAAAGACCGAGTATTAATGGATTTATAGACATTTCAAATTCTCGTAAATTTCGCGGCCCGTAGCAGGCGCTCGTGGAGAGTGTGACGTCACGGCACAGTGCCGGTCGAGTTACCTAGTAGCATGGACTAATAACACTTTAGTCCATGCTAGTAGATATAATGCTTGCGCTCAGCTATTATTGCAGTTTTATATTGTTTCTCCGTACATTAAGTAATATTAAGTTTAATAAGTGTCTATTATATTTAGTAGTGTAATATTAGAGTATATACTTTATTGTAATTTATGTGCAGTAAGTACAACGGATGACGGGTTTGAATTAGAAACGGTATCAGCCTGAACAACACCCTAATAAAACAATATTTAAAAATTATAAATTAGTTAATTAAAATAGTAAACTAAAATAGAACTCACTTTCAAGTTGGCTGGTACTTACCGACTTCAAAATTATGAAGATTGGGTAGAGAAATAAATTAGAATTTCAGCCAAATTTAAAAGGGCAAAATATATTTGAAAAAATAAGTTTTATTTCATGCTTTTTTGTGCATTTTTAGGGTTCCGTAATACTTATAGTTTCACCGTCCGTCTGTCTGTCAGTCCGCGCCTCTAGCTCCTGTAATTATGAATATAAATTGATGAAATTTGGTGCAGTTATAGATTGTCTTTAGATCACGGTTTCGGGATCATAAAAAATAATAATTTTATATTTTAGGGGTGGCTCTCCATACATGTGAAGTGGGGATGAAAAATATTTTTCCACTCTATCCCATCGTGTGGGGTATCGTAGAATAGGTCTTTTAAAATAAAGGCAAGGTTTCATACTTTACTTTTTTATAAAGTTGACTATTTTGGAGTAATCGGCCTCCAAAGTAGTTTGTAAGTTGTCCCCCCCCCCCCCCCTAGCATTTTTAAACTATAGGAGATAGAAACTTGCAAATTTCTATGATGATAGATCATGCTAAAAACTCTTTTGGAAAATTATTGTGAACCAAATCGGACAGTAACTTTTGGAGTAATTAAAAAAAAGGATATTACGCGTTTATAGTTACGGAACCCTCCTTAGCCATGTCCTGACATGCTCTTGGTTAGGTTATTACTTTGGAAGTCGGTTTAATTTTTTGATTAAAATAATATTTTTCCCTTTCTATTGATATTTGTAAAATTATTAAAACATTATAAGATAGTTTAAAATAAACGATCGAATGTATAATATTGAATACGCGCCATTAGCTTTCATTGGGTATTGTAAATAAGATGATGATGATGATGATGAAGATTACTGTAAGTTACATAGTGGCATATGCTTGCAAATTTGGCCGTTGAAGGGTACACAATGGTACAAAAGGGGCTCCATGACACCATTGCTCCAATATATGTGTTCTACAATCAACAACAGCCTAAAATGAGACACTACTCACTAGCGTCCAATTACCAATACCAGTATGGGCTATTATCTCGCTTAACAAACATAGGTAGTTACAACAGATATACATTACGTGTAAACAAAATTGACTTGTACCCACTTGTAACGTATAAAGAATGTTCAACGGCCAAGTCACACAACATTAACTATAATAATAATGAAATCGCAGTAAGGAACCTTAGACTTGGCACGACTTTGTCTAGATTTCACTACTTTTTAGAGATAAACAAGCAGCTCTATCGAGACTTGGCTAGTTTTTTACAGAATGTTTTTGGTGGGATTTCACTTCTTTTTGTAGAAACGTGGGCATATTGATTTATTTTACTAGATTTCAGTGTAATTTGTTTATTTAATTTGTGTAATGATCGAGTACAATAAAGTTAATCGTTAATCGTCGATAAAAGCCAGTCTAGTCTTATCCAGAGTTTTCCTTTAATTTTATTTATATGCGTATCAAAAGCATAAAGGGAGGCATTCGCCCAGCAGTGGAATGCTACGGACTAGATTAAATTAGAAGATGTGTCCCACTTCGCTAGGTTTTTGAAATGACAGTCGATTTTTTTATGTACCAATAGTAGAAGGGGGGCATTACCATATCTCTAATCAGCTGAAACCAGCTGAGGATTCTTCATCAGATACTTCAGACCTTCGATTTTTGACATCAAATGAAGCGGCCCACCACCATGTTGAATATTTTTTGTAAAGGCGGTATGTCGATCTCTAATAGTTTGGTTGGGCTCTTGTGTTTTCTAATCAGGGTCACCAGGTACTCCAGATGTTCGATTATCCTAGTTTTTATAGTTTTCCCTTTATGTGGCCATTAAACCCTAACTCTGTACCAAATTTCAGCTCTCGGAGTTCATGAGAAGTACTAGTTCTATTCTGATGATCATGAGTGAGTGACTGAGTGAGTGAGTGTCATAAATTCAAAACTTTGCTTTCGCTTAACTTCGGAACTAAATGATCTACAGACTTAAAATTTTGGATTTTAAGTATGTGATTATAGCTTACTAGATGACGAAAATTTCTGCGTTCTGGTCTTACCCAGAGCTCCTCAAATAGGGGCCTGAAAATGCGGCGAAATGGTTCCAGTAAAGAATGGTACGACAGTGTTTGCTTCGCGCTCGACTTGACGGGGGCACTGCCGTGCCCCCAGATCTACGTTCTGGTCTTATCCAGAGGTTCTCAAGTAGGGGCCTGAAATGCGGCGAAATGGTTCCGGTAAATAATGGTACGGCAGTGTTTGCTTCGCGCTCGACTTGGCGGGGGCACTGCTGTGCCCCCAGATCAACGTTCTGGTCTTATCCAGAGGTTCTCAAATAGGGGCCTGAAAATGCGGCGAAATGGTTCCAGTAAAGAATGGTACGACAGTGTTTACTTCGCGCTTGACTTGGCGGGGGCACTGCCGTGCCCCCAGATCGACGTTCTGGTCTTATCCAGAGGTTCTCAAATAGGGGCCTGAAAATGCGGCGAAATGGTTCCAGTAAATAATGGTACGGCAGTGTTTGCTTCGCGCTCGACTTGGCGGGGGCACTGCAGTGCCCCCAGATCGACGTTCTGGTCTTATCCAGAGGTTCTCAAATAGGGGCCTGAAAATGCGGCGAAATGGTTCCAGTAAAGAATGGTACGACAGTGTTTGCTTCGCGCTCGACTTGGCGGGGGCACTGCCGTGCCCCCAGATCGACGTTCTGGTCTTATCCAGAGGTTCTCAAATAGGGGCCTGAAAATGCGGCGAAATGGTTCCAGTAAATAATGGTACGGCAGTGTTTGCTTCGCGCTCGACTTGGCGGGGGCACTGCAGTGCCCCCAGATCGACGTTCTGCACGCCAATCGCGCTAAGTTTTTTTAGTTGAACCGCAAACGAAACGTTGACGTTACTCGACTTTTTGAATGATTCGGTATCGCGCTAACGTTTTGACAGATAGTTGGGACGTAACTGCACCGCAGCTGAAGCGCAAACGCTGTCAAAACAAAAAGTTGATACGGAGCTTCTTTTCCTCGCACGTTACTGAAACGTTCGTTGTTTTTTGAGGTCTAAGAGTAAGAAAACAATTAAACAAAGTGAGATATAAAAATAAAAATTGTACCTAGATTTGTTGAATACAATACGGCAGTGGCTCAAGCTGTTTGTGAGGCTGTATGATGTATCCAGACGTGAGAATTTATGCGATCGCATCGAGTAAAAGAAATGCCTCCGATCGCATGTTTATACTAAAAGGAACCGAATTACAAAGGCAATAACAAAAGCCCTAATTATTATAGAAGTGGCCCCCCACATGCCACCAACCTTGTGTTTGGATGCTTTGGACGTAGAGACGAAGGTAAATTCCTATTTAGTAGTTCTTAGGGCCGCATTTAATGAATCTATTATATGTAAATAAAATGCCGGGGTGCTTGGTTTGCAATGATGGGCATCTAGGTTACTCCTCATCTATGTTGATGGGCCATTGTGCATCCACATGAGCATGAACTATGAAGTGGGATACTATAGTCTATGATAGAAAAGATAACCATTCTCTGAATGTTCAAATAGTAAGCATAAGCAAGCATCTAATGTAAAATGTAAACTGGTACTTGAGAGATAATATTATACCTAATTTGAAATTATTTTTCTGTTACAGATGTGCGATGCAAAATTAAATATTACAGTGTCATGGGCCAGTCACCCATTAAATTCATACTTAAACCGGCTGCATGTTGTAGATGGAGATTGGAGAGGACATGATATATCTTTAGGTAAATACTAATTGCACATATTACACAATAAGACTTGAACAAAAAGTTTGTGCAACTTAAACTAACAAGAAAATAAGTTATGTCTGCTTTGTTTACTTATGTAGAATAATAAATAATTATAAAACTACAATAGTTTTCCAATAGTTTTCCTACAATGTCCAATAAGCACATAAGGATTGTGTTGCGGTGTACTTTGCATTGGTGCAGTTATAAAACTATTTTATTAAGATTTTCTTATTGATGTTTGTTCTATTTTAGGGGAATCAGATTATCCACTAAGGCCCATTATGATGACACCATCTGACCCACAGCCTTACAGCCCCGAAGAACTTGTGTTGTGTGAACAAGCTTACATTTGAATGCCATACTGTGAGTTGGGTTGAGCCGATGTAATGTGCGAATATCTTTAAGGAGTTTAAAAATATGATGCCTATGGAATCTTGGTAGTTTATCAACTCCCATCTAATGATGAAATTTTAATTAATATGAATGTGTGTGAGGAATTAATAAAAAATGTTTTGTATTTATAAAACTTGTTTAATTTAACAATAATTAGTCAACAAATTAACATGTAAGTACCTACTGTGTGAAAGAAACTAAAATAATAGCACCATTGACAAAAGTATTAAGACATACCCATTATAATATAGGTACTAAAAGTAATTTTAACACTGTTACATATAGTTTTAATTTTAACTCTTTACTTGTAGATGTCACTGTAAAATTGTAAAAATGGTTAGAGTGTAATAAAACTAGTGGAATTGTAAAATATTGATAGACTTCCGATGCGAATATGCTGCCTATAATTTCACACATTATTTTTTGTTAGATTATAAATATATAGTTTTTAATATTTCAACATATTTTTACACTCTCGTTAGTTATTTTACAAACAATTTTACAGTGACATATAAATCAGTCTATAAATAAATAATTATGCAAGTAGGTACTATAAGAAATTCGAATAACACTGATTAAGAGCACCAGTAACACAAAATACTTACAACCATTAAAATTATTGAAAGTAGTTTGCACTAATTATATTCTTTTATACCTTAATTCTTAACAGTATATAAACTTGGTTAAAAATAAACAATTAAGGAATAAATATGTAAATACTATGACAAACTAGAATAAAAGACAATGTATTTATGTATTGTATAAGACATCAAATTCGCACCAGATTCACTCTTAATAAATATTAGTCAAGAGTGGAACTTATGCGAATTTCAAAAGTAAAAAGAGCCTTGGGCTGGGACTATGCAACAGTTTTCATCTCTTGGTGAGGCTTCGGCTTGTCTGGTATACTGAAACACAATGATAAACAGATAAACAATAAATTAATTATTTATGATTTGTTTAGAAAATATAAATGAACAGTCATTGCAAAGGATTTGTTTTATCAGCTTAGTTTAAATTTTATATATAAAATTAAACAATTACTATGGTCTTCGAGAAGTTTGTAAGAATTTTACATTACCTGTCTTGTAAATCTGTCTGTACTCTCAGCCAACAATTTGAAACCATGTGCCGTAATGAGGACTACTTCTAGTGTGCCTTAATTTTATCGATATTTAAAATCATTAGCCAGGATTCTTGTAACGCAGTCCTATAAGCTGAAATTTAAAAAATAATAAATTAATCTTTTCTGATTAGGTTTAAATGCTAGTTAAAAGAACACTAACATATTCTTAATAATAATAATATCTATGGACGCTTTTCCACCACATCAATCTGGCCCCGTGCTAAGTATCCGAAGAACTTGTGTTACAGGTACCAGAAAACGGAAAGTATATTTAATACTTTTATACTATACATATATTTAAGATTTTTGTAATATGATACATATATTTAATACACATCCATGACCCAGGAACACAGAAAAACTTTTTGTTCCTTCGGCAGGATTCGAACCTGCGACCCCCGGCTTGAGCACCAAAGCGCTGAACCACTGAGCCACAGAGGTCACTTACATTTTAATAGTAAAATGTCTCACATTAATTAATGAATTTTTTGGAGGCAAATGGACCTTGCCAGACATAAGGCTAGGGCCTAAAAAATAAAAGAAAAAGTTCTTTCAGTAAATGTTATAACATGGTTATATTATAAATTTATTAGGTACACATACCTTTGCCCGTTCTTGCGGGTCCATCGGCTTAAGTATGAGCGAGCATTCTCGCCATAATCTTGATGAAAGAGCTCGTACCTCGCCTCGTTTGACCTAACTCTTCCGAGAGTTAGTACCTAGGTCATTGTATTTTTCTTAATACTCCAAGATTAGCGTCCGCGACCGTTGTTCGACGACGGCATTCACAGTATAAGAAGACGACGGTTTCATAATTATTCACAGTATAAGAAGGAAGTAATTTATTGGAATAAAAACGAAAAACCAAGGATGACAATAAAATTATAAGAAACTTCCTCTTCTTTTAAATCCATAAACCACAAATTTCAAAGCAATTAGTGCGGCGCGCAAGTAAAGGCGTGACTCCTGTTCGAAACATTACACAGAAAACACGAAACATTGGGGCGTGGCTATACACATTTGTCTAGGAATAGACAATGTTTTTGTTTTCGGAGACGGACGGAAAACATTCCCGCGCGGGTAGAGAGGGGAAGAAATGTTTCATTTCTTACTTAGTGTTCACATCGTTCACATGACAGCTAGGTACAGGTTTTTTAGGGTTATAGTTTTGCTTGTTGTGTTTTTTGTGTTTGTTTTTGTGATCGCTCATAATATATGGCTGACTTAATTAAAAAACACCAATTTTGTCAGTTTTCAATAGAAATGCGTAAAATGGCGCACATATTTATGAGTTAAAAAAATACTTTTATGAAACACCTAAAGTGGCCTTTTCAGAAACCCTCTTTTCTCCTAGATTCTACACCTACAATCACTAAAACTGCGAGCGCTAATACGTCTTCCTCGTCGGAACTTAGATCGTGTCTGGACAAAATGTTTTGTTTCGATCAAAAACATTTTCTGTAGCTGGAGACAGCTTGTGTATGAAAACAAATGTTTTTGTTTCATGTTTTCTGTGTAATGTTTCGAACAGGAGTCACGCCTTTAAATAGATGTCGATTATGCTAAAATCACAGATATTTACAAAAATACTAGGTTCGCATCCCTAATGTCTACCAAAAGGTTACGTTCCGTTTCGTTCGAGTTTCGTCTGAGGTTGAGTTACTTTAAGAAGGATAGCGCGATACTGAAATTTGTTCAGACGCACCTCAAACGAACCGTAACTGAAACGCAACCGAAGCAGAGATGAACCTGAATTGAAACGTTGAAAAATAGCGCGATTGGGGTGCAGGTAAGTTTGCGCGGCTTGCGGGCACTCAGTACGTTATTTTAAAGTCAGCCCCACTTTATGTAGATAAAGCATGTGTTGATTTTAAAAGTAAAAGAAAAGAAGTGTTTGTTTGCTTTTTATAGTAGGTATGATAAGGTAATTTTAGTATTTTACTTTTTTTTACTTTAAAAAAATGAGCTCGGCCCGCGGGCCGCGTGTTGGCCTTCCCTGATCTAGTCCCTAGTATAAAGATCACAAGTAATCTATACTATACAAATATTATAAAGCTGAAGAGTTTGTTTGTTTGTTTGAACGCGCTAATCTCAGGAACTACTGGTTCGAATAGAAAAATTATTTTTGTGTTGGATAGTCCATTTATCGAGGAAGGCTTTAGGCTATATATCATGCTAAGCTTAATACGAGCGGAGCACCAATCAAGAATGTTTCAAATTCGGGTTTTCTTCCTTTTGAGACCTTTCGCTGCGTACGCTGCGGAAACGGTTAAAGTTTCGCTAAAATTATGTATGACCATGGACTAATAAAAAGTTTTATTAGTCCATGGTATGACAGAACTGTTTCCCTTTAAAAGTTCAAAAAAATAGTTATATGTCTATCTTTAAAGGTTGGCCCACAATAACCTTTTTATGCTAACATAGGTAATTTGTTCTAAAACTAAGCATTATTTGTGAGGGTGTTTTCATAAAGATATTAATCCCTATACAAGTAAATACGTTATTCATTACAAGCATTTAAGGCGAGGTCATAGGCTACTTTGTCATTTCCCGTCACCTAGTGTACCTAGTCAGAGTTCAATTACGAAGTGGAAAAAAATATGGGATTAAGTACACAATCCTTGACATGTTCTGAACCTTATACATTTTGAAAAAAATATATAATTCCTGAGTTACAAAATCTTAAAATCACCTCTTAAAAATCACGAAATCTCCTAAAACGGAAAATGTTGTGCAGCACCAATCATCATACATATTTTTTTGATAAATAATTAATATATATATTATATTTCAACGTAAACCGAACACAAACACCGTCTTCTACATGAATATAGAAAATAATGCTACGCAAAAATGACTCTTATACAATGTGCATACGAGTAGTGAAAATCATTTTATTTTTGAGCTTTGTCCTGGCCTTAATTTAAAAGATATTTGCCGTTTACATCATTCGATTTCAATGAGTATTTTAGAAGATATCGCAGTAATAAAATAATCATGTGCGCAATAATAATGTACGGCGCGCGGCGGGCAGTCGTGAGGTGGAAACGCTACTCCTTCTACGTAAATGAAGTTGCGGGTAAATTTTAGTGATATCCCAAAGTAACTGTTCCACGCGGACGAAGTCGCGGGCAAAAGCTAGTTTTAAATAAAAATATCTGCAGGAACAATAAAATATATTTTTTATCAGCTTTTACTGGAATCAGGTACATAATTTAGAGTTATTGTTATTGCAAAAGACGCGACAATATACATATTCAATTAACCCAAATAAACAACATTGAGGAAAGACTAAGTGTCAATATATCAAAACCGTAATAAAACATACAAGACGATTGTCTACACTCTACACTAGTCACTAAACTAGTAATTTATAAGTGACTAACTGACCCCACAGACGTTGTTCTGTCTTAACTATCAACTGGAATAAATAAAGAACTACACTGAGTCCCACAAATACAACCTACATCTATACCTAAAGGTTACAATTACACTTACCAACCTTCTTTACTACTTACCTACCTAGATACCTACCTATCTACTTACCAATCTACCAATACTTACGATTTTAACACTAACTAAATGCTACACCTACTCGTTACTACCTATAAGCTACAACTACACCTATACTACTTTCAATAAGTGAACACCGTGATTAGAACCTTCCGCTTTTTAGGGTTCCGTAATACTTAAGGAACCCTTATAGTTTCGCTCTGTCCGTCTGTCTGTCTGTCTGTCCGCGCCTCTAGCTCCTGTAATTATGAATATAAATTGATGAAATTTGGTGCAGTTATAGATTGTGTATAGATCACGGTTTCGGGATCATACAAAAATAATAATTTTATATTTTAAGGGTGGCTCTCCATACATGTGAAGTGGGGATGAAAAATATTTTTTAACTCTACCCCATCGTGTGGGGTATCGTAGAATAGGTCTTTTAAAATAAAGGCAAGGTTTCATACGTTACTTTTTTATAAAGTTGACCATTTTCGAGTAATCGGCCTCCAAAGTAGTTTGTAAGTTGGTCCCCCCCTAGCATTTTTAAACTATAGGAGATAGAAACTTACAAATTTCCATGCTGATAGATCATGCTAAAAACTCTTTAGGAAAACTATTGTGAACCAAATCGGACAGTAACTTTTGGAGTAATTAAAAAAAAAGCATAATACGCGTTTATAGTTGCGGAACCCTCCTTAGATATGTCCTGACATGCTCTTGGTTAGGTTATTTAAGTTATAAATTAAGTTATCGCGCGTAAATCGTAATAGTGCACAGTTTTAAATGTAAAGTTTGGTGATTCAAAGAACTGTCCTCAAATCTCAGTTGGGACTTTCAACATTTATTAGTGATTGTATTAAATTTATATGATTTGAAAAGATTTTTGAATTTGAATCTGGTTACCGCAGTTAGTGGCCGATAGAAAGTTGATGTGGAGATGCCCACAATGTACCTAAGCTTTCGTCGACTCCTCGCTCTACGAGTTCAAAATTAAGAAGATTGAGTAGAGAAATAGTTAAAATTTTAGCCGAATTTAAAAGGGGACTTATTTCGAAAATAAGTTTTATTTCATACTTTTTTGTGTATTTTTACTTTGCAAGTAGTTAGGTTTATTTTTTTTTGTTTAAAAATAATAATTTTACCCTTTTTAGTGATATTTGTTAAATTATTATTTAAACATTTTAAGAACGTTCAAAATAAACGATCGAACGTATAATTATTATCGAATACGCGCTAAGATTCCATTAGGTACTGTAAATAAGATGATGATGATGATTACTGTAAGTTAGTGACATATCTTTCAAATTTATCCATATCTATCTATCTTTTTCCAAACGCGTATCTTTCAAGACTGAGGAGTTCTGTTCAGTGCTTTTGGATCCAGGGTATACCTTGGTGCAAAACCTTATTTTTTTGGTATCATATGCTTATGTTACTTCAGGAAAAGTCAAAATCACTATATATGTGTCCATATAAATTTCGAGAAGTTCCCTCGATTCCTCATGTATACCATCATCAAGTTTCCACTTTAGTGACTAAAATACCAATTTAGAATTATACCTTTTACAACAACAAAATAATTTTGCGAATAGGTCCATAAACGGCAGAGTAATGTTCAAAGATCTCCGTGTTAGTGTAAAATACTATGAGAGTTACTATTTATATGTGATGACTAGCTTTTGCCCTCGGCTTTGCCCGCATGAAATTGGGTGTAAGTCCTCGGAAAGCTTGTTCGGGAAAATACTAATACCAAAATTGAATACATAATGGTGTAGGGACTGCACAGCCGCATCATTTGTACTTTATTTGAATGTTTCCTGCGACTTCGTACACTGAAGAAATCTACCAGGAAAAAAAATACTAGGCTGCAAAAAGAATTCTGTGTTAATTCTGGATAAACAACAACCATATTAAATTTCATCAAAATTCGTTACGTAGTTATTGCATGAAAAACTAAACATATTAAGTACTTTTACTTTGAAGTCGCTACCAGCCCAAACGATATCCTCCTATATTTTATAGAACTCACATTCATATTTGCTGGTACCGACTCCAAAATAAAGAAGATTGATTAGAGAAATAGCCAAATTTAAAAGGGGAATTATTTAGCAAATAAGTTTTATTTCATACTTTTTTGTGTATTTTTACTTTAATTTTTTGGAAGGCGGTTTAATTTTTTGTTTAAAAATAATAATTTCATCCTTTTTAGTGATATATTATGTTAAGTTATTAATACGTCTTAAGAACGTCTAAAACAATCGATCGAATGTATAATTGAATACACGCCAAGCTTCCATTAGGTATTGTTATTAAAATTATGATGATGCTTTCTATAAGTTACAAAGTGGCATATGCTTGCAGTTCTTTAAACAATGCTGAAATTTCCAAACGCATATCTTTAAAGACTGAGGAGTTCTGTTCAGTGCTTTTGGATCCAGGGTATACCTTGGTACAACATCTTATTTTTTTTTGTAGCATATGCTTGTCATACTTCAGCAAAAATCAAAATCACTATATGAGTCGATATAAATTTCGAGGAGTTCCCTCAAAGATCTTCGTGTTAGTGTAAATACTAGTGTTGCCCAAATCAGTCTTGGTCTTGGTCTTGCAGCAAGAGTCTCGCAAGAGTCTCCGCAAGTCTCGCAATTACCTATTAGCCTATTGCTATTTATTAAACGTTATTTTAGATCTCAGAACAACGTTATAGAGTAGGTATTACGTTATGTTGTTATATTAAGTTGTGTTCTAATATCTAAAACTAGCTTTTGCCCGCGACTTCGTCCGCGTGGAACAGTTACTTTGGGATATCGCTAAAATATTCCGGCGACTTCATTTACGTTGTAGGAGAAGCGCTTCATTGCCCGCGAGTGCCCGCGACTGCCCGCCGCGCGCCCCATTATATTATTACCTACTGTGATATCTTCTAAAATACTCATTGAAATCAAATGATGTAAACGACAAATTTATTTTTAATTAAATGCTTGTAATGAATAACGTATTTACTTGGATAAGGATTAATATAATCTTTATGAAAACATCCTCACAAATAATGCTTAATTTTAGAACAAATTTGGTTAGCATAAAAAGGTTATTGTGAGCCAACCTTAAAAGATAGACATGTACTGTCGCGGACTTTTTTTTAGAACTTTTAAAGGGGAACAATTCTGACATACATCATTTTAGCGAAACTTTAAACGTTTCCGCAGCAAAAGCTCTCAAAAGGAAAAAATAACCCCCGATTTTGAAACATTCTTGGTTGGTGCTCCGCTCGTATTGAGCTTAGCATGATGTTATATAGCCTAAAGCCTTCCTCGATAAATGGACTATCCAACACAAAAAGAATTTTTCAATTCGAACCACTAGTTCCTGAGATTAGCGCGTTCAAACAAACAAACAAACAAACAAACAAACAAACTCTTCAGCTTTATAATATTAGTATAGATAACGTTTAATAAATAGCAATAGGCTAATAGGTAATTGCGAGACTTGCGAGACTCTTGCGAGACTCTTGCTGCAAGACCAAGACCTAGACTGATTTGGGCAACACTAGTAAATACTATGAGAAGTACCTTTTATATCATCATAATGTGATGATGTATGGTATGATAGTGGTGGTGATGATGATGATTACTCTTATTGTCATGGTGGCATATACTTGCAGTTCTCTAAACAACGCCGAAATCCCCAAACACGTATCTATAAGGAGTCAGGAGTTCTGTTCTGTACTTTTGGATCCAGGGTATACCTTGGAGCAAAATCTTACTTTTTGGTAGCATATGCTTAGACTTCTTCAGAAAAAGTTGAAATCACTATATGTGTCCATATAAATTTCGATGAGTTCCCGTGATTCCTCATGGGGGATCCATCAATCATCAGGTCACCACTTTTTTGAAAACGGGACCATCTTAGGATTATACCCTTTACATCAAAAAATAATTTTCAAAATCGGGCCACAGATGGTGGAATTGTGGTCTAACTAACATACAAAAAAATATTGGAAAACAGTTGACCATCCATGCAACTTCCCGCTAAGCGCTTAAATTTTATCTTATGCATCATTTTTGTGCTTATCGAGCTCAAAAATAAAATTACTTCTAAAAATTTTCACTGATAATTTTCTTTCCTCAGACTTTTGAGCTCTCCGAGCTCAAAGGTCTGATGAAAGTTTAATAAAACACTATTTTTTTGGAAATTTCAAACTTTCATAAATTTGGAATGAATTAACAGTTTTTCACGCGATTATCGTAATCGTCGCGTAATTTAAATGCAACATCGATTGTCGTAATCGATGCAGTTTTTCATGTCATTTGAATGAATCGACAATACAAATTTTTTATATTAAAAATTTCGGAGTAATTCCGAAAAACACTTTTTTAGGTTTTTTTTTCTTTACGATATCTATCGAACGAATCAACCGATTTTGACTGGATTAGCAGCGATCGACGTGATTTTTCAATGTTAAGAGCTGATTAGTTTTTGAAGTTGATCGATAAAGCCGTTTAAAAGTTATTAAAAAAAAAAACTTTAAAAAAATAATCACATTTTTTTTAGATTTCTTGAAATCTATTTGTCCGAATCGGTCCAAATTGTATTCAAAATCTAAGTTATGCCAAGCTCTTTCGAATGGCACCAGCCGCAATAAAATCGGTCAAACCGTCCAAAAGTTATAAGAGGTTTACATACTTACACACACACACACGTACATACAGACATAGTGACATCCTCGCGGATAATATACTGACAGATTGTCAAATACAAATTTCTCCATAGAATTATACGCATTAATTTTCGTTATATTGTAATCATAGATATATAATATTAATTGTAATATTTACCGTGCCGATTGGTTAAACGGTATGTGCCCCGCGCCGCCATATTTGTTTGCTTTTTCGTAATAATAATTTGAACGAAAAATAATGCGTACAATTCTATGGAGAGTATTTGAAAATCTGTCAGTATATTATAATATCTCTAGTTATATTACAATCTAACGGTTTTTACAATTTTACGGTGACATATACATGAAATAATAATAATAATAATAATAATATTATTAGATAAATGACGAAGATATATAAGCATTTGGTAAGAGCCTGCGTTGCTTCTTTATGTTACGAGGAGTTATTGTATATTAAATTGTATAAACGATAAATAAAAAAAAATATCTATAATATCTATCTTTACATACATTATATAATAAATCTGTAGAGGTGAATGTCTGTACATAGGAAAAAAATGCTAAAAACCGAGTCAGAAGGATGTGAGAAGAGCAATAGAACAAATCCAGACACTTTTCAAACTTTTTGTTTCTTTGTCTGTTTGTACGGGAAAATCTCCGAAGCTGTATGACCGATTTAAATAAAATTTTGCATGGTGGCACCTTATATCTCTGGTCGATATATACTTTTAATCCTGAAAAATTAAACAGTTCCAGTGGGATAGTTAAAAAACTTCATGTCCGAAACTGTTTCTTGTCCGATTTTAATAAAATTTTGCCTAGTGGTAGATCTTATATTCTCGGTCAAGATTTTAGATACTTTTTATCTCGGAAAATTAAAGGGTTCCCGTGGTATAGTTTTTAATAAAAATGTATGAGATATAATTATTATTATGTTATGGTATCACATTTGTTAATGAATTTACTTGTGGATAAACATTTTGTAATCATGCTGCACGCAGGAAAACCACAACACAAAGTAACATTAATTATTATTAATAAATCAATAAACCTACATAATTATATTATGCCAAAGGTAATATAATATATTATCAATTATTACGTACATAAGTAGTTTATGTGCGTAAGCAATAACTCATTTCAAAGTAAGGAGCGTATCTAAATGGAAATTGAAAACCACAGGATTCATACCAAATGCCATTAAATTATAATAATTAATGATATATATTAATTAACTTGCAATTGAAATTGTTTGGATTTAGGAGCACATATTCAACGATAGACCACATTCACTCATTAGAGTTAGTGATAGAAAAATATGTAGAGATGAATCGTCCACTCTATCTAGCGTTCATCGATTACGCCAAGGCGTATGACTCTATATCCCATAACAGTATGTGGGTAGCCCTCCAAGAATATAAACTACCATCCGAGACTATAGAATTTGTACAAGACATATATCAGAAAAGTACAAGTAGAGTAATACTAGACAAAACAGGCACTGAGATTGATATATATATAGAGGCGTCCGTCAAGGTCCCTGTCGCCTCGAATTTTTATTACTATCCTACAAAAAATAATGAAGTCTTTACACTTGGAAAACAGAGGTATATTTACATAAATGGCCAATTCCTAAGTAACCTCAGGTTCGCGGATGATATTGTACTTTTTGCAGAAAACTCATCGAAATTGGAATTATTGATAAACGAAATTAATTGTCAGCAATGAAATAGGTCTAGACCTAAACACTATAAAAACAAATGTTATGACGAACAGCATCAAAACACCAATATATGTAAAAGACGCATTGGAATATGTCCAGGAGTACACATATCTAGGCAAACTAGTATTATTTAAAAATCTAGACACCAAGATGTGTTAAAGAGAAGCGTAAACATGGCCTGAATAAATTTTGGAGCTGCAGAGAAATTCTTAAGTCAAACACATCAATAAAGCTTAAGTAAATTGTAATAGACACTTGTGTTTTACCCTCTCTCACTTATGCATCCCAAACATGGATTTTTAATAAACAAACAAGAAACAAGTTAATAACTACACTAAGAGCCATGGAAAGAAGCATTATGAACCTAAGACTAATACACAAAAAGAGAAGTGCAGAAATAAGAAAAACAACAAAATTGATAGATATGCTCTAGATTCTAGAACATAGTAAAAGACAGAAATGTAAATGGGCCGGCCATGTTGCGCGCATGAAAGAGGACAGATGGGCTAAAAATATAAGTTATGGAAGGGACCTGTAGGAAAGAGAACTAGGGGCAGACCGGCAGAAAGATGGCTTGATGAAATTATAAAAGTAGCAGGAAAAGATTGAACAAATAAATGACAGAATAGTTTGGAGAAATATGGAGGAGGCCTTCACTCTATAGAGAGGTCCTTGATAAATATAAATAAGAAATAAATAATATTATATTGAATGTATTTACGCTAGAAATTAATTTAATTAATTAATTATATCTAAAAATTTAATAAATAATGATAAATGAATTAATCAAATAAATAAATAAATAATTTTACAATAAATTATTATAATTAATCTAAATTAAGAAAAAAAAATCTTAAAAATCTTATTATTATAATAAGTTAAGAAATGTTATAATTGTGTAATATTTTTTTATTGCTATTAATTATTGTTTTTTTTTCTGTATCTAAAACTGCATGCACCTATTTAACTTAAAAATATGTAGTTATACATATCATATGGTTATGTTTGTTAAAATTGTAATTTATTAAGGAAATAAAATACTTTATTATTATTATTATTAATTAACTTGTTGTCTGTACCAACTCAAGTGACCAACAATAACAGATAAACTCAAAACGATAAAATAAAATAAGTATTACCAAGTGTACGTATATAAGCCCTCAAAGATCATAAAATCGGAAGTTAATATTGTGTCGTGATGGTTCAAATGTTCTGGTAAAAGTAGGTAATTTATAAGATAAATTGAATAACGAAGTTATCATCAAGTTGATTGTTAAATTTCCTTTCTAGCTAGACTAAGAAATTATGAAGTTCATCCTCGTAATATTGTCTGTGAGTATCCTCTGCGCTGCTGAGTTCTACGTCTTTTCACCGGACGATTTCACTCCAGAAACAATTAGACAAGACCTAGCAGAAATAAAGAGACGTTTGGACTGCTTCATAGACCGGGCGCCTTGTACAAAGCTGACCACTGAATACAAAAGTAAGTTCACATGACATGATTTTTAAACCAACGGCAACATGTCCGTCTAATACCTCGTACAGACTACTCGCGAAGTAGGTATACCGAGGTTGGCCGAATAAGACAGTGTGGGCACGCACTTCGTTTCGCATTTTTATACTTCGGGCTACTTCGCGGATCACTTCCTCGGCCTACTTCGTGAGCAGTCTGGACGGGGCATTAGGTAAGACCAATGGCCAAGGTCCTTTATTTGTAAGGCTTAGTATAACCACCGTAGAATGGTAGAAATGGTTTCTTTCCACGGAAAAAACAGACAAAATGAGAGATTAACAAAAGAAAGCTGCCATTTTGTCTATATTATCTATCAGTATGTCTATAATTTATAGACAAAACGCATTTCTATTAGTGGTCATGCTAAGTGTGCAGGTAGATAGGTATTCATAGTTTAACTCACATCATATCATGAGTACATCAATTCTGGAAGATGGAGATAATTGTCATAAAAATGATATCGGGCGATGGGTTGGACGATCTTTCGTTATGACTACCGAGATGCGAACGGAAATGCGATGCCCAACCTCCAGAAAAGTGAGAGGTACGCCCGTACTCATATATTATGTACGCGCGGCGCTATATTGTTAGTTTCTCTGTCTACGGTGGGTAAGTACTTAGTGCGTAACGTATAAAACGTTACCCAGTACCCATACATACCGCAGCGTACGGGATAAAATTAGACTATTGTTTATAATTACATACCTACATGAATATTGCTCTGAAAAATAAGACAGGAAAAAAAAATACGAAAGGAATATTATAATACTAAAAATTAATATTTTCAAAGATACTGCGGATTGTTTTACACACTTTTGTCAGTCTTGTAAACACGCCGCATACATAAGTCGTACAAGCAGGCGACGTCACACGCTACTAATGTTGCTACGAAATGTATGGCCATATGTACAAAATTTCTGATATCTCCTAAGTTAGCGCATTTATGTTCATACAAACCACAGTAAATCTTTTTGTACTTGATGTAAGTAAACTAATTATTGTAGTGTAAGTAAACTAATAAAAAAAATGTAATTTTTTTTTATTAGGAATATACCCAATTATAATACGTTGACCGGATAATGCGAGTAATTTTTTGGCATTTTCAGAAACTGGCGAGGAAATAGTAGCAAATGCTTGCGCAAAATGTTCAACAGCTATCAAAGACCTCATACGGGCAACGCTGGAGGTGACTAAAGAAAAGTTCCCGGAGGAGTACAGAGCGTTAAGATTGAAATACGATCCCACGGGAACTAACTTTGACAAGTTTGAAGAAGCAGTCGGTTGCCAGAGAACTAATTTGGTTTAAAATTTTGTTCCTTGTATAAACTACTTGAAAAGTCCGTGCTTCTCTACGTATATATATATACTACTAATGTTGTAAAAATAAAAATTAAATATAAAAAATATTTTGTAATTTTTAATAATAACTTTTTAACAAAATATTAATCCATACATTGCGTGAGATGTTGGAGATTTTTACAAGCTTTTATTTAACTTGCAATGTATGTCTTTTTTTATTTTACCCTCCTCTTGGTGAGATATCGTGACAATCCACCCCCTCCCCTTCTTCCTAAAATCTCACGTGAGATTAAAAAAAAATATATTGAGTATTTAAAATGTGTTGATTTATTCAAAAGACACAATTAATTTATTTTATTACTTTTATTAAGTCTAGTAAAAATTAGTAAGTATTTGAGATTATTCTAACAAGCCGATTTTTCGTCGGTTAATAATATTAATATGTAGGGTTATTAAAATATTTTTTATATTAGATATCATTACGAAAAATAGCCCACTGCTGTCTGCCACTATTATAAAACTGCTTTGTCGATCGTGAAACCAATTTTAGTAATTTTTTAGCACCTCTAAGAGATCGTCGAAATAAAGTCCACTAGGATCGTATTTAGC
This sequence comes from Glaucopsyche alexis, assembly GCA_905404095.1. NCBI lineage: Eukaryota > Metazoa > Arthropoda > Insecta > Lepidoptera > Lycaenidae > Glaucopsyche > Glaucopsyche alexis. Next base: position 20,729,837 of record FR990049.1, on the reverse strand, counting down.
GATAAATTCTTTGTATTCTTCTGGGTAATATTCTGCAACACCGTCAAAAAATGCACGTGCCAGGGTTTTAAACAACGGGCTGCATTTACTGCAAGCAGTCTGGACTAAGTCCGCAGCGATATCTGAAAAAATTTTAATTTTTGTGAATCAATTTTTTTCTTTAAATCTTTTAAAATATTTTCTTTAACTATAAATTTCTGAAAATTATCACAACTACTTATTCAAACAATCAGACAGAGATCGTATTGCCGCGCGATATGTTGCCCAAGTCTTGAAAGTTAACGCGGCAACGTTGTCTGTCTACGGCCTACGCGTCTACTAGGTACCTACTAATCATGGTGCGCTCCAGCTAGCGACGTTGCGTGTTGTTTTGCAAAGTGCAATATTGCTAAGTGTTGAGCTTTAATTGATGCCTACTGGATACGTGGCTTCATTATCACTGCAACACCCATTAATCAACGCCATGCAAATGGCAATGCCTTAGCATGATCTCGGTGGATACTGGGTAAAGTATGTTTTCTTTTACCTTATACATTTTGTCCTTTACTTACTTTTGTAAACTTCAATTAATGGTTTGCAAGGTTGCTTATCTAGGACACAATCTAGGCGCGTCTTCAAATCCTCTTTATCGTGTCTTAGCCCTTCAGGAGTTTGGTAGTCGTCGGGAAAATCGTAGCTCAACTCTTCTTGTGCGTACACAGCATACAAAAACATGACTATAAATACAGTACTCATCTTTTCTTTTTGACTGGTTCGATTTAAAATTTTCAATTTCTTTGTAACTTTACGTTCAATTATCTAAAACTGAAAAAAAAAAAATTGTACTTAAAAAAGTGTTTTACGACCGAATACTGGAACGATATTTAAAATAAGTGATACTCAACTACTCAAGTCATATGCTGTCCTTGTCATTTCGACTAGCAGAGACAGCGACAGCCTGTGAATAGGAGGGCTCTTAATTTTAATTTGCGTTTTAGTATTCGGCAGTATACATAGGTACCACCGACAAAGTTCCCGCTCGACCAGTCTCTAAACATTCACCTTGCACTAGGACGCCTCAAAATATTTAAACGCAAAGGAAGTAACCGCAACGACTGCAGACGAGGTTGAACTACATATTTACTCGTGAGTATATTTGCGAGCCCATTATTCAACGGCGCTGTTGAGCAATTTTCATCTTATGCATGGTCGACCGAGAACTTGTTCGGTAGTACATAGGTACCTACCTATAAGTGAATTTTTATAACGTCATATCCTAAAATATTTAATACGATAATTAATATGATAATTTAATATTATTATTTCTTCCTTCCAATTCGCAACTAGTATTAACTATTAACCAAGTTAATAAGTATTCTCGTTTTCAATTTTCTATTGTATTTAGACTTCTATTCACTTGCTCGAAATAATATTATAGGAAAATAGAGATTTGATTCTGTTTTTATACACATAAATATAAGTATCTTGGCCTTGTTATTGTCTTATTCTTGTTATTCTCATTAATACTGTCTGACATTATAGATATCGAACATTTAAGATTAAAATTATTTTTAGCGTACCTTATTTATATATATTTATAAATTAGGTAAACTGTACACTAAAAATTATTAGGTTGTCGCGGATATGTGACTGATGCAAAAATAGATTAAAACAATCCTTGATGCGGATTATATATCTTGCTAAAATTTCAGCTCGATCGGTGCAGAACTTTTTGAAGCGTACACAAACCAACATAACATTTTTATATACTTAGTCATATTTGGCCTGGTACCTTTCGAGGCCCTTCAAGAATCGTTGAGCCAGGGTTTTGAGGTTAGGACTGCATTTCGAGCACTCTGTATCCACTAGATCTTGAGCGATCTCTGAAAATTTACAAAAATAATTTTGTACGGTAGCGGCAGATATTTATTATTTTAAGGAGATGCTCTAAAACTTTAAAAAATAAAAAAATAAAAAAAAACTAAAAAAACAGTACAGGAAATATTACTTATTATGCATTTAGTTTAAATAATAAACGTCGTTATTGATAAACCATTGATAACGAAATAGCCAAATGGGTACTTATTGGGTAATAAATTATAATGTTTAATTAAACATACATACATACATACATATAATCACGCCTGTTTCCCGTAGGGGTAGGCAGAGACCACTTCTTTCCACTTGCTACGATCCTTACATACTTGTTTTGCTTCATCCACTTTCATTATTCCCTTCATACATGCTCTTCGGTTTAGAGTACTCTTGACCTGGCCTTTTTTCAAGACGTCCCCGATTTGGTCTTGGAACGTCCGCCTAGGTCTACCCCTTCCAACACTTCCATTCACACTCGCATTATACGCTTTTTTCGTCAATCGTTCTTCATTCATTCTCTCAACATGGCCAAACCATCTCAGCATACCTTTCTCAATTTTTGTCACTATATCTTCTTTCAGACCACAACGTTTCCTTATCTCACTATTTCTTATCCTGTCACCCAGTTTAACTCCTATCATGCTTCTTAATGCTCTCATCTCAACTGCATTTATTCTGCTTTCATGTTTCTTCTGCCATACCCAACTTTCACTTCCGTACATGAGTGTCGGAACCAACACCCCCGCATGCACAGCCAAACGAGCCTTGTGAGACACCTTCCGACTGTTCATAAAGGAGTGCACAGCTCCATTCACCATGTTTCCTGCATTCACTCTTCTTCAATATCACTCTCACACTTTCCATCTCTTGTAAACTTTGAACCCAGATACACAAAATCATTCACCTGTTCAATTTGTTCATCTCCAATCACGATATTGCAGTCTGTCACTGCCTCATCTCTTTCAAACACCATCACTTTCGTCTTCTTTACATTCATCTTCATTCCCTTTCTAGTTAGAGCTCCACTTATCGCAGTGCCCATCTCCTGCAACTCCTCGGCCGAAGACGCAAGTAATACTTGGTCATCAGCATAGAGAAAACATTTGACGAGTAACTCATTCATTCTCAGCCCACTTTCATTCTCTTTTAAATCTGTCAAGCAATTATCCATGAACAGATTGAACAGCCACGGTGACGCTACACATCCCTGTCTAACACCTTTTTCGATATTGAACCATTCAGTGTATGCCCCGTTTATCCTTACACAAGCACTAGAATCCCTATAAAGAGATTGTAATGCTCGTATGAGGATACTGCTCACGCCGTTCACGGACAAAGCTGACCACAATTCATACCTCACTACTCTATCATAGGCCTTGTCTAGATCCACGAACGCGCAGTAGATCTTCTTGTTTTTAGCCAAACACTTTTCGGCTATGCACCGCAAGGAAAAGACCTGATCCGTACATCCCATTCCCTTTCTGAATCCCGCTTGTGCATCCCATACTTTTTCATCTGTTTCATTCACAACTCTTTCAATCAACACTTTCGCATATAATTTACCGACGACGCTGAGAAGGCTTATACCGCGGTAATTTATGCAGTCCTGCCGCGACCCTTTTCCCTTATACAATGGCACGATTACGGCTTTACACTAGTCTCCTGGTACTTGCCCATTTCGCCAGCATAAATTAAAAAGGCGGTACAGCTGGCTAGCCGCTATGCCCTGTCCAGGAAGCTATGCCTTTTCCATGGAAGGTGCCGGATGTTGTACCTGCACTTCCTCTCTTTCAAACAAACTTTCAAAATACTCTTTCCATCTCTTTAACACACATTCTTCTCCTTTTATAATGCTTCCATCTTGACTCCTGATTGTACTCAGCTCCGAGGTAGAAGTTTTTCCTCTGGCTGTTTTAATGGATTTCCAGAAAAACTTGATGTGTGACTGAAAATCTTCAGTGAGTCTCCTATCAAAATCATCCTTTCGTTCTTCTTTCTTTCTAGACACAACTTTTTTCGCTGCTAATTTCAATCTTTTATACTTCGACATTGCTTCCTTTATCTCATCATACGTTGCCTTTTGAACTTTTTGGTTAGCCTTTGTTGCTAACCAATCCAACCACGCTTTCTTCTTTTCTTGCACAGCCCTTTGTACATCTTTATCCATCCACACATTATAGTTTTTTCTTCCTTTCCTTCTTTTAGCCACCCCGCATACCTCAATAGCAACATTCACTATTCCTTTTTTAAATTTCTCCCACAACTCTTCAATCACACCGATCTCTTCTATGCCTTTAAAGTTTCTTTCAGTTTCTCTACATACTCGTCCCTCTTTTCTTTTTCTTGTAGACATTCCACATTCACTCTGTCCAAAACACTCGTAGGCTCGGCCCGTCGGTGTCGCCACCGTTTAAAGAGGCCACGCATTCGGGCTATGACCAGAAAGTGGTCTGTGTCGAGTCCCACACCGCGGTAAGCCCGAGTGTTTAGCACTTTCTTCCTCAGTCTTTCATCCACAATTATAAAATCAATCATACTTCTAGACTCACCCTCATCTCTTGTATACAAATGGATCTTTTTGTGGTCAAACATTGTGTTGGCCACGCACAGATTCCATTCCAAGCATACTTCAAGCAAGCTTCTCCCATTGTTATTCACTCTCTCGTCCCCAAACGTACCCAGAACTCCTTCATACCCATCACGCTTTACTTAATTAAATAAAATATAATTAATGGGTAAATTAGATACTTACCTACTTACTTTTCATATTAATTTTTTGTTGTATGAAAATATTCTAAAATTTAGTGATTTTTTAATATAGATATGTGTAATCTGCCCCCGATAGTAAGAAGGGCGCATCTAACACAAAGTTAAAACCGAGAAAAACGCATTTAAGTGAACGAAACGGGAAATCGTTTGCTGTCTTTGAATTTATTAAGATAATTTAAAAAATCAAATTGGAAATTGTGGCCATATTGATTGTCTTTAATACTTATTAATAAAATTAATAATATTTTTAATTTATTTAATTAAAAACTCGAAAAAACATTTTCTTTTTAGCAAAAACCATTATAATAAATTTTAAAACCTAGGTTGAATAAACGCATCTAGCCATATGTGCCCTTTCATCCTCAAATGCCTTCTTTTCTACTTTTTTTGTTATAACTCGTAATTATATTTTTAAATGTTTTTATAAAAAAGGGCGCATATGGTTATATGTGTCTATTTTTATAAGTATTCATAGCAAAATATATTAAATTTCTTTAAGTTCAAAAGTAGCTCTGGTATACTTAATTATATTCTGTAAGCCTCTTTTAATTAAATATTCCTAATAACATGTATGTAATTTTACACCTCTGTGTAAATTACTATTAAATAAAACCAAACACCAACATTAAATCAACATTTATTTTAGAAAAACCTAAAAAAGCTTATCTATGGCACAATATTCATTTATAGCTAAACTAAATGCAACAAAACATGCCACTTGTTTTCTTCCTATGTAACTATGTTAATGAAATAAAAAAATGCTTTAAATTTAACAAAGTACCTAATCCTAAAATAAAATTAAAATTAAAAACAAGTAGAACATTTTTGTGCATTTCTCTCCACGGCCTGGTTTAACAACATAATATGCTGTATTATTTTTTTAAACTTTTTTAATTTGCCTCCGTTCTTTTAGAGGAACATCGTAGTGTCTACGTTTACGTATAGTTCTCTTCTTAGAAGCTGACTCAGTCTCTTCTCGTTCAGGTCACTCTGGGACGCTTATTGTATTAAACGGTTGTGAATTTTCAATTATATCGGAGGATTCTGAATCAGAGACTATCAAGCTTTGTCGGTTATATTGTTGTAGAGGGACATAACCTTGTCAAATACTGAATCGTCAGAGTCAAAATCGCCTGTCGTTGAATTACTACAGCTACGAGTATTATTGTTTATCACAGTGCTGTTAAAAGCAAGATAAGTGATACACTACTAAAATTCATATTTAAAGTAGAAATTTGAGGACAATCTTCACCGTCTTTTTTTTAAATTATAATTGATAATATCAATCCTATCGCTTACAGCTGCTTCTGTGGTCATGGTGCTGTCCTCATGTCTGTCGTTGTTAATAGTGTGACAAACTGACGTCTCTGTATTTGGGACGGAATTATTACCTAAAGCTCTGGTTATTAAATCAAAACTTCGACCTGACTTCATGTTATTCTTTTCTGAAACAAAAATTAAAAATATAGCAACAGAGTGTAAGCGATACAAAAATATAGCTACAGAGTGTAAGCGATAATTATATAGACTTGTGCCCGTATTATTTATTAGTACGAAAAGTAGTTTTGTCATTCCAGGCTATAATAATCTAATTTAATAAAAAATAAAAATTATTTAGGTACATCCGTTACGTCTTCTTGAGGACATAATAAATGAAAAAAAACATCCATAATTATACGTACATAAATACATGATTGACCTATACTTGTAAAAAATATTTGCTTGTTAAGTAATAGAAAAACATAACAACATATATTTTAGAGCACAACATCCACATATAATTATAAATCCCTAATACGTATAATTAAGTTAATATAACGTTCTCAATAATTTAGTATTATGAAATAGGGATCAGGTCTTCGGCGACAGTAGCACCAGTAAAAAGGTACACTTGAAGGATAGAATCACCTTTATTGGTCAGCAACTAGTAGTAGAATGGCCGCCATTTTACAATTATCGCCCTTTTTATACATTTATGAGTATTAACAGTTAAATGTTTATATTAAAGTAAATATGTTTTAAATATTAATACTAGCATTTAAATATTATTTGAGACCATGTTCTATTATTAATAAATGATTGAATAATTAATATAATCAAATTAAGATAGACCGGAAGCTACGCATTAATAGTCACCAACTTTAATAGTATTATTATTAACTATCCGGAAGTGAGTTTTGTAACAATTATGAAATAGGATAACATAAAAAAAACACTATATCATGCAAACTGAGAGTACCGTTTACTTACCGAAATATCCGTCGTACGAAATGCGCGCGCACCCACCCACACACACTCGCCACTCAGGCGCAACCGACTAATATATACATATCTGTATTATTTAGTCCAAGAAAATAGGTTCTGAAATACGAATTTTAGTTAAAACTTGAATTTTTATATAAGTTACTTTGAAGAATTTAAAAACAAACTGTGTAAGTTTTTTTTAAATTCACCCCCGAGAAGGGGTGAAAAAATATAAAGAAAGTTTATTTTTTTATTTTGGGAAAACGGCAAGTGCTAGAAAAAAAATCTTCAAATAATAGTTGTAGAGCGTAAAATTTTACATAAAAATGTTCTCATAACTTTTTTTCCTAAAATTGAAATTAAGTGAGATAGGGTAGCTAGAAGCTAGAGTATGATGACAGTAATTTAAATAAATCATACTCTAGCTTCTAGCTATCTCAGTTAATTTCAGTTTTAGGAAAAAAAGTTATGAGAACATTTTTATGTAAAATTTTACGCTCTACAACGTTTATTTGAAGATTTTTTTTCTAGCACTTGCCGTTTTCCCAAAAAAAAAAATAAGTTTCTTTATGTTTTTTCACCCCTTGTCGAGGGTGATTTTAAAAAAAAAAACTTACACAGTTCGTTTTTAAATTCTTCAAAGTAACTTATATCAAAAATTCAAGTTTTAACTCAACATTCGTATTTCAGAGCCTATTTACTTGGACTATATCTATGGGCGCAACTGACTCAAAAACACGGCTCCGATATTAACTACACCCCCCCGCACTCCGCACTATTTTCACGAAACTTAATAAATAGGGCGTTTCTGTACATTTACTTCTTATTTATTTAGTATGTTTATTACTTTTCTATCTTTTAATAAGGTATAAGGACGCATATGGTAAATTTGCCTCGACCATAATAATCATTCGAAATAGAAAGGGCGCTTATGGTAGATGGAGACGTACTTACTTAGTAAAAGATAAATTTCCAAAAAGAGTATAAAGGCACAAATGGTTACTTGCGCCTTTTCAATTGCGTGTGAAACTTACAATATAATATAGGACTTTTTAATTACCGAAATCCTAGAGGAATCATAACGAAAATAGACATATTTGTGTAAATACGACTTTTTAATTAAGTTTTATATAAAAACGTCTTTTCATCTTAAAACAGGTATCAACATGCATACAGAAGCGACCTATTTCGTTATGGTAAAATCGAAATGGCACTAGATAGAAAAAAAGTAAAAATACAGAAAGATGCGCCTTTTCTTCCTGATTCCGGCAATATATATAACTCAATTTTGACAAATTTGTTAGATGCGCCCTTCTTACTATCGGGGGCAGTGTTACTATTTACAGAAGTGATTTATTAATCAATGTTGATGATTATTAATTGCATAATCATTAATAAGCCTAGTTTCAATAAGTAGTTCGACTATATGTTACAAAAAACTATTTTACTTTAAATTTACAAACTCGAAGATTCGGAAATCCCCGGGAGTTCTTAGAAGAGAATTCTCGAGATCCGAGAAAAAGCAACCCGAACCAGGCATATGCTTACTTCTGTATTTGGCTGTCAAATTCGTGCACTATCTTACATCATACAGGAAGCAATCGGCGCGGTCGCTCAGCTCCTCTCTGTTGTTCTCAAGCTCGTCGGCAGAGAGGTGGTCCTTAGGAAGGTTGTAGTATGATGCAGCTACGTACACCACATTATACTGACAGTACGATAAGTAACTTCATTCTGCTAGATTCTGTGAAACCGAGAGTCAGGTTAGCGGTCGAATACCGAAACGATAGTTAAACTAAACTAAGTGTTAAACTAAACTAAGAGTCATGACTCAAGTCCCATGCTGTCCTTGTCATTTCGGCTACAAGAGACAGCGACAGCCTGTGAATAGGAGGGCTCTTAAATTTTACTAACTATTCGGCCGTTAATTTGATACCTCAAGATAGGATAGATATAGGTGTACCAGAATCTCATGGCAAATAGGGAAATAAAATTTTGTAGTGTGCAATACTGGGGAAATTGAATTAAACGATCTTGATACTGGTTAATTTTTAATTATGTCTTTAGTACTATTGAACATGAATTATTATAAGACTGTGTGAACGTGAAGAATGTTCGGTGTATAATATAGAAAACTAGCTTTTGCCCGCGGCTTCGCCCGCGGCTTCGCCCGCGTGGAATAGTGTTCTTGGAGAAAAAAACTACTTCGGCGAATAACTCTCTACCTACTTACAGCAATATACTTCTGATACTTTGTCTGATACAATATTGAAAATGTTTTTAGGTTTGCCCAATGCAAATTGTTAAAAATGGGACCCTGTCACCTCGACACGACATGCGCGACCACTTGATAATATACTTACATAATATTATATTTATCGCACTTGAATATAAGTTTTACCATAATCTTATATCTTAAAGACTAAATACTTAAAGACTATTATTTTAAAAACTCGCATCAAAATCCGTTGCGTAGATTTAAAGATCTGCATACAATATACTATACCTACATAGGGACAGACAGATAAAGCGACTTGTTTTATACTATGTACTATATAGTAAGTAAAGTTATTTGACATTCCAACAAAACTGACAAACCACCTCTGGATATTCCATAAGAATTAAGAACTGCAGTATAGTAAGTATTCTGTGCTGGCTGCTGCAGTTCAAAATATTCGTGAACCTCTTTATAGGTACTGTATACGTCCCGCGTTTTCGATAGCGCGATGTAGAAACGCGAGAGCCCGCGCCGCTCAGCAACACTATATCCCTGCATTTTAAATCTGTAATATCTTCGAAAATATTCATTTAAATTACATGCCGTAAAGGGCAGTATTGATCTATCTTAAATGCACGATGTATTTAAGGTACTTAATTGGATATGGAGTAATACTGTATTGCTTAAAATCGCTTTGTAAATAAGCTATTAATTAAAATCAAAGTAAAGGATAAAAAATGGTTATTGTGGGTTATCCCTAAGAGATAGACATATGCCATCGCGGACTTTTTTGTAGGCTTTTAAGATGAATACAACTGTAGTACATAATTTTGATCTATCTCGTAGTGTTCAGCCAGCATTTTCAATGTAAGCGCAAAAGATGTGATTTTTTAGGACTTTAGAAACCTCTAAAATTATTTGTGTACCTCTACTATGTTAAGCATGTTATATACCTAAAAACTTTCCCGTTAAATCACTCTATCTGTTAAAAAAACGGTATCAAAATCCGTTGCGTAGTTTTAAAGATTTAAGCATACATAGGGGACAGACAAAAAAGGGACTTTGTTTTATACTATGTAATGATAATGATATTTCATGAAAAATAAATCAATCGTGAATTACTTTATATATTTATTTATTACGAATAACATACAATTAAATTGGCAACAGTTTATTTAATGTTGGAATTTCCTTCCGAACTGTATAGAACTCGTTTACTTTATTCCTAATCAACTATAAATCGAAACTGTCTTATGTTGATTTTCTTTTTTCCTCCTCTCCTCCTTTTACCAGGCATGGAAAACAAACCATCATTCGATGTGCCATCAGCTACGATTCACCTTATAGTACTGGAAACACATTTAAAGAAGTCACAATAATTACCTAAGAAAATATAAAAAAACTAAAAGTATCAAAACAACTCACTCTAACTTACCGGTCAACTCTACCACAAGCTTTAAATTATAAGATTGAGTTCGATTTACACCTTCTTCTTTCTGTATTTTACTATAGACATAGAAAACAATATTTCTCGCTTGAGATCGAATTGCCTTTTTGGATATTTTCACAAAAACAACAAATTCCAAGAACATAATCACAAAATTTTAACAGCGGTTGACAGATCACGTACTTTGATTTGACGGTTCATACTTGACATTGCCATATGAAAATCACATTTTTTATTTTTTTTAAAATGCCATCAGATTCTGGTAGACCTATAGTTAGAAAATTAGAAAAAGAAGGACGACTTAATATTAATACAGCTGCAAATTTGAATTGGTCATGAACACCGACATTAGTCTTATAAATAGCTAACTCTATCTTAGAAGAAGTATACTATTTCTTTGGGGTTACATAAAATCGGTACCTAACTACTTCCAAAGCTTCAATAATTATAGACCTTCCGAAGAAAACTTCTTGGACAAAGTCGACGAACACAGGATATGTCTTTAGTTTTAAGGCGCCATACTCACGGACCAGAAAGCAAAATTTATAACTGATTGACACTATTGACGGCCATTTGTACCGGTGCGGTGCTGGATTTGACGACTGGACGGTGACTACGGCGCTTTAGCCAAAAATTTACTATGTTTTTGCTCTCGACAGTAGAAAAGTTAGTTTTCACCCGAGCATGTGTCGTCCTCGAGAATATGAGTGGCTGGACTGTGGAGGTTACTCACTAAAACCACTGCGGGTTGCCTTCAGCCGCTACAGAAGGAAGTGTTCCGTATCTGTCTAAGACATGACACCCCCCACGACCGGCTGGTCGACTTCATAAGGGACCGGACTTCCGTCTAAACTGGGGGAACTCCGTCAATTCGAAACACACCCACTGATGCAGTGACTACGATGCCGAGGCAGGTTCCTATTCTCCCCCCGAGCTTAGCTCCGTTAGATGAGAGGCAAGAGGTTTGCAAAGCGACGCGTACGCACCCCTGTCTTGTTGATTCAGTTGATCTTAGTTTCCATGCATTTTCTATTGAATCTAAGTACCTCTAAATTAAAATGTGAACAATAATAATTGAGTATTTTCACGTATACAACATGTAACAAAAATAAGTGATAATACTTTAGAGTGTGTACATGTTCCTTATAGAGAGTTCACTCTGAAAGTAGCAGCGCTGAATGAGCATTTTTTTTTTCACTTTTGTATGGGGAAACTCGCGATGCTAGAGCGCTTTCCCATAAAATCGCAAAAAAAAATTTTGCTCTTTCAGCGCTGCTACTTTCACAGTGAACTCTCTATAAGGAACACAAACACACCCATTAGTATTATCACTCATTTTTGTTACACCTTGTATAAACTCCGAGCATAGCCCTCTCCATACTATCAAAAGAAAGGTCTTGGCAAGCACACCACAAATATGTATATATATTTGACATACTTACCTATTTATCGTGTGCAAGGCTTGCACAAATATGTCAAAATACACGTTTATTAATAAGGTCGGTCGGCTCGCTCCGCGCTCGTTTAGAAGATATTTTTAATTTCAAGTGTTTCGATTAGGTACTTATTATATATTATTTCAAAAATATGTTCGATTGGGAAATGAAAGAGTAAGTTAAAAAAACTATATCCCAACTACGTAAAAAAGGGGTCTAAAAAGGCCGAAACAAGAAAATAATTCAGATAGACATCCAGAAATCCACAGGTAAAAAAATGGTCAAGTTAGAAGCGTTAGTTCACACCGAGATGTATCGCGTCTAGGTATGAGATGACACTAAGGCCTAGAGAAGTTTCTAGAATTAGACACCAAAATAGATACAGACGGCTGCGATTTTGACACGGAATGTGCCGAACTTTATAAAGTAGGTGCGACCATGGCTCTACCATGACCATACCAGTTTTTACCTATGGATTTCTGGATTTCTATCTGAATTGTTTAGACCCCTTTTTTAACTTGTCGTGTTAATTTATTTAACTTTATTTTTTTTAAATACATGATCTTATCAGGTTGCTTTAAAAACCCAGGACGCTTTAAAACTATCTAGGACACCCCAGGACACTGCAAAAACTAGGACGTGTCCTGGGAAAACAGGACGGTTGGTAACCCTAGTTTACGTTACACTGCTTAGATTAAGTTTAATTGGTAACTAAGATCTATTCTGTGGTTTAATTTTATGTATTTCTTTTGATTGTAAATAAATTAAAAAACAAAAATGATAGCTAGTTAATAATTAACACTATTTATTACATCGCGTGTTAAGTATTTTGTTGCTAGTTAATTGTCTAACTTCGTAGAGATTATTAGTTTAAACCTATTGTTTTAGAATTTAGATGCTGTCAAACAGTAATAGTTACTTGCAAGCCGATTTTTAATATTAGTAGGTAGAGCTAAACATAAATTATAGGTATAAAAGTACTTTAATATGAACATAATATGTGTATTTATAAGAACATAATATGTACTTATTAGTTAATAACCTGCCTAATTCTTTTTATCTAAGTATACTTAGGTACAGTATGATTTATGAAGAATTCGATATCTATTTAACACTTTTGACTTAACCTCGACCTAACTGATGTTCAACTTTTAAAGGACACTGGGTATTTTGTATGGAGCAATTTGTTACGACGACCAAAGATAAAATTGGTTTAGATGTAAGCGTAATTACACATGGATTACAATGATAAAATAGGTCGCATATCTGTGGGATGTAGGGTTAATGAGAAACTGATAATTAAAGATTAATGATTTCAAACATTTACGTGCAATATTACTCCCTGTGTTTGTCAATAACGCCTGGTCCGATTCGAATATGGAATTGGTCTTGTTCGAAATTCGAATTTTTGTTTAAAAGATTGTACAACTAAGTTGGTCCCATAATCATGAAGTCAGGATCTGACGATGGGATCCGTAAGAAATCGAGGGAATCCTTCGATTCTATAAAGGTACCTGTACTTTTTTAGCTTGTAACTAAATGTTACTAAAAAGTAAGAGTTTGTGCCAAGATATACACCATATAGATACGTAACGTAGGTACCTACTTACTTTAATAACTTTATACCCCCATGGACGTGCATTAAAATAACTTCCGAAAATGAAATGTGGATGAAAGTAGTAAAATTTAAATCGAAGCGTGAAGTGTCAAATGTCAGATTTGACAGCTGTACACGATTTTCAGCTCTATTGTAGTGATCTATTTACAGTGCAGTTTTTTCTGTCGCGACCATAAAAAAGCTCGTGGGAACGTAGCCTTAGCCTCTTCCGCCCTATAGCTTGACCGCTGTAAAGTCGACCCTCCCGATGGTATGCGGGACGCGGGGCGGGAGGTATGCACGGGTACACACGGCATTGTGGCCACAGAGATTTATCTCGAGATACCTCAAGATAAATATTCGTGTTATTGTTTAGGTGAATCATTATAATTGTTTGAGTCATGTGAGTGTGGCAAATAATAGACTGATTCTATATTTATTTTTATTATATATTATTTTTATATATACACAATTAATTAAGCAACTATGTTAGATTTATTGTTGGATGTAACTAAGTAAAATAATCGCATGTGTAGCGGGCACAATGCTTCAACTGCGCGAGCTCTAGCTGCGTACGTCATTCGACGTCGGTGGCCGACATCGGACTGATTGATTGGTTGAGCGCTACCCGCCCCCGCGTCCCGCGGACCATCGGGAGGGTCGACTTTACAGCGGTCAAGCTATAACTCACTAGAAGTAAATAGGGTAAGCACCGCGTGAGTCAACATTCATGAAGGGTAACGCAGAGAAAATCTTTTCTTAAAATACTTACGTAGTCCAGAAATAAAAAGTTGTAGATTGTTTTAATTGTTTAATAATGTTTATAAATAATGACTTTGAACAATAAATAAACTTATAATAGAAAATACCTAAATTGAAAGAATAAATAGTAAAGTGTAAAATATAACATACAAAAATAATATGTTAATCTTTCAATTAATAGGTAATAATATAATATAAAACGTAAATACGCTTATTAAATAAGTAAATATTTTATACCTACAACGCTTGGGGCAAAGTAAGCGGAATCCCAATCATTTCGATTTAGAAGGTAAGTACAATAGTATTATGTTTAAAAAATAAACTGCTGTGATGTCTTTGATTAATTATTACATAGATACGTTATATCCTTACAAAACTGACAATATTTCTGTGCCACGACACACATTGACATGGGACGCGTGTCAATGTGTCAACGTCGCATAGTAACACAGAACACGCTATTACTCGCGGAGCACACTAACCAACATTGGCCCGACATCAGGCCAATTTAGGTCTTCACTTTTTACGCGCAATGCCATATCTACCTCTTTTTAATATAATACACCTTTGTCTCACTCGTACTGTACCTATATATATTTTTTTTGTATCTAGCGGTTTTATGCTTTCCAACGATCTCACTTTTGTCGAGGGACAAAAGTGACTGTATTTCGTGAGCGGTTGATCGAAGATATGCCATTGCAAAGACAATACTTCCTGGCTTGTTATTGTTATGTGTTTCTCGAAAAGCCAATAAAAAAAACTTATATGCATGTTCCCGGGGATTCATGTTACAACTTCATAAAGCTGGTATGCAAAATTAGAAATGCCATTTTTTTAATCCAGCAGATTATTTCTATTAGGCCGTTTTCATACTAGCGTAGGTATTTAATGACCATGTGACATGGACATATGGTACTGGGTAGGGCATGAAAATGGTCGTTTCACGTTTGTGATATGAAGTGTTATCTTTGCCCCAATAATAACAATATTAATTCATCACACTTGACAAATTAGCTAGAAGCAATTATAACAAGAACGTTTTCAGACAACAGAAGTTAAACACATTATTAAATTCAACATTGTTATACTTAGTAAGGCACTATTTAGCTTTGGTTATTTTATATTACCTATCTACAATTAATTAGATCTAATCACCATCGAATAAGGGTTCATCCATAAATTACGTCACACGAATTTTAGAACTTTTAAACCCCCTGTCTTTGTCAGGCTGGGGCTATATGATCCGGAATCCGGCGAGCCCGGGAAAATTCATAGCACTGAAAATAGAGCTTTGCAGCTATTACAATAGAGTTGAAATTCGAAGTGCTGCCATTTATAAGACATTGAAATTTTACTCGACACCTCTTGTGTGTTCAATTTTCATCTCTAGCTTATAGCGCACAGTTCTAATTTTACCGCTCTAAATTTTCCGCTGCCTTACGGATTCCGGACAATAAGTCCTACCCTCACCGGTTGTAATGTTCTTAAAACCCCCTCCCACTTGATGTGACGTCACATTCAACAAATTCGGGCGACGCGCCCCTTTAACGTGTGACATGATAATTTACGGATAACCCCTAACTTATCTACAAGTAGGTACACCACATTTTATAAAAACGGACACATTATGCTACACAATTGTTGAGATGGGAGCTTACATTACATGGGTGTCCTACTGACTACAGCGATTTATGTAGGTACACATACAGTATACACTGTAAAAAAAATATGATTCACTAAGTCTCAGGCTACTAAAGGCATAGTGCACACAATTGGCCGCAGTGCTAATAGCCGGTGTCTCTGGGACTAATTGCTCCGGAGTTCGGCGGTCCCGATAAAATCCAGAGCACTGAAAATAGAACTCTGCGTTAATACAATAGAGTTGAAAATCGAAGGGTCAAGTGTAGGGCTGTCATAAATGATATTGAAATTT
The DNA here is from genome assembly GCA_905404095.1 of Glaucopsyche alexis. Lineage (NCBI taxonomy): Eukaryota > Metazoa > Arthropoda > Insecta > Lepidoptera > Lycaenidae > Glaucopsyche > Glaucopsyche alexis. The sequence goes on along the minus strand of FR990049.1, from coordinate 20,713,580 downwards.
GATTCGACATTTGTGTGTTCGATTGTCAGCTCTTAGTATTAGCATAGAATTCTATTTTTAATGCTCTGAATTTTCACGGCGTTCCGGATTCCCGAGCATATAGTCCCAGCCTTAATTTCCCATATTTGTCTAACACCTGTAATAGAGACAGTGAATTAACAAAAGATCACGTTACCATCTGACCGCATAAATTCGGTCTAGATCTCTAGATCTTTGGTAATTGATTTTACCAAACGTTATATAAGGTTTGGTTAAATCAACTACGGATATTTTGGGTATACAATATATTCCTCATTTATAGACGCAAAAAATATAACAAAAAAAATGTCATACTGAAAGTAAAAAATCATCTTATAATGGTGATTCTTCGCTCAACGCAAATTCGCCACTATAAATGCAGATTATTTTTCGAGTAGGTACAACAAATATTTTTCTGCCTAAACGTCTATACATAAGTAGCATATGCCTAAAATATCCTTAGTTGATTTTACCGAACATTATAACATAATATTATTTTGCGCACATGACACCTCCTTCGACTTCCGTAGCATTTTGTGTACACTGATTTTATAAATAATATCTTAAATAAGTAACTATTTATAAAAAAACGGCGCGTCTATAAATATAATATCTATTATTATAATGTACTTTTTAATCACATCTGCACTAGGTTGGCTTTGAAAAATCTCTTTACAAAGATGTGTTTTAATAGAAATAAAATAAGGTACTTTATTAATTGTTAATAGAGAAGATGCGTTTGTTTGAAATCAGTTAAATTCTTTTATTTTACAAAAACAACATAAATATGGACCAAAAAATGGAAAAATTACAGTAATTAGTGCTAAACTAAAAGGTTACAGGGTTAAGAAAACGACGATTTTTTTTTGCTTTGATAGCAAAACGAAAAATATTGTTTCAAATCCTTAACTTATTTGTGTCATTTTTTGTTATTACAATGAGATACTTAAACGCTAATACATAAACGCATTATTTAAGTTGATAAAATCAATTTTGTATTTATCTTCATACATTTTCAACAGCTGAGACGTCACTCCTGCTTCATTTTTGTATAGAGCGTTTTTAACACATTGTTGGACAATTAAAAAAAAAAGGTTGATCGTAGATATGCCATTGCATAGACAATATTTCCTGGCTTATTATGTACTTTTCGAAAAGCCAATAAAAAAAATATGCATCCTGTAATAAAATAATTTATAAACATTTTTGTCTTAAACCAGTAATATTTACATGAAAAATAATAATTAACACTAACCTACTTTTTGGTAGTATTTCATATTTATATCTACATATTACATATATAATATACAACATTTCGTGTTCAGACATTTTTTAGGTATACAAGTATATAAATGAATACCTACATAATTTCAAAATTTGTCTGTTAAACTATAAAAATTAGGTATAGCACCGTTTTAATTTTTATAATGCCGTGCCCCCAGACCAGCTTCTTATGAGAAACAAAGCCTTAAGAAATAAGTTAAAATATTTTGAAATTATATTCTAGCACGCTTTATTTTTAACTGATTTTTTTCAACAGTTTGCGACCAATAGGCATCTGTTAGTGGAACCTACCTTGTACCTATAGACATGTAATGCCAGGGGTGTCACAAATGCGTTGCTAACTCTTTGGATTATTTTGGACTCAAGGCCTAAAGCCCATTTCTCAAGTATTTTGCGAATTGCGATACGTATATAATTTTGATTCGGTCAACACGCTGACTCACTCGTAGGTATACACGTCATATCGTAACAAGCTATTTGAAAATATAAAGAAGATGTATCTGCTGTTTAACAAGATAATTATAAAAAAACCGATCCGATAATAATTACGGGAATTGCCCTATTTTCTGGCAACAAAATTGTCGAGTAGGTACATTTACAAGTGGCAGTGCATAAATGTGCAGAATTGCAGATTTATGAACACAAGCTGGGTTTACCTTAATACGTTAATTATTTCTTCAGACAACCTGTCTTATAAACCTATAATACATACTATACAGTAATAACTTTTAGCGCATTAGTTTTTACATTTTTAGTAAAATATTGTTTCCAATATTTGTGAGACTCATCGCTCAATATTTACAATAACATATAATTTTTTCCTGTATTCAGCTGGAATTAAGCCAACATCCTAAATATACTATGAACACTTCATATACTTACGTTATCGCTTATAGTTGATATGGGTTTCTCGAGCGAGTGTAACGGACAGGGAGGGCGTCTGATGCTCCTCTGCCGCCTCTGGGTTCGGAGGTGCTGAGTGGACCTCAAGGGGGTCTTAGTGATGTCCCCCGCCGAGGCCGACTTGTCGAACACCTTGCGGTTCGGGGGCGCCGGTTTGGGCCGGGGTCAGTCGATCACGTGCTTTATCTTCACGTAGAGAATGCACGAGAACAGGAACCCGAATATCGGTATGACAGACATACCCACGCCGACCGCCGCCAGTATGATCAGGTGCTCACGAATGTGGTCCGTGAACTGCCGCGCGCAACCCTAACATAAGAAAAATTATTATTAATAAATAATAATAATATTTATGGACGCTTCACACCACGTCGATCTGGCCCCGTGCTATGTATCCGATGAACTTGTGTTACAGGTGCCAGACAACGGGAAGTATATTATATTTTAATACTTTTATACTATAGTCTATAAGCCATTTATTATATTATACATTAATTATTTTATACACATCAATGACCCAGGAACACAACACTGCCGTCCTCAAACTAAAAGGCGGTTAAATGACAAAAAGAGTTTTTGAGGTAGAGCTAAAAACACGGGTTTATTTTGAAATTGAAGCTAGTGATTGTTAATTTTGTCATAAGACATTCATGATAACATTAACAATTGTTTATACAAAATCACTAGCATCAATTTCAAAATAGTCCCGCGTTTTAGCTGTACCTCAAAAAATCTTTTTGTAATTTAACCGCCTTTTAGTTTGAGGACGACAGCAACGCGCTAACAACTGAGCCACAGAGGTCCTCACAAAAACTGAAATTCCTACTGCTATCACTATAGAAAAGCAACAACGTTATGTATGATAGATATAATATTATATTCGCCAAAAACGACGTCGCGTAGTAATAAAGTATTGTAAGACAAGACGTCGTCTGTGCGATGCGTCGTCGTAACGTAATAGGCCTCGCCCTTATGGTTCACTGCTAATAAAATAATGTGGCGATTCGGGGATATACCTCAGTCGTAATCGTTACAATTGTTAACGTAAAAAAACCGGCAAAGTGATAGTAGGAGTCGCGCACGAAGCGTTCTGTACAAATCGGCTAAAAATCACGGCCCCACATAAATATTTATTTAATCTTGCATTAAATATTTGTTGTTACAGCGCGCAGCGGCAGCCTAATTACATGATCCGTGAAATTTCAACTGTCTAGCCACGGTAAAAATATTGGTGACGATACAATATACATAGACGGACAAACGGACGGACAGTTTAGTCTATAGGGTCCCGTTTTAACCGGTAGGGCAGGGTATATCATTTTAGTGTAAGTGCCTATTAAAATTTAATATCACTTTTAAAAAAGAATAGACTATGACTGAATATATTATTCACGAAGTATAGATACCAGGAGTCCGAACTAAGTTCCGAACGGTATAGGCTTTTCCATAGTATTTATGTACACAATAATAAACCCAGATCTTAGTTCTCTTTTCTGCCACTGGCTGCGCTAAAATCTTGGACGTACCCGATGCTATTGTAGCGAACCCAAGGAATTTGTAAGTACCTAAGTTTTACCACAGAATAGATATTGTTTTACTTACAAATTCCTTGGGCGGACCAATCAGCGCCCAGTCCTGAATAGCGCTTGGTACTTCTTGAAAAATGGCGCTCTCTACTGACAAAAAGTCTTTCCCCTAAATTGAGCCTATCGCCATCTAGCGACTACGATGAAAGCTGTTTGACAACCATATTAAAAAAATAGAAAATGACCCATTAAGGATAAAAGTTATAAAGGTTCTTTCACAATGCGAGCGATGCGACGTCGCTATGCAATTGAAATTGGGACAGTTTATTGTGAAGCATATTATCGTTGAGATAGACGTGAGGTCGAGATAAAACTATATTTTTAGTAGACACAGTCAATTTTGAAGCATAGTATCGTTGAGATAGACGTGGGGTCGGAGATAAAAGAATATTTTAGTAGACACAGTGTATTGTGAAGCATAGTATCGTTGAAATAGACGTGGGGTCGGAGATAAAAGAATACTTAGTAGACACAGTCTATTGTGAAGCATAGTATCGTTGAAATAGTCGTGGCGTCGGAGATAAAAGTATATTTTTAGTAGACAGTCTATTGTGAAGGATAGTATCGTTGACATAGACGTGGGGTCGGATATAAAAGTATATTTTAGTAGAAGTATTGCGTTCGCCCACTTTAAGTTTAAACAGATGTAATGTATGTACACCATCATATTCAAACCACGTCGTTAATGTCTTTCGGTTTGTTCATATATCGTCTGTCATTGCCGAAAGAAGTTGGTTGTACTGTATAAGCATCAACTTCCAACCTCGACATTGCTATGTCTCATCGCATTCATTGTGAAACAACCATAACTCATGATAAGAATGACACATAAACACCAATGCTGATGACGTCTGAACATTTGTGGTAGGATAACGCGGGGTTTTTGTACGAATTTCGTCACATTTTACCTACTATAAAAGGGCAAACACCCAGCGAGAGTGAACAGTAGAGTAGCGTATAGTGCTGGTAACTGGCTACAATAGTATTTTTCCAAAACATACGGAAACGCGACGAGTCTAGCTATATAGATTAAAAGGCCAGGGTGATATCACACATCCACAACACACTATTTGAAACTTTTGTCACTCCAACATGTCGGGAAATATGGAATGCACACTAGAAGAGACTACAGAAATTGAAAATAATAGCGAAGAACTAAATACAGTACACGATGGCACCGTCGCGGATAGAGACGCACTAGAAGACACGACTGAAAATAGCGAAGAACTTAATACTATAGTCAATGGTACCGACCCGGAAAGAGACGCAATAGAAGACACAATAGCGACTGAAAATAATGAAGAACTCAATACTTTAGAAGACGTTGATTTTGCTACAGATAATCTGGAGAATAATCACAGTAGGCTAAAAAGAAGTGCCATAGACACTCTCAATTGCCCCGCGGGTACTGACAGACGTGGACCATACTGTGTACCTCGCCCATAATGTAAAGATGTTACAAACCGATAAACTTCATTAAATCTTTCGCAAGAAATCGTCAGGGGTCGACCACACACGATAGCTATAATGTATATTTTACATGTTCGTATATACAGAGCGATACGAAAATAATCATTACAATACATCTCTCTTCTGTGATAGATAGAGACACCAGTACAGTCACTCAGAATGAAGGGAAATACGTACTCATTACGTGACCAGTTGTGTGTGTATGTGTGATTCATTCATTAATTCTAACTTAAGAGCTTCGCTCTTGTCGGTGGAGCTTTCTCCATTCCTCTCTGCACTCCGCCCTTCTCTTGACCTCCTGATACGACACGAATGGCACTTTCTCCTTCACCTGGTCCATAAACGTTCTTGTTTTCGTGTGTGTGATACTTTAAGATAATTTAAACGTAGATGAATGAGAATTTAGATGTACATCTCATACCCGGACGTTTTGAACATTATAGCTGCAGTGTGTGAAGCCTTTTATTGACAAAATAAATAAATAAATATATTTGTATTTATTGTGAATATTTCAATCAAACTACCCATATTTGCAAAAATAACCGGGCAGGTAAGTAAATTACAAATTTGTAAATTAATTAGAAAAGTAAAGTCTGAAAATTTTGATTTTATCGTCACATTTTGTGTAAATTACCTACCCAATAAAAAACAAGAGTTAAGTTCAGAAAACGTGTACCTATTTCATTTGTCTGCTTGGTAAAATGTAACAAAATATTATCATAATATTATTAAGCTTCTTTCGAGATGCTCCAAACTCTTAAGACCAGGTAGACCAAGCGAAATAGGCATTTAACGCTTCCAAGAGTTGCCCGCAATTGCCGCAAAGCGAGCCGCGCGCCTACGTCGCCGGCGTGAACTTACATGAACCCAAAGTGTTACAGTGTAGTCGTGTCGGCAGTAGGTCATCTTATTTTATTATTTGTATTGAAAAAGATAATAAAATCCATATGTAACTGTTTTAATGCAACACATAGCACACATAATTTGAATAGATATTATAGGTAGGTACCTAAGTAAAAAATGCTTAAATTTTATTCAATTACTAGGTGATGCCCGCGGCTCCGCCCGCGTATGTACAGTAACCCATGGGAATCGTATATGTCCCGCGATAAAAAGTAGCCTATGCCCTTCCCTATGGTCTACTTTATGTCTGTGCCAAATTTCATGATGATCGGTTTAGTAGTTTTTTCGTGAAACAGTAAATAAAGTATCCCACGGGAACCGCACATTTCCCCGCGATAAAAAGTAACCTTTGTCTTTCCCCGTAGTCTACTTTTCAACTGTGCCAAATTTCATAATAATCGGTTTAGTGGTTTTTACGTAAAACTGTAAATAAAGTATCCCATGGGAACCGTACATTTCCCCGCGATAAAAAGGTAGCTTATGTCTTTTCTCAGGCTCTAGAATATCTGTGTACCAAATTTCATTTAGATCGGTTCAGTAGTTTTGGCGTGAGAGACGGACAAACACACACTTTCCCATTTATAATATTAGTATGGACTAGCTGTTGCCCGCGACTTCGTCCGCGTCAACTGATGGCGCAATAATGCATTCATTTCGACCAAATTTGATTACCATAAAAAAGATTATAGTGATTCAATCTTAAAAGATTTTTTTACATCATTTAAAGAGGAATAATTATTTTATACATATTTTTTAGGTAACTTGAGCCGTTTACGTAGCGCACGCAACACGCTGTGTTCGATGTGTGCATGGAGACGAGTACCTATCGTTAGCTCGTGTGGTCACTAAAGTACGTGTCGTTTCGTGAGATAAAAATACTGTATCAGGTACATAGGTGCTGACGATTTGATAGTAACTACTTAGGCAGACACTTGCAAAAAATGTATTCCTACTGCCGAGTCCGCACGTTTGCCACTTGCCGCAAAATCCAAACCTCCACAAACGTTTGACTTTTTGAAAATCCGGATTTCCGAATTTTTCTCCCAAAAATCCGGATTATCCGGATAATTCAGATATTTTCATTTTTTTTTAAATTTGTTGCATATTTTATAAAACTTTAATGTTAATTTTACTACTATGTTGTAGCAAAACTTACACTCATTATTAAAAAAGAGTTACTTTTTTATAATTTAATTTAAATATATTCTTATTTTAAGTTGTAAGTATTAGAATTACATTACATACATTACATTACATATAATCACGCCTTTTTCCCGTAGGGGTAGGCAGGACCGCCTCTTTCCCGTAGGGGTAGGCAGAGACCACTTCTTTCCACTAGCTACGATCCTTACATACTTCTTTCGCTTCGTCCACTTTCATTCTTACCATCCATTCCTCCTCTTACATTCAACGTAGCCAAGCGTCTCTCCATGGTCCGCTTTTCGCCTCCGCGAGAAACGAGACGTGATGGGTGGCGAACCATATCGCCGCCATTTTGGATAATTAAATTAATTTTGATTATCCATTGCGTTTCCACGGATTGGTGGAGAGGGTAGGAATAGGGAAAGGGAAGGATAGGTGGTGTGGAAAGGAAGATTGGTAAGTTAGAGTGGGAAATAGGGAATGTAGGATATTACTGCCCAGGAGGGCAAGGGATAGGACAGTAATAGCTAGGGAAGCCGGGGTCGCATACCCGTATACTATACCACAACTACCGGACAGGTAAGTTGGGAAGAGTATCCCATGACATCCTACTATATTAGAATTACCATCCATCCTAAATTAGAATTACAATCTGAATAAATAAAAACATAATGAGATTATATCAAAATTATATACTTAATTATATTTATTTTTTCATTTTTAGAAATATTTTTGATTACGTTTCAAATCCTACAATGTTCAGTTTTATAGTTAGTATATTATTTTAAATAAGGTATGTATATATTGTTATTTACTAAATGTTCCAGCAGAAAGAATTATAAAAAAGTGGAATAGCCTGTGATCTTTTTAACGCTTTTTTTACATATCTACGCCACAGTTCACCACTACCGTTTTCGTAAAGTTCCATTTCTATGTGAAAGTACTAACGTAGGAAAATTAATACAGTTTAATAAAACGTAGGAAACTGAAAATCCTTTAAATCGAGATCCGGGGAGTGAAGACAAATCATTTGAAGCATGGGGCTGAACAAATAATTTTGTATGGACGAAATTGGACCACTTTTGAGTTACTGAAATTAAAAACCACCCACCTGTTTTGGTAATAATTAAACACGTAAATGGTGCTTTTAATTCCCTCGATAACTAACAGAAGTATAATAAGCAATTCTAAGCACAATTTAAAATCTATAACTGTTGTAAGATCTTTATTTTAACATTTTACTTACAAATAAACAGTAACATCTTACTCTTCATTGCACTTTGAAGTTTTCGCTATAAGATGAAAACTACATTACTTAAAAAAAAATAACAGTGGTTTACACAAATCGTTGGTGCTATTTTTGGCACCTATATCTTATCTTTAAAATGTTATCTAAAAATAATTATTTCTACGCAAAAACAGGAGCGTTGATTTTCATTTAGTTTTGCTACTGACTCGATAGTTTAGGTTAGTTTAGTTCAATCAAATTAATTTTAATAATAAAAAAAAATATTACCTTCATTCATTCGGCAAAACTCTCTCTAATCTTAAACCAACCAGTCAGGTATTATCGACTCCAAAACTTCTTCCTGATTTCATAGAGATAAGATTTAGGTATTTGGACTTAGATATTCATTATTTAGAAGATAATTAAATATAGTTAAACCACTACATTTCTTTTTAAGCTGTCATATTAATTTGGCATTCTATGATTGCAGAAATTAAAATTGCAATAATATGTTTCGACTTTCGTTAGTAAGAATTCAATAAATATAAAAATACAAAGCTTTAATTGGGTTTGGATTTGCTTATTATAGTTCTTACTACTTGTGCAATTGAAACTGAAACAATATTCAGTGTTTTTATAAATTGGATCACCTATTACTGAACTGTACTACTACTGAAAAAATATAAAATGGTAAGTATCTTAGAAACAGTCCATACATATACATATAAAGCGGCCATAATATTTTAGCAGATCTTCATCCCTCGCATCACCATTTAATGGATTGACTATGTTCTACCAAATAACTTGAATAAATGGAAAAATGTGTCAACAATTTCAACAGGACAACAAATAATATCAAATTATCCAAAGGCATGTATTTAAACTCACGACAAAACATATTGATTTCTTATGTTTACGCGAATATTGTTCATTGTTTTAAACACTTACGGATTTTGTCGCACGACACGAAACACTTACGGAAAACAATCACGACAAAACAATTAAATTTTGGATGTGAAAATACCGAATATTGAATACTAAATTACTAAGTTGGCGAAAGAATGTAAGGAACAAAAAAATTACAAATCTGGTGACTAAATAATACCATTGAATTTTCCAAACTTGCAGACAGATTATATTTTAGCGAACAAATAACCATCTTGGCGACAATTTGTGAGTACACATTTAATTTAAGAATAGGCACATATATTTTCCCTGATGTAGGTAACTCAAAAACCATACAAGCAGCAAAACGAGAGCACACAAAAAAAACATAAAGGAGCGTACAAAATTTCCAATTTTTAATTTTTCTCGGTTTTAGGGGGGTGTAGATTATTGTGTAGATTAATTTTGAAATTTAAAAATGGCGGATATTTATTTTTCGTAAAATTGATATGGGTGTCGTTTACCAGGTTTTGGGAGTGCTGGATACGAAAATGACATTCGTTTTGAAATTCCAATATGGCGGACATACTTAATTTTATAAAAATAATATGGGTGTCCTTTTATTGGTTTCTGGGGTTGATTACAAAAAAGTAGAGTCCGACCGAAACTGGTTTTCCGGCCGAAACCGAAACTGAAACCGAATATTCGGCCGTGGCTTCAGTTTCGGCCGAAACCGAAACCGAAACCGAAACTCACGTGGTCAAGTAGAAAATTCCTTAAAATACAGAAATTTGGTGCATTTTATCCATTATTCTGCATTAATTAGGACACTAAATGGAAACACGGTATATTAATTTTGTTGTAATCATTTATTTAATGTAATATTAAAAAAATATTAATTATATTTTAATTATGTTTTCAAATTTAGTTCCCAACTAACATTTTGGTGCTAAGGGAAACCTTTTTTGACACTAAAAGTATTATAAATGACATATAAGAGCTCCGACAATAGCTTTAGACTCTACTGCGGCGTTAGGAATAAATAATTAAAGTTTCAAGAGGCATAATAGAAATAAATGAAAAATATATAACTTAAGGTGCTAGCTTGGAGTTTTTCAGAACTTTTGTATAACTTACTCTTAAATCTTTAGGAAACGTAAAACACTAGAAGCAATTGTAAGGTGTCTGCTAATACTTACAAGCGGTTAAGTTCTTAAATGGAGTTAGTCATATAGCTTGTACTACCTAACGAGTTCTATGGAGCCCTAAGAGCTAAAAGAAAGTTATAGTAGTAAAAACTATAGATATTATAGAGCTATAGAAGTTAAAGAAGTGATGACTATAGTTATTATAGAGCTAGATGCTGCAAGCGTTAGAAACCACCTTTAAATCATTACAGGTTGTATAATGGGATTTACTCCTATATTATAAAACTTCAAGTGGCATTAAAAAGCTAGCTATAGTTTTTTTAACACTGCGTTAGAAATAAAAGAGTTATCAGGAACCTTAGGTAATTTAGAATTAACGCCATTAAATAAACATAACCTAAAAAAATTTAAAAGTAAATATAGGTCAAAATATTATTTTCCGACTTATTGATTTACATTATTAACTGTTTTCAATTAAAATGCACATAGACGTACTGAGAATTGTTATTTACAACCACTACTAAAATAAAATAAAAATGCCGTGGCAGCGATTTATTTTACTAAATAATATGAAATATTGTTTATTTTTGAGGCGCTTCAAAATTGAGATGAAAACTAGTACATATTATCACAGAATACTTATCACCGCAGTGCGAAATTCTTAATTATGAAACCGATAATGTAAAATTATAAATTGATGTCGGCCATGATTGTCGGCCATGAATATGCGTACTGCTATTATATTTTATCAATTTTGACGGTAATAGAAACGTAAAGTAAAAAAAAAAACTTTGGGTGATGTTTATTACTACTTATTGTGCACAATATACCATCCAGCTATAAATAGTATCGTAGGAGCACTCATATGTTGTTAAAAAAGTTAATTGAGTGAATTTTATAAATTATTTATTACTAAAGGGTGTAGTTATAACCTGTAGGGATGGGCGTTGAATGAACGAACTGTTTTATTAAACTGTTTATTTGTCATGAACGGGTAAACTAGTTTTGCGCCTACTGATAAACTAGTCTATGCGTGAACGGTTGCCATATGCCGGAACGGTGCGTGCGACGGAGACCGTTCGTCGCGTCGCGCGTCGCGACGACACGATCGACGGACGGGCCGGGCGCGGGGCAGACGACTCGGCACGAGCAATACGTCTATCTATGTTCTTTACAACCGACGACGTGCTCTAATCTATGTAATAATTACATTCGTTGAGTGGGCGGTGCTTTAATAAAATGAACTTTAAAGTAAGCTAACAAAGACGCAATTCTAATGACAAATTCTGAAATAAATAAATCTTTGAACTTTGTTTACGTAATTTTACCTATGACATGACATGATGACAATCAAACAGTCTTGATTGGAATGCGATTTGCGTAGGTCAAGGATTCAAGGTTAAAACTTAAATGTTAACGGATATGCAATTTGTAAGCCTGGAAAAAGTATGAAGGGAAGTTCATTTCCACCGCTCACAGATTAAACCGTCTCGTCGTTCGTCGTCATCACTAGTCGCGTCGATCATCAAACGACAACAAGTTTGTCAAAACAGTTAATGCTGAAAGTCGTTCATTCAACAAAACTACTTTGTTTGTCATAGTTTATTGCTCAGTTCAGTATTCGTCGAACACGTAAACTAGTCGAAAAAAAAACTGTTTTTTCAACTAGTTTACGATGAACGATAAACGGTCTCGTTTCGTTTCGTCGCGTCGACGACCCACCACTAATAACCTGTGTATAGCTTATAATACACCTAAAATGGTGAATACTACTTCAATAGCGCTATTGTAACTCTTTATTACTACCCTTTTATCATTTTTCTACAACTATTATGTCACTTTAAGCTCTAAAATTGTGGGCCCAATCCAGGGTTATAAGATAGTTATAGCCCACTATACCACTAGTTGTTAGACCTTTTATAGAACCTTAGGTTTTTAATTTTCTCTTAAGTAGCTCATTTAGCGCTTATTCTTATTACCAAAATGTTACTTGGGTTGCGTTGTCAAAGCGTTGCCGCAAGAAACGAAGTTAGGCGAGCGTGCACGAAAACTTCCGAAATCAGTTTCGGTTTCGGCAAAAGTTTCGGCCATTTTTGGCCGAAACCGAAACTGCCGCCGAAACTTGATTTTTGGCCGAAACCGAAACCGAAACCGAACTTTCGGTCGGACACTACAAAAAAGTCATCCATTTCAAATTTCCTTAGTAACCCCGCAACCTCATATTTTCGTCATGATGGGAGAAAAAGAAATTCGAAAATCCTGAATTTTCCAATATTTGTATAGCTTTATACATTCCTAGTATCTCAATGTAGAGTATTTACTTCTTTTTATATAAAATTGATTTTATCTCGGAAACGGTGCATCCTATTGAAAAAATAATGAAAATTTCGTCCCCCTTAGAAACCCCGCAACATCATATTTTCTTCATGATGGGAGAAAAAAAATTTCGAAAATCCTGAATTTTCCAACATTCCTATAAACATCCGTCGTATCTCAATGTACAGCATTTACTTCTTTTTTTTATATAAAATTGATTCTATCTCGGAAACGGTGCATCCTATTGAAAAAATTATGAAAATTTCGTCCCCCTTAGAAACCCTGCAACATCATATTTTCTTCATGATGGGAGAAAAAAAATTTCGAAAATCCTGAATTTTCCAACATTCCTATAAACATCCGTCGTATCTCAATGTACAGCATTTACTTCTTTTTTTTATAAAATCGATTCTAACTCGGAAACGGTGCATCCTATTGAAAAAATAATGAAAATTTCATCCCCTTTAGGAAACCCGCAACATCATATTTTCTTCATGATGGGAGAAAAAATGTTTCGAAAATCCTGAATTTTCCAACATTCCTATAAACATCCGTCGTATCTCAATGTACAGCATTTACTTCTTTTTTTTATAAAATCGATTCTAACTCGGAAACGGTGCATCCTGTTGAAAAAATAATGAAAATTTCATCCCCTTTAGGAAACCCGCAACATCATATTTTCTTCATGATGGAAGAAAAAAAATATTCGAAAATCCTGAATTTTCCAACATTCCTATAAACATCCGTCGTATCTCAATGTACAGCATTTACTTCTTTTTTTTATAAAATTGATTCTAACTCGGAAACGGTGCATCCTATTGAAAAAATAATGAAAATTTCATCCCCTTTAGGAAACCCGCAACATCATATTTTCTTCATGATGGGAGAAAAAAAAATCGAAAATCTTGAATTTTCCAACATTTCTATAGATTACAACCCTCGTATCTCAGTACAGCATTGCCATATTTTTTTTCTATAGTCGCTTCTATCTCAGAAACGGTGCATCCTACTGCAAAAATAATGAAAATTTCCTCCCCCTTATTAACCTAGAAATCGCATATTTTCTTCATGAATGGTATAAAAACTCATAAATCCTGAATTTTGAAAAATTTCTATATATAGCTGGTACCTTGAACTACATAACATACTGTAATAATAATCATCAATCCTAATTAGCATCCCCACGATCTTTTAATTTAGTATTCATATTCATTTTACGAAGATTGAATATTCTCTATTTTGGAAAATGAAATTGGAAGACAATTTTGTAATCAGAACCCCCAGAAACCTGGAAAAGGACAACTTTATTAATATTAATGACAAAAATTTACGCCATTGTGGAATTTCAAAACAGATTTTATTTTCATACTAGCTAATGCCCGCAACTTCGTTTGCGCAGAACTAACGAAAGCAGAACCCTATTTTTTTAAACGGAACCCTAAAATAAAAGTAGCCTATGTTAGACCTTATAATATAAGCTATCTGCTAGTGAAAGTCCCGTGAAAATCGTTCCAGCCGTTTCATAGATTAGCCGGAACAAACAGACAGACAGACCGACAGACAGACAGACATACAAAAATTTAAAAAATTGGGCTTTTATTATAAGTACCGAATTATAAGTACCGAATATACTTTCAGATTCATTTTGTGAAAAGCTGTTAATTTGAAGTTACAAACACACACTTCAATTTTATTTATCTGTATAGATTATTCTGCACCCCCAGAAACCTAGAAAATAACACCCATGCCACAGAAAGACTTACTCCAACAGTATCCAAAAATAGGATTTTCCGTAGTCAGCAAATTTACTTTTTAGCAGCCATTAATTTATCAACCAAATCTGGTTTTATAGCTGCTTATATGGTATAATGGTTACCAACTCGGAAATTAAGTCACCAACTTATAAATGTCGGTGCTAATTTGGATTAAATTTCGCCTCTTTTTATCTGCCGACTTTTGAATTTTTTGTCACCCGAGTGTTTTCGCCAGTTTAGTAATTTAGTCGCCAACATATTAATTCGCTGCCAAATTCAGTAATACAGTATGCTCACATGCAGCCGCCAACTTATTTTTTGTTCGCTCGATTAATTATATCCCTTTTATAATCAGCATATGAAACATGGAAAAAGACATCCATTTTTAATAAAAAAAAAATATACGCCATTTTGGAATTTTAAAATGGATTTTATTTTCATATTATTCTGCACCCCGAAAAACCTTGACAACGATACCCATACCAAAGAAAAAAAACCTCCAATAGTATCCAAAACTGGGATTTTCCGTAGCTTGCAAATTGAATTTTTAGCAGCTATTAATTTATCAATCAAATCTTTATTAGCTACTTACATGGTATAATGGTCACCAACTCATCGGTGCTAATTGGATTAAATTTCGCTACTTTTTATCTGCCGATTTTTGTATTTTTTGTCACTTGAGTGATTTCACCAGTTTGGTAATTTAGTCGCCAACATATTAATTCGCTGCCAAATTCAGCAATACAGTATGCTCACGTGCAGTCACCAACTTATTTTTTGTTCACTCGATTAATTATATCCCTTATTCAAATATTGTACGTCTAGAGTACATACTAATTACAATTAAAATATGTAATTTTCATAGTAGTAACCAAGATTGAAAAAATCGAAAAATCCGGATTTTTCGAATTTCGAAGTATCCGGATTGCAACCCCTACTTGCGAGTGACTTGGTGTGTTCTGCAAAGGCAAGCATGACAGATGTTGAGCTCGTATCCTTATATTTTATTGTAAATAGAACAGCCTCCGTGGTCTAGTGGTTAGAGCTTGGCTCTCGACTCGGATGTCGCGTGGGGAGTTATTTATTATTATTATTGTAAAAACAGAAATCGAAATAAAAAGAAACGAAAAGTACGGCAAAGAAGATGGTAGATGTTACAAATTCATAAAAACCGTTTACTGGCTTATTCAATAATGTACTAAGGCTACTCCACGCATCAGCTACTTTTTTCTCATAATACACAACACAATAATATATGTATGGACGCTTCACACCAAGTCAATCTGGTCCCGTGGTAAGTTCCCGAAGAACTTGTGTTACGGGTACCAGACAACAGAAATATATTTAATAATTTTTATATCATACACATATTTAATACACATTCATGACCCAGGAACACAGAAAAAATGTTTGTTCCTTCAGCATTCAAACCCGCGACCCCCGGCTTGAGCACCAACACACTCAACCACTGAGCCACAGAGGTCGTCTCATCTGGCAAAAGCAACGACGTGGCGACGATAATGTTATTGTGTATGGTTATATGTATAACTAGCCGATGCCCGCAACTTCGTTTGCGCCTAACTGACGGAAGCGGAACCCTATTTTTTAAACGGAACCCTAAAATAAAAGTAGCCTATGTTAGACCTTATGACATCAGCTGTCTGCCAGTGAAAGTCCCGCGAAAATCGGTCCAGCCGTTTCAGAGATTAGCCGGAACAAACAGACAGACAGACCGACAGACAGACAGACAGACGGACAGACATTTTAAAAAATTGGTATTTTATTGTAAGTACCGAATATACTTTCAGATGCATTATGTGAAAAGCTGTTAATTTGAAGTTACAAACAGACACTTCATTTTTATTTATCTGTATAGATTTAGTTCAAAAATAAAAAGAAGCATAAAAAAATACAAAACAAACTTTCCTATAGATTTTTATTGTATTATATGTCCAAGACCCGGGAACACAGGAAACTTTTTGTTCCTTCGGCGGGATTCAAACCCGCGACCCCCGGCTTGAGCACTAACATGCTCAATCACTGAGCTACAGAGGTCGTCTCATCTGGCAAAAGCAACGACGCGGCGACGATAAAATGTAACATGTTATTGTGTATGGTTATATGTATAACTAGCTGATGCCCGCAACTTCGTTTGCATAACTTCGTTACCCGCAACTAACGAAAACGGATACCTATTTTTTATACGGAACCCTAAAATAAAAGTAGCCTATGTTAGACCTTATAACATCAGCTATCTGCCAGTGAAAGTCCCGTGAAAATCGGTCCAGCCGTTTCAGAGATTAGCCGGAACAAACAGACAGACAGACAGACAGACAGACGGACAGACAAAAATTTTAAAAATTGATATTTTGTTGTTAGTATCGAATATACTTTCATATGCATCAAGTGATAAGCTGTTAATTTGACATTACAAACAGACACTTCAATTATATTTATCTGTATAGATGTATAGATTTAGTTCAAAAATAAAAAGAAACATAAAAAAATACAAAACAAACTGACTTTCCTTTAGACTTTTATTGTATTATACATATCCATGACCCGGGAACACAGGAAACTTTTTGTTCCTTCGGCGGGATTCAAACCCGCGACCCCCGGCTTGAGCACCAACACGCTCAATCACTGAGCCACAGAGGTCGTCTCATGTGGCAAAAGCAATGACGCGGCGACGATAAAATATAACATGTTATTGTGTATGATAGTATGTATAATTTAGTTCAAAAATAAAAAAAAAACCAAACAAACTGACTTTCCTACACTGCGTTAGAAACGAAAGAATTGTTCGATAAATACGCGGGTAAGCCGTGCGCTAGCAAAACTGACATAGGTCTGTCCTCGTCAACGCCTAGCGGGCGACTGTGGGGCGACTCTAGCGGCTTACGCACGCTGCATTTCAATATTAATTTATTGTTAAAATAATTAAACCAACATGCAAAATGTAACCAGAAATTATTCTTTTTTAAGTTATTAGCTTTTAGTAGATATGATTTTTGAAAGTAAAACTATCATGAACTTCATGAACAAAAAGAAAAATATTCAAATTTAGCCTCCTCTTCGGAATTATTTTTGATCGAGTGAAGTTTTCAATATTATGTTTCGAGCCAGAAATTGTAAAAGAACATTAAGTAAACAACAATGTGTTTTTTTTTTTGGTTTTTTAAAGTTACTATTTGTTTGTTTATTATCGATTCAAAGTCATGTAAAATTGGGTCCACGCGGCCTTAACTATTGGGTTAGGGTATTATGGTATTCCGGTCAAGCTCAGATAGCTCGTAATAGTGAACACTGACTTTGGCAAACGATATGGAGAACTAAAAAGGCTTTGCAGATGCGTGTTTTCAAGAAATTACCCTTATGGTTAGGGCTCTTTAATGTATTGGGCTAAATAACTCGGCACCAACGGAGTAAATTAGGACTCTAGGCACAGAATAGATATTAGTTACAACAGAAGCACCACTTCGAAGATTTATTAGAATAGGGACTCTTACTACGATACCATTAAGTTCAATTCAGCTTGCGCAGCGCGTGATCGCCTACGATTATATTTACCTACAAGTTGCGTCTCTTTCTATCGCATAACTCTTATTCATATCGCATAATTGTGACGAAATCGGGGTTGTCTCCGTTTAGAAAATAATTTATTTAATTACAACTTTTTTTCTAGTAGGTACCTACCTACTATACCTACTTTAGTGAACAAATTACTTTCCAAATAAACCTAAGGTATGTGTTAATAGTAGGTAAATATAAGTAGGTACTTATACCTAGGTCTAGGTAGGTATTTATTTGAAATGCGTTGGTTCGTCAAGACTTCAGCCTAAATACCTAAATTTTGAACGTGTTGTAGGTATGTAGTAGTGATGTGCCGGATATCCGTATCCGTATCCGTATCCGCGGATATCCGAGGCAGAAGAAAGATCCGTATCCGTGTCCGTATCCGTTACTATTTGGCGGATCTTTTACGGATCTATTTACCTTATTAATATTAAAATTATAGATGAATTATTTAAATTAATGATTACTGATTAAGGTAGCGACTAGCAATAAAAACTATTAAATTCGATACAGATAATATTCTTGAGGATGTTTTCTTTGTAAATGATTTTTTAAAGAGTTGTGCCTTTACTCTTACGGGAATACTTTCCATCACAAATTTTACACTTTGCACATTCATCATTTCCTAACACAAAATAATTCCAAATTATGCTACTAAACTTTTTTGTAGTCATTTTTTCAAGCTCATGTACCAATACCAAACAAGTTTATGCTGTCCAGTGTCACACTAAACTATAAACAAAACAAAAGAAAGAACCACCGTGCAATGCAAGTCGAAACATGTGTGAAGGTCGCGCGTACCGACACCGACTGCGTAAGAAAGTTAAGATCCGTATCCGTATCCGCGGATCTTGACACCAAATATCCGTATTGAGATCCGTATCCGCGGATATACATTTTTAACGATCCGGCACATCACTAGTATGTAGATAGCTTAAACAAAGTCTTTCAATTTATAGGTGTTACCTAAAGAATTAATGAAATATTATTAGATATGTTTAACAACATAACTATAGCGTAGTTATCTACTGTTAGTACATATGGCATAGTATATATTTCTTTATCCATTATCGGTTTTATTCTAGCGAACAGAAAAACAAACAATGGGCAGGTAGGTTTTTAAAACGAAACACATCGAAATTCCATTAATTTAGGTAGATATTTGTGAAAGATTAATAGTTACACCAACTTAGTATACCTGCCTACATTCCTACTTATTTTGGTAACCCAAAGAATGATAATTTTACAATAATAACAACAATGTTAAAATTATAGATCTTACCTCTCAGCGTCCATAGGGAGCTTGAAAAAACTCAAATTTGGATCGCAATCCTTGTTTAAGCAGTTAAATACTGCACCGTATCTTTTTCCCGTTTTTTACCCATTTTTAAAATAGTAC
Organism: Glaucopsyche alexis; assembly: GCA_905404095.1. Classification (NCBI taxonomy): domain Eukaryota; kingdom Metazoa; phylum Arthropoda; class Insecta; order Lepidoptera; family Lycaenidae; genus Glaucopsyche; species Glaucopsyche alexis. The sequence continues at coordinate 20,693,967 of FR990049.1, read as the reverse complement.
GATAAGTAATAATAATTACGAACGAATCTTGCGCGTACGTCACTCACAGCTCGCGCGTAAGTCCCTTCTGATTTCCCCGCTAGAGCGGGGTGCCGCACGTACTTGCATTTTCTATACCTACACGGGGAGTCAGACAGGCCTGCTCTAGGTAAGAATGTGAACATATAAGCAGTGATAGGTCTCCTTCTGGCATTCCCCAAACCTCTTTTCACCACTTACTTCCTCGACTATCTCTAAGGCTGGGATTATATGAACGGGAATCCGTAAGGCCGGAGAAGATTCAGTGCATTGAAAATAGAACTCTGCGCTGATAAAATAGACCTGAAAATCGAACACACAAGTGTCGAGTCAAATGTCAATGCCATTATTATATGACAGCTCGACACTCAAGATTTTCAACTCTATAGTATTAGCACAGAGTTCTATTTTCAGTGCTCTGTATTTTTCCGGGCCCGCCGGACTCCGGATCATATAGTCTCAACCTTACGAATTGACTACGTAGTACGTTCTACCAAATACCCTGTATATTATGTCGAGGTATACACTCGTGGTGTACTTTCAATGTATATAGTTGAGATGTATAGTGCGATTCAAATGAGAATAGGATCGAGTCGGCGCCATATTGTTTCGAATTTAGACTGTTATGATAGTTAAATTTATGTTTAGATAGTTGATAACTATTTAACGCTTTTATTTAAATTCGATGCAAGACTATTAATATTTACATGCATATATTTTTTTTCTGAAAATCGCCCTTTTCAAGTGATATTTGACAGAAAAAGGTCATTGACGTTCCTATTCTCATTTGAAACGCGTTATACACTCATGGTATGGTGCGTTGTACTCACGTGGTAGTATATGTTGGAGGGGTGGTCGCGCGCGCCGCAGCGTGCGGTGACGGTGCGGCAGCAGGAGTCGGGCACGAGCAGGCGCGGCTCGTGCGCGTGCCATGCGCTGTTCCGCCACTCCGAGTAGCGCGCCGCGCCGCAGCACTTGAACTGCAAAGTACAACCAGCAACTGTTATACTATATCAGCAATGACATGAGCGGCAGCAGAGCTGCAGAAACACAAGTGCCATATACTTTACTGCGACTGGAAGCAAACATTTCAACTGTCTAGCTAACAAGGTTCACGATATACAGCCAGGTGACACAGACAGACAGACAGACGAACAGACAGCCAGACTGACGGACAGCGGCGTCAGTGATAGGGTCCCGTTTTACCCTTTGGATAAGGAATCCAAAAAACAGGAGTTTTTTTTAAGCCAGGGGCTTAGAGTAGTATAATATCATGATCTAAGCCTAGGGGCAAACGAGCAAACGGATCACTTGATAGAAAGCTATAACTGTCGCCCATGGACACTCGCAACATTAGGGGAGTTGCAAGTGCGTTGCCGGCCTTTTAGGAGGGAATACGCTCCCTTCTTGAAGGTTTGCAGGATGTCATGGTCCGAAAATACCGCTGGTGACAGATCATTCCAGAGTTTTGTTGTGCGCGACGGAAAGCTTCAGGTAAAGCGCACAGTGGAGGACTGCCATATCATCCTCGTCATCTTGATAGATAACGAGGATGATAAATATTTTATCGCTTGTAACGGTGGCGAAAAGTTGCAGCAGGTATAAGTCCGAACAATTCCTTACAGCACTCCCCGTAAGGGGCCATCCATAAATTACATTATCATTAAATTACGTCACACGAATTTCATGATTTTTGACCCCGCCCCGTCCTTGTCACAGGCCACAGCTGGTCACATTTGTGAGACCTTGTGTGATGTCACATAATTTACAATACACTCTTATTATTATCTCTTAGCTTTTTAAGTTTTTCTAGTTTTAATATTTTTTAAGTAGTTAGCTATTAGATATAATACCATAATTGTAATTTTGTTGAATAAAATTTTATAAATTCTCTTATTATTCATTTTAAACTTGTTTCGTAAGTAGGTAGGTATCATAATAATAATTAGGGTTGTAACGGAACTCCGCCTCCGCCTCCGTTACTGCGGAACCTTCGCATAAATTTGCACTTCCGCCTCCATGAAATTGATGCGGAGTTTTAACGGAGGTTTATTTACGATTACATACAACGCGCAAGGAGTGACACTGTTTGCGCGGGAAATGGTCAAGATATTGCTTGTGCCGCCGGAACACGGGCGAGCGGTGTTGGGGGCGTGAATGAATGACAGGAACAGTGTGACCAACTTCAAATCTGATATCCTGCCCCATTGAGTTTAAAAAACTTACAAAACCTGCCATACTTTAAAAAAATGCCAAAATAACGCCGAAATTTAAAATACAGATTTTTTGTAGTTTAATGCAGTGTAGTTAAAAGTTTAAAAATCAAATTACCATTAAACATTAGTTGTATTTGCATCATTAACTTCTTCTTCTTTAAACATCGCTTTCGTCATCTGTTTAATCATTTATTTTGTTGGTTGGAATGAAATGCAATCACCATATTCACTGATGCCTTGTTTAACATGTAAAACCTAAGTAGGTATAGGTGTACCAGAATCTCATGGCAAATAGGGAAATAAAATTTTGTAGTGTGCAATACTGGGGAAATTGGATTAAACGATCTTGATACTGGTTAATTTTTAATAATGTTTTTATTATTTATACATCGAGTTAATAATATAGAAAATATGTCATGAAAAATAATCATGTAAAGTAATAAAAATCTTGAATTACTTTATATACTTATTTATTACAAATAACATATTATAATTAAATTGGCAACAGTTTATTTAATGTTGGAATTTCCGGTAAATATTTACAAGTACTTTATTCCTAATCAACTGAAAATCGAAACTTTCTAAGTTGATTTTCTTGTTCCCTCCTCCGATCCTAAAATAATCCAGGCATGGAAAACAAACCATCATTCGATATGCCATCAGCTACGAATCACCTTATAGTAGTACTGGAAACACATTTAAAGTCACAATAAGTACGTAAGAAAATATAAAAAAAAAAAAAAAGTATCAAAACAACTCACTCTAACTTACCGGTCAACTCTACCACGAGCCTTAAATTATAAGATTGAGTTCGATTTACACCTTCATCTTCCTGTATTTTACGATAGACATTGCAAACAATATTTCTCGCTTGAGATCGAATTGTCTTTTTCGACATTTTCACAAAAACAACAAATTCCAAGAACATAATCACAAAATTTTAGCAGCGGTTGACAGATCACGTACTTTGATTTGACGGGTCACACTTGACATTGCCATATGAAAATCACATTTTTTCATTTTTTTTAAATGCCATGAGATTCTGGTACACCAACTTCAAAATTATTAAGATTGAGCAGAAAAACAGTTTTTTAGCCGAATTTAAAAGAAAATAATTCCCATTACTTAGAAAATGAGCTTTATTTCATACTTTTTTGTGCATTTCTACTTTGTAAGTCGGTTTTAATTTTTTATTGAGTTCGAGATTGGCAAGATATTTTACGGGGAATCCTCTATCCCCAAAGAGAGTTGCCATAATTAACTACTGATATTTAAATGAGCCCATTTTTATTGATACTACTTCAATATAATCTACAAATAGACTTTTGAATCTTTGAATCACTTTACTGCCAAATCTGCCAGCTAATGTTGCAATAGTGCCATATCCTGCCAAATTACTAAAAGATCAACAAATACTGCTAGAAACTGCTAAATTCGAGCAAAATTTTCGGAACGCATCCATTAGTTGCCTACTTGTTTTGTCTTGGGTGAAGTTATTAAAAGTAAACTGCTATTTTATTATGAATATGTAAACCTATGCTCTTGAAAATAAAACCTTTTTGATATTTTACTAAGGCCCACTTGCGCCAATCCGGGTTAAAGTTAACCTTGCGTTAAAATATCATGCTTTCTCTTTCACAAATACGAAGAACGAGAGAGATAACATGATTTTTAACCCAGAGTTAACTTTAACCCGGATTGGCGCAAGTGGGCCTAAGATGCGCACAATATTAGGTATCAATAGTTTCGGGTAACTACATAAGTGGTTTATTAGAATTCAATTATAGCGTGACGATTTTTACTGAGGGGGGGGGGGGGGGGGGGGGATCCAAATAATTTGCCACGGGCCTCAGATGGATAATTACGCCATTGAGTACTACATATTTATACTAGTCCGCCCGAATCGGCGCACGCACACATACTAATGCCCGCTACACATCACAACGATAAAATTGCACAGTTCAGTCACAACTCACACTACTGCGACCGAACAGTGCAGCTTTATCTTTGTGGTCTGTAGCCGGCATAATAGTGCATAATAATGTATTTGGCGTTATATTTCATCGTTTTATACCATACCTCCATTTGCATGTCGTCCACGGCGGTAGTGACTTCGATGTCAAGGGCGTAGTTCATGATGAAGGTGTTGTTCAGCTCGGATTTTAGTTCCTCCTCTACTGCCACCTCGTAGTAGTAGGCCAGGCCTCCCGCGCCGGCCTCTAATATGAACGTGATTAGGAGGAAATACGTGTACTGAAAAAAAACCCAAATAATATAATATTATTACGGATAAAATATAATAATTACCTAAAATGTATACTTTTATGTAGGAAAATGTATTTGCTGTAAGTAACAAAAAGGCGTAAGTAGACTGAATACACAGCTAGATTCAGAAAAAATTTCTGCGTCTAATGGTCTGGGTCTTATCGCTATGACGACAAAAAATTTAAAATTGGGTATATTTTTGAAAACTTTATTAGTAAAATTTGCTGAAAGTTACTAAAAAAGGGTGTTTTTACACACAGTAAAGTGATAAAACTTACAGCATTCTTATGGAAGAAAGTAAACTGTGAAAATATTACTACAGCATTCTTTTGGGATGCGAATTAAATACAAAATTTCTTACAGCGTTCTAAATTTATTAATTTTCATTTGTGTCCCTTGCGGAAAGATCGGTCACTAGTAACAAAATAATTAACTTAAAGCATTTTATTTGTACCACACATACGAACAATTCTTTAATAATACTAATTATGTGGTATTAGTAATTTTTAGAGCTATTTTTATTGTACGCATTTTATTAAATATTTCAATTACTTACAGCATTTTAAATGTCTGGAAATCTCTCCACAGAAGTCACTAAATTACATTCTTCGGGTCTTTAAAATGAAAGTCATTTGCTGTATGTAGCAAAAAACCTACTTATAATAACGTAAACTTAAATATTTTGATTGCTGTTTATAAGTATTATTTTAATAAAACTATGTGCCTATGGAGCCGAAACGTGGTCATTCACAACGGGACTTATTCAAAACCTTCGTGTCGCTTAAAGAGCTATGGAGAGGGCTATGCTCGGAGTCTCTCTACGTGATAGAATCAGAAATAAGGAAATCCGTAGCAGAACTAAAGTTACCGACATAGCCCAGCTCATTAGCAAGTTAAAGTGGCAATGGGCTAGACATATAGCCCGTAGAATTGATTCCCGCTGGGGTCGAAAGGTTCTTGAGTGGAGACCACGAACTGGACGTCGAAGCGTAGGACGGCCTTCCACAGTCGCAGGGAGTCGGTGGATACAGGCCGCGAGCGACCGGTCGAACTGGAAATTTATGGGTTAGGCCTATGTCCTGCAGTAGACGTCACCAGGCTGAAACGACGATGTGCCAAAAATCATTTTTCTGTCACTGTAAGTGATACTATTTTTTAGTTTTTTGGCTCTGGTGAAAAGTTGGGTTTTGGCTACTTACAGCAAATACGTTTTCTTATGTGATATGTACATATAAATGTTTAACAACTAATGCCCCCTATACACCACAACTATAAAACTGCACAGTTCGGTCACAGTAGACATATTTAGTATGTGTAGTCTAGTATGAAGATGTAGTTCTGTATATATTATGTCTGCTATGACTAGGGTTACCAGTTGAAAAAATCAAAAGTCCGGAGAAAAGGTCTGATTTCCTAGAAAAGTCCTGAGATTTTATACAGCTTGAGAATTTTCTCTCAAAAACGTATTATTATCTTGCGCACGCGTTTTACGCGACTTTTTTGATTTTAACTGCAATTGTTACCAAAAGAAGATTATTTTTAGTTTGTTTCACTTTGATAAATAAGTATTGATTTTAACTGCAATTGTTACTAAAAGAAAATTATTTTTAGTAGTTTAATAAGAGAGATCTTTAAAATGTAACCTGTGTTTTATTGAAAATCCTGAGCTATCACTAGATTTGCTAAATCCGGCCGGAATCCTGAGAAGAGTCGAAAAATCCTGAAATCTCAGGACAAATCCTGAGATATGGTAACCCTAGCTATGACCAAACTGCGCAGTTTTATCGCTGTGGCAATGATTTCAATACTAAGGATGGGCTGTGACGTACATTTGAAAGAATCTTCATACAAGAAAAATTTACGCCATTTTGATTTGACCATACTTTATTAGAATTATAGTACCTATATTAACCTAAGGTTCACTAAAGTACAGTAGGTAGGTACTAGAAAAAAAAAATGTAATTAAATATTGAGATTAAATTATTTCCTAAACGGAGATAACCCCGATTTCGTCAGAAAAGATAAGAGTTATGCGATAGAAAGAGACGCAACTTGTAGGTAAATATAACCGTAGGTGATCAAGCGCTGCGCGATCTGAATTGAACTTAATCGTATCGTAGTATGAGTCCCTGTTTCTTTAAATTACTTTTTGGAGCGAGTCTTCTGTACATTCTGTGATCATACCTCAAAATATGTCAAAATGGCACTAAAAACCCCAAAAGTGGGGCCATTTAAGTTGGGATAGTTTTTGCTTCGAAATACCTCGTTTATAATATATAATGTCACCGTAAAATTGTAGAAACCGTTCGATTGTAATAAAACTAGTGAAATTGTAAAGTGTTGATAGACTTCCGATGCGAATATGCTGCCTATAATTTAACATATTTTTCGTTACATTATAAATACTTAAATATAGTTTTTAATCTTTCGACATATTTTTACAATCTCGTTAGTTATTTTACAATCTAAAGTTTTTTTTTAAATTTTACGGTGACATATACATCTAAGCGTTGTGGTCTGTAGTGGGCATTAATGTAACTTACACACAGCAGACTAGTTCTGTTCTCAGTCTTGAGGCCGCAGCAGCCTAGCGCAGACAGCGGCACGCCTAAGGCCCCAGCTATGATGAGCAGGTACGATATAGCCGGGTACGTCATAGACGGCAGCAGCGGCACAAAGCGGTGACGCGTCGCCACGGTCCACGCACCGACAATCAGCACCCCCACACCTGCAAGCTATATCACATACACATAAGATTGGCAACAAGCCACTTGATAGAAAGCGATTACTGCTCATGGACACCTACACCACCAGAGGATTGCATTGTCAGTTTAAACCCTAAAATATGTAGTTGTGATAGTGGTACTGTTATGGAACAGCCGTGGTCTAGTGGTTCGAGCATTGGCTCTCGACTTCCGGGTCGTGGGTTTCTATTCCCGCATTGGAACAACAAAAAATGTTGTTTCCAAGTTTGGTTAGGACAATGCAGGCTGATCACCTGATTGTCTGACAAGAAAGATGATCCATGCGTCGAATGGGCATGTAAAAAGTCGGACCTGCGCCTGATCTCTCGCCAGTCGTGTTGGTTATCCGTTCCACTGGGTTATGTGAGTAAAGGAAGAGAAAGTGCTCTTGTGTACTGCACACACACTTGGGCACTATAAAACTACTCCTGTGTAACTGGCCTGGTTTCAATGAAACCGGCCACCGTCACCGTAATTGGTGTAGGCAGTTATTTATTTTTATACTGTTATGGAAATCCAAAATATGATTATTTTTTAATTAGAACTTTTATCCTTTTTACATAGGAGATATATATAATACTACACTGCATGTATTATAGCCAACATAATTTTCTATAATCACCTTAGTATATTTAGACAGTAGACACAGGGATATCAAGGAAATGTTGTAACCAAAAAAAAATGAGAACTCACCAGGTATATAACATTAAATATATGCAAAACACACTTTAAGAAGTTGATGCTGCAACAATCAGCGTCTCTGGACTTTCTTGGTTTTATTTTTTTCTTCTTTGCTAGTAATGTACTTGCATCTTTTTTTTTCTCTTCTGCCATAGTGGTAGAGCCAGAATTTGTTCTTCAGTACTTCTGCCTCACATTCTTCTGCTCACATTCTGAAATAAAAAGAAAAAAAACCTACATCACATTTTGAATATTAGTGTAAATAAAATTACTTGAAAACAAATATAATACTTACAGTAGTAAAATAAAACAGGATTGAAATAAATAAAAATAAATAGAAATAATAATTTATATATTTTATTACAAGCCTTAAAATAAAATGGAATAGTATAATAATTAAATTACACATTATACAAAAAATAATAATAATTGGCGATTAACTGTTGTAAACAAAACATTCTGAATATTTTATAAAAACTTGTAAGGTGCTACAAAATGTATGTACAAAAATATGTTAAATCAAAAATAATTTTGTGTATTCAATGCACACATTTTTCAGTCATTAACTCATTACATTAGTTTCATTTTGTTATTTTTAATTTCATGTTACACATTTTTAATATGATTTACAATATAAAACACTTGATTGTCAAATACTTATGTATAAAAATATATTTATCAGTATTCAGTCCCCTTTAAAACTTTACTGTTCAAATTGTTGCAGTGTATTTTCCAACTTGTGAACTATTTTCTGATAAAATGTAATTTGTTGTCTTAAGAACTTTTGCATTGTTGCCTTAAGATCTTCAGTTCTCTCCGATTTAAAATGATTGATCTCGGCAAGTAAGGCATAAGATATAACATCAGTTCTTCGTAGTACTTCATTTAGTTGTGCGGATTCCATTTTATTTTCTGCTGCTAAACGTTCACACTCTTTCTTCTTCTGTATAGCACTTTTGTGGTTCGCTAACGTATCTGGAAATGATCCAACTATGCCCTTGTAGAGATGGAACTTGTCACCGAGAGGTTCCCAGTCCCATTTCGGTTGCTCCTCGTACATTCTACCAATCTCGATGTAAGCCCCACCGGTCATCTTTATGGCTGATGTTAATTTTGAAGTAGAAACTACTGAACCCTCATCTAAACTTAATGAATTGCCTAGACTATAGAATGCTTCACCAACCTTTTGGCAATCGACTTTGTAGGGGCCTTGAAACTTTTTTGCTTGTGCTATACACATGTTGGTGAGAGACTTAACCGATGTGTCCATGCTATTTATGAAGGTATGGCATTGATCGACTACATGGTCTACTTGTGATGGTAGTAAGGCTCTCTCGGGTACAACTATAGATATACAATAGTTCAAACCTAGTAAGTTATCTCTTTCGGCCTGCCTCTTACCAGCTTTCCACCTCTTTTCATCTGTACATGTAAGAAAATGTTGCCATACCTCACATTTAGATAACACTGGATGCTTACACATCCAATCCACAAATTCTTGAAGCTGCACACGTCTACGCTCTATTAATTGCTCATCATATCGGCCTGAGATCTGTTTGTCTGGCAGTGGTGGGATGGGTATCAAGGTAAATTTTTCTTGCAATCTCTCATGAAGCCAATCAAAGTGTTTGTATCTTCGGGAAACTTGAATATTGTTGAAAGATGGTGTCAACTGATACGCAATGAAACTTTTTATACCCTTAAACTTAGATTCCTTTTTGGGAGATGCTACAGTGACACTGTAGGGCTGGTTGACAGGCGTCCATGCAAAACTATCTTCACTCTGTACAATATGGACTTTATCAGCTTCTGGTACTTCAACATTTAATGTCCCGAGTAAATAACTTTCACCGCTTACTTTTGAAGATGGAGCAAATTTGTTTTTCCTGACTGTACCAGCCGAGGAAAATGCTGAAGCTGTATCATCAATATGCTGATGATAATCATTTATAGGCATTCCTGGCAATGGAGCTAGTGGTTGGTGACCCACTGGTGGTTTCGAATTGTGCTGTTGGCCAGGCCCAATTTCAGAATATGTGTCGTCATCCCAATCATCATCCCAGCCATCATCTTGTGATGTTGCCCGTTGGTAGTTGTCGTTAGCACTAAAATGCTGATCACCCCAATCATCGGCTGCTTGGTCGTATCTAGGTGCAGCTGGAGCCATTTTAGTGGGAACAGTCTCTTCTGGTGTTAATTTTTTGACATATGCAGCCGGAAAAAGGCCAGTCTGCCCCTTCGCATTTCTGCCTTCCCACCATCCTTCTCCTATTTCAGTATTCAAAAGAGTAAGCACCTCTCCTGCAGTTATGGACAATTCTGTAGTATCAGCCTCACCCGTAAAATCATATAGAGCTTGCACTTGTGTCATTATGGTTTGTTACCTAAAACAAAATCAGATGATTCATTTTAAAATAAGAAATAAAGTAAGTAAGTATGTAGTTTAATATGATCCTTTATCTTATCTGTTATCTATAAATATGAGGTGTGTAAGCTAAGTGATAAAATCTATGGCGTTCGGTGTATCTACATGACAAAGGCGCACAAATTAAGCACAATCAACGTAATAGGAGTTGACACATTTTCGTAACAACGGAAATCAGGAAACAAAAAAAGCCGATTTTTTTTCTAATATTGATCTTTTTAATCGCTCAAAGAATCAGTTCATTGAATGTCTGTTATCGACGTTGTTTTTAACATTTACCCTTTGTTTTCCGCTGGAAAGAAGCAATTTTAATAAATATAGCCGAGGCCAGGCACTTGTTTTATGATGGAAATCAATGACGTATATGTTCGTAGTGTAACAAATATTTTGCATTTTTATGTAGTACAGTAGCGTTTGTGTTTTATAAATAATGTATTTTATGTACATGAAGAAAGTAATTTATAATTATTTTGCTTACTTACATTCGTTTTAAAATGAATAAGGCGGATACACAATAATTTTAGTCGTTTCTCCGTTTAGTCATGTAAAAATGACAGCTGTCTGCTGTCACTTGGCTGTCACTATAGCTGTCACTGTCTGCTGTCAGTTTTTTTTTCTATATTGCGGTAAAGTACCTAATATGTAAATCATTGCCAGAGTCATGTTAAAAAGGCGGGAAAAATATATTTCATATAAAAATGTTTTCTACGCCGCGCCGTTTTTTAAATCAAGATAAGGCTAAAGTCGAAGTCGGCAGTTTTGGCGGGGATGCGTGACGTTGATGTTTTTTTTTTCATAATTTTGTGTTATTTCGGTTCTTATTTATATAATAACAAATTAGCAAGTAATATAATATTTTTAACACGGAAAATGTATGTAATAGTAACTATATAACACTATTATTAGTCAAAGAGCCAGCTTGCAAACAGCTGTCAATAGTATCAAATTAAAGCGGATTAAGTAGGCCAAAAGATAATAAAAATATATAATCATAGCGCCGGTGCTGGCATAACGGTTAGTATGGCGCTATTAACTACTTTACTCTTTTTTTATTTTTGTCCTAAACGATTAATAATTGTTCCGTTACCCCAAAAAATAATAGAATATTAATTTAATACCTAATAATTTAAAAATAGGTACGCGTTTTAAAAACGGCCGAAAACGCCTCCCGCCATGTTTGTCGATAGTGCTCTGATTTAGTTTTAGTTGAAAAAAAAAAATTGAACCGAAAGTCAATTTGAGATCACAATATGAAGGAAGCATGAAGGTAATATTATGGTAATATTAAGGGTATTTACGTCATAATTGTACGTAATAGTTGGACGTCAATAGGTATGAAATAATGACTCACATATGACCCATATGTGATTGAAATCTTACGTAAGGCATGACATAACATGATGTCATCCTGACGTTAATTTTACGTAAATATGTTTACTGGGGTAGCCTATTATCATTCTTTGGTTAATTACAGATTCAGATACTTTCACAACAATTTTTAAATAATTCTAAATCTGTGAGTCATCATCTAGGTACACGAAATCAATTATTTACAATTTTATGGTGACACATTACAAATTCATGCATAAAATGAAACGGCGCCTATCCAAAATTAGTACGCAATCTTTTGACATGTCGCATTGCTACTTGCTAATATTTCAAAGAAAAGACAAAAAGTATGTGACAAAACACTGCCCTTGACACAAAAGCAAGATGAAAACAAAAATATGTACGAGTGTTTCATCTTCGTTTTTTCCAATTTTAACTAGGTAGGTACCTATTGTAAGTTTTACCTTCTAAGCGTTGTGCATTAAACAAAGTAAATTAGACTCTAGGTAGATCAAAGATACTTTAACTCTACAAGTTGGTTTTTAATGAAATCATTCATATAATTCATTTTCACATATGTCACCGTAAAATTGTAAAAACCGTTAGATTGTGAAATAACTAACGAGATTGTAAAAATATGTCAAAATATTCATAACTATATAATATATATTTATAATTTGACGAAAAAGAATGTGTTAAAACTTAAATTATAGGCAGTATATTCGCGTCGGAAGTCTATTAATATTATACAATTTCACTAGTTTTATTACAATCTAACGGTTTTTACAATTTTACGGTGACATATATATCAAAAATAATTGTCCCCCTTCCCCTTGTCTGTAACACAAGTTCTTCAGACAGTTTATCAATCAATCAATCAATATTAAATTTTAAATAATATGATAATAACTCCCCACACCGATCTTGATGACGGTGGCCGGTTTCAGTGAAACCTGGCCAGTTATGCAGTGTTTACGCAGTACACAAGAATACTCTCTCTTCCTGTACTCTCGTAATCCAGTGGGACGGATAACCGACACGGCTGACGAGAGATGAGGCGCAGGTCCGACTTTTTATATGCCGATCCGACGCATATATCATCTTTTTTGTCAGACAATCAGGTGATCAGCCTTCATTGTCCTAACCAACTTGGAAACAACATATTTTAATACCAATAATATAATACATCTATTTAATTAATATCATTGGAGAGGTATCATTGGAATCGGGAAAACAAACTCTACATTTTCCAACCGATTCAAAATTGCTGATATACCTATCTCAAAAATCTGGAATGTTAAATTAATATAAATTATCAGGTTATGTTTGTGTAGGATAGCGCAATAAATGAAGATTGTATTTTACCAAATAAATGATAGTACTTTTATACTGATAATTAAAGCAATTCGTGCAAAGGCATTCCCTAACCGTGCCAAAATATAAAAAACGCACAACGTTAATATTCAAGTTTTTACTTCTGCCGGCACTTCCGGAGTGAAACCCGTCTTTTATTTTCAAAAGTGGATGACATGACTGTTTGGGTCATATTAAAACATCTGAAGCCTTGAACCTGGAAAATATTTTTTGTCTTTTACGCTTCGCTTTCTGTAATGAACCAGGAAACGAGCAGACGCATCGCCAGATGGTAAGCGATTACTGCCGCCCACGGACGCTCACAACACAAGAGGAGTTACACTCGTCTGGTGTTGCGACTTGCGTTCCTGGTCCTTAAAATCCAAATAATGAACACCGAGACGAGAGTGAAGCGAAATGTTAAATTGCAAGAGTTTTTGATTTTGCCACATAGCCCGCCGCCGCTACAAAAAAGTAGTAAATAAAGTTCAATTTTGAATCGCTTTCTTAAAAATGTAGCGCCGCGTTGCGTCCCGTCTCGAAGTGAGCCAAGTGCTGACCCTGGTGTCGAATTTTTCTACAATAGGCAAGCGGACTGATTTTTTTTTATTGCATAAATGAATAGTACTCTTAAATATGAGTAACTTATCAGAAGAAACCGAATATCAAAAGTGAATATTTTCAAAGGTAGAGCGATTTGTATACAAAATTTCGCGAGTCTTTATACCAAAAAAATTTTTTTTTTTGCGAAATTGGTAAACAAAACCTACATCATTAGTTTACTCACATCATATACAAAAACATTCATTATGATAAGTATGAACTTAACCCATTCGCTGCGGCGGACGCCCATCGGCGTCTTTGGGCGTCACATTCAGATGCGGCATACGCCCATCGGCGTCTTTTTTTAGTAGCTCATATTTTGGCTAAAATAAATTATAAAAGTTTATACCTGCAATATATTATGCTCAAGTTTTGAAAATACAATAAGATAATGCACGCCGTTTCAACAAATTCAACTTTCTGCAAAATTGCCGATTCCTTTTTAGATGCGGAAGACGCCTAAAGGCGTTTTCCAGCTATTGACAACCTTTGGTTTTAATAAATTTTTCTTAAACTTTTCAGCCAACTGTAATACCATAAACATCTATAATAATATGTAATATTATTATCTATATCTATACATATAAAATCCTTTGTCCTGAATGACTGACGGATCAACGCACAGCCTAAACCGCTGATCGTAGAGACCTGAAACTTGCAGGGCTTGCTCTTTGTAATGCGTAGGGATCCGATAAGAAGGGATTTTTCGAAATTCGACTCCTAAGGGGGTGAAAAGGGGGAAAACAGTTTGTATGGGGCAACGTGATTCCTTGGTCCAATCAACTTCATATTTTGCACAAACATTATGTAACAGAATTGATGGAATTCGTGTATCATAGTTTATTGAAATTCGTCCCCTAACGGGAATAAAAAGGGAAAGAAAGTTGTTTGGGAGCGATTTGCTTTAAAGTTGATATAAAATACTCCTTAGTGCTTTTGATTTAAAGCTCCCACTCACAAGCAATCGATCGATTTAGTATTTACAATTTAAACATTTACTGGATTCGTAGTTGCAAGAAAATCGGTTTAGATAAAAATTAAATATAGTCTGAGATCCTAGGACCACCTTACTATACTTTTTATATGAAACTCGTATATATACGCGTAAATTTTGTTCCAACTTTTGACCCCCAGCGCAATAACTAGTAGAATATTTTAACCCAAAACAATGACTTTTAAGATTTTCCTAACAGATTTTTGATCTGTACGTTTGTGCGCGCTAATCTCAGAAGCTGCGGAACGGATTTTTATAAAATTTGTTACCGTAGTAGTTTAGCCCTTGGATAAACACATGGAACTCACTTTTTATCGCGGAAAATTTACGGGTTCCATGCGGTAGGAATTAGGATAGCTCTGCTTATAATTTTGTGTGGGTATTTCAATTCAATCGGTTCATAGTCATACCTACAAAAAAAATTATCAGTCTAAAGAATAACATAGAATAAAACGCTATAAAATAACCAGATATTTGAATTAGTTAAAACTACCTAGGTATTACCTAGGTGTATTATTATCATAATATGAGGAATAAATGAGAAGCTAGATGGCTTCGTGGTCGTACTGCTAACTCATATCTCTCTCAAACTCTGTCGTGGTCCCAACTAGGATGGGCGATCACAATCCAAATTATTTTTATTAAGTTCAAAGTCCAAAACGTCTTCCCATTCAAAAAAATTTCGAAATCGTTAAAATACTAATTATCGGGTACAAAGAAATTCTTACTTAATATTATACCTAAACGCGAAAGTTTGTATGTAGGTAGGTACATAATAATATGTTTAGTTTTTCATGCAATAAAGTGCAGTAAAGAAAATACGTAAATAATTTTGATGAAATTTGGTATGGTAGTGTTTATCCAGAATTAACACAGAATACTTTTTGCAGCTTATTAAATTTTATTTCTGGTACAGTTCCCGGTAGATTTCTTGAGTGTACCTACGAAGTTGCAAGAAACATTCAAATAAAAGACAACTGATACGGCTGTGCAGTGCCTACACCATTATGTATTCAATTTTGGTATTGGTATTTTCCCGAACAAGATTTCCCTCTGCCTTAAACCCAATTTCATCCGAGCGAAGCTGCGGGCAAAAGCTATTCTGTATACCTACATTTAAGAGGTAACGCCCGGGCTGTGATTGATTGACTACTGACTGATCTATCAATTAAACGCCAAAACTACTGGATCTAAAAATCGTGAAATTTGGAACATAGGTTATTCTTATAAATTAGGCGAGAATAGAAGTAGGTAAGGATATTAAATTACGAAAAAAGCACTAAATATATTTTAATTCAAAATGGCGGACACGATTTTTTTTTAAATACCGACATGGGTACAATTTTCAAGGTTTATGGGGGTGCTGATTACAAAATTAAGATGCATTATTGAATACAAGATGGCGGACACGAGTTTTTCTAGATTACCGACATGGGTGTCAATTTCAAGGTTTATATAGGCGTGCTGATTACGGAATTAACACTCATTATAATCCAAGATACGGGCCCGAGTTGGTAAAAAATACCAACATGGGTAACATTTCGGGTTCATGGGGTGCTGAATACGAAAATACCACTAATTTTGAAATCCAAGATGAGAATTTACTATAGTTTTTTTAAAACTTATGTTTATTTTACCCACACAAACTTTAGTTTGTGTGGGTAAAATAAACATAATTTTCTGTAACAGGCCGAAATCCACGATGCCGCGGGCAAATACAAAGACATCAATGGAACCAATTTCATTCATAGCCAATGCTTAGCTTTAGTCAATGAACATTTGTAGTTGCGAAAAGTCCAAAAAATATTCCGATATGTTAAATGAGTTTTTTAACGCCACCTGAAGGAAAAGAATTTGAAGTATTTAAAATAAAAGCAATTTCCTCAGATAAAAACATATAATGCTTTGTCTTAATGAATGAACACTTTTGAACATTTTTGAAATGAACAACATATCACAATTCACATACATAAAAACTTAAATCTAGGTAAGAATTAAGTTTAATTATCTCAAAATTAATTAATACGATGATGTTATACGATATATTTATAAAAAAAGATCAATACTATCAATAATACTATGTCAAATCTCAAAAAAAATCATAATATTATCATACTTGTATTCAGGTTAAAAAAAATTTAAAAATATTATTTAAAAAGTTGATATTAATATTATACTCCGGTAAATTTTGACATGAAAATAGGGGTCAAATAACAAAAATTCCGACAGAGCCAAATTTTGGTGGAGATCTTGGGTTTACCCTAAAATATAAAAATTTAAAAGTCCCCATGAATCCCATGTGAGCCAATAAAGTTATGCGAGGTCAAAGGTCAACATTTCAGGTTTTTTTTTTTTCGAAAACGGTAAATTTTATCAAAAAATACTGCAGTCTAAAATTGTAGATCTTAAAATTCTCTACAAAAATGGTCCTAATGATTTTTTCTCTAAGTATCATTGTTCCTGAGATATCGTGATTGTAAGTATTACGTTCTACATTATATGCACATATTTGCTACATATATACATACTAGCTGTCCCAGCGAACTTCGTACGGCCTTATAATTAAATTTGTTAACGTATTGACAGCAGCGCCACCTACTGGGTCCAATTGCAAATCTAAACCATTCTTGAATCCACTTGAACAAACACAAAAAAATCATTAAAATCTGTCCAATATGAATAATTTTCCCCGATTTTTTAAAATTTTCACTGATGCTTCGTTCCTATTTGTTGCAGGTTTATGTTATATAGCTTAAATCTTTCCTCGACAAATGGACTATCTAACACAAAAATATTTTTTCAAATCAATCAGTTCCTGAGATCAGCGTGTTCAAACAGAAAACGGAAGCCCTCAAAGATTAATAATTTTATTTTTTTCCACATTTTCCACTGATTCTTCGTTCCTATTGGTCGCAGCGTGATGTTATATAGCCTAAAGCCTTCCTCGACAAATGGAGTATACAACACAAAAATAATTTTTCAATTTGAACCAGTAGTTCCTGAGATTAGCTCGTTCAAATAGCAAAAAGACAACGCGAGGATGAACAAGTCAGTACTTCAAAAGTAAGTCCACCTCGCACTAGAGCGCACTAGATATCTCAGTAACGGTGATAATTAGGGAAAAAACATAAGAACCATTTTTGTAGATAATTTTGAGATCTACAACTTCGGTCTGAAGTATTATTTGATAAAACTTACCGTTTTCGAGAAAAACCCAAAAAACCTGAAATGTTGACCTTTGACCCCGCATAACTTTGTAAGCTCATATGGGATTGATGGGGACTTTTAAATTTCAATTTATTAGGGCAAACCCAAGGTCTCCACCAATATTTGGTTCTGTCGGAATCTGTGTTATTTCAATTGTCTAAATTAATCGGAGTATTATCTATATGTGATCTGCGTAATATGCTTACGGAAATTAAGAAAAGGTTTGCCACCCCTGTTATTAATTTTTTATTAATTTATATTGATCATTTTGCTACTCTTATCGCTTAAAACTAAAATATATGAGATGTTAGTCAAAAAAAGAAGCATAATTTATTTAATTAATACAATTAACTTAACATTTCTCGCCATATTCATCCAATTTTCACCATATAACAATTGAAGCCCAATAACTTCACACAAATAATAATTTATGCCGTAAGATTAATTTTTACGCCAAATACGCTCTTGAACATACCACACGTTTGACATAACTGAAGATTTTCCAATGAATTTAACGTAATAATGATTAATTTTTTAATAGTGTGCTGAAAACGCCGATCGGCGTCTTATTATTGCCCTTTGAGGTGCGGAAGACGCCCATCGGCGTCGCGACGAAAACCGTCCCCGCACCTGGGTAATAAGTGTAGTTTTTATTGCCGCATGGAATGGGTTAAACGCACAAATATCGGAGATATTTACAAATATATTCCTGCGGCCATATACTTCATATACTACTTCATACTACTTCACATACAAGTGACGTCATTTTTAGGTCGACTTTAGTATGGAGCGTTTTTAGGAGGCTCGCGAAATTTTTTATACAAATAGCTGTACCTTTGAAAATATTGACTTTTGATATACGGTTTCTTCTGAGATGTTACTCATATTTAAGAGTACTATTCATTTATGCAATAAAAAAAAATTGTCCGATTGCCAATTCTTACGTCATTTGCCTACTAAATTGTAAAGTAATTAATTGCTAAATAATTAACATAACAACATTCATTAAACTGTTACGACGGTTGATATAATAGAATCCGAGACTGGAGAAACTTAAATAATAATCCAGTACAAATAAATCCATACCTATACCTATTACCTAAATAAGTAGTTTTATTGGTAATTAGATATCTACATAGATATTTCATGATTGAAAATCAATTATGTTTTTCTGAAACCTGTGCTATAATAATCTACAAATTATTGATGAATAATTTCAACGTCCGAACCAATAAAATTACCATTCGCTACAAAACTATTGGTACTATTGGTTTATAAAACGAGTACTACATGGTCGTTCCTGTAAGAGATACTAATGGCTGCCTCCAGTCTCCTGGTAAAGAAAATTACAGGGAAAGTACAGATTAGGGCCCCAATAGTTGTTTAAGGAATGTTCGTAGGTATTTTCGATAAAACCCCCACATTACCGACCACATTCCTCTATTATTAATCGTGATGCGGCGAAATCGAACCCTTCACATATACAAAATGTTCGAAATTGTATTGGACTAAAGCCTTTTTGAAATTAACTACCACGGTCAGCAGTATTTTTTGTGTACCTTCCTTACCTGCAGTATTTGGTTCCATTGCAAGCATCTTTGAAAAATCTTTTGAGCAAAACAGGTTATTCGGTGAAAAAAAAAAAAAAAAAAGGAACTTTACAGCAAATCTTAAGTTCGGTTAGCCTGGCCACAGACGTTCTTAATTTGACATCCTACTAATCCTACTACCTAGTATTATTATAAATGTGAAAGTCTGTGAGGAATAAGGATGTATGGATGGATGAATGGATGTTTGTTCCTCTTTCACGCAAAAACTACTGAACGGATTTTGATTAAATTTGGTACGGTAGTAGTTTAGGCTCTGCGTTAAAACATAGGCTACTTTTTATTCCGAAAAAGTTCAGTGTTCCCGAGGGATACTTCATACTATATTGACGCGGGCGGAGCCACGGTGAACAGCTAGTAGTATTATAAATGTGAAAGTTTGTGAGGATGTATGGATGGATGTTTGTTCCTCTTTCACGCAAAAACTACTGAACATATTTTAATGAAAATTGGTATGGTAGTAGTTTGGGCTCTGGATTAAAACATAGGCTATTATCCCGAAAAAGTACAGTGTTCCCGCGGGATACTGTATTTACGCAGGCGGAGCCGCGGGCAAAAGCTAGTTCTTTATAAACGTCAAATTCAGGTCGAAGGCAAAGTTTCCATATAAAACACGCATAGACCACATATACGTGCTAATTCTTCCAGATTCTTAAATTTCAGTTCGAACTTTAAGGCCCACTTGCGCCAATCCGGGTTAAAGTTAACCCTGGGTTAAAAATCATGTTATCTCTCTCGTTCTTCGTATTTGTGAAAGAGAATGCATGATATTTTAACCCAAGGTTAACTTTAACCCGGATTGGCGCAAGTGGGCCTAAGAATGTCAAATTAAGAACGTCTGTGGCCAGCTTTTATCCTATTTATTTGGCCAGGCTTAGCGTATGTGTGATATATTGGTGTCTGGATATGGATTCAGATTCTTAAATTCAGGAAGGAATTCAGCACGTCTGTATAGCCAGGCTAATAATAATAATATTATGGTTACCGTAGCACAGTGTTTTTCAAAGTGTTCCTGTTCCCTGTCGCGACCCACACTTTGAAGAGGGGTCGCGAAGCTTCTGTAGGGGAGTTGCAAAAGATGGGGAAAACTACTGCAGTAAAAAAAATTGGAAAACAGTTGACCTAAAGGACATCCGTACAACTTCCCGCTAAGCGCTTAAATTTTATCTAATGCGTAATTTTTGAGCTCAAAAATATAAGTGCATCTAATCATTTTCACAGATAATATACTTTCGAAGCTCGGAGAGCTCAAAAGTGTTATGAAAGTTTATTTTTGACTATATAAAACACTATTTTCGAAATTTCAAACTGTCATAGCTTTGGAATAAATCAACCGATTTAAATTACGCGATTGGCAGCAATCGATGCAGATTTTCATGTCCTTTGAAAAAATGTAGAAAAAAAATATAAATGAAAAAGTTCGAGTTCGAAGTAATTCCGAAAAAAAAAAAAAAAACACTTTTTCGGTTTTCTTTCCTTTACGATATCTCTCGAACGAATCAACCGATTTTTACCGGATTAGCGGCGATCGACGTGGTTTTTCAAGGTTAAGAGCTGATTAGTTGCTTTATTTTCTTCGCGGCGGTCGCAAAATAATTCTTCCTACTAAAGTGGCCGTTGTCTTGAAAAAGACAAAACACTGCCGTAGCACAAGGACCTACTTATAAGGTAAGCAAAAATTCAATGGTGAAAACTTGTTCGCGTTTAAAATATCCTAACTTTTACTAATGTTATAAACACGAAATTTTGTAACAGGAATGGAAGTGTGGATTTTTGTTACTCTTTCAGGTGATAACTACCGAACGGATTATGATGATATTTGGCACGGTAGTAGTTTAGGCTCTGGATTGTTCCCGTGTGATTTCTCTTTGCGCGTACTAAGTCGAGAGCAACAACCAGTTTGAAATATTTGTAAAAAATACTCACCTAGATGGAAATTATAAATTCAAGACCTGGCGCTTCACTTGCAAGTGGGAATTTCGATTCATCATTCTTCAATTTTCACGCTGTCGAGACTTTTTCAATAAAATAAGTGTGCACTTTACCAGTGGCTTTAGGCTTTACCGTGCACTTTCGTAGTAATGAACAATTCAGATTTAAATAGGCTGGGATTATATAGTGTCCAGAATCCGGAGAAAATTCAGAGCATTGAAATAGACCTCAAGTCAGACTCATACTTTACATAGGTAGCGTGTTCCAGGCAGCATTTTTTTTAATTTAGAATTCTTTGTATGTGACTAGTGGAAACATCTGACAGCTGATTACAGCTGCCTGTCTATTCTCTAAGAACATTTTCAAATCTCGACAGCTGAATCCGCGGTGAGTGTCAATAATTTTTATATATTATTTGACACTCACCGCGGATTCAGCTGTCGAGATAATATATGAAAATGTTCTTAGAGAATAACACTGCTGGTGTTGAATCTTCTCGTGTAGGTAATCATAGTCCAGGTCCGGCGACTGAACGGACGTGGACTATAGATAAATTCAGAAATCAGAATCAGAGATACCTCGATTAAATAAATGTTCTTAACGTCTTTCGGGACTCGTTTTTCATTCATCGTCTGTCACTTCGATATAAAAACGATGATTGCCCAACATATGACATCAGTCACTGAACATGCGCTTTAGCGAGGTATAACTTGACATTCAAATTCTTACAATGAATCAATAACATGTGAACGGTCTACAGAATTAAGTAAAATCTATCTTAAATCTAAAATCCTATCCTATCTTAAACATGCAGCACTGTTTCGTGTATTGTTTAACTATAAATTAACCCTTAATTATAAACATGACATATTAAGTAAAATCAATAAAGTACGATCTACATATTTTAACTTTAATTTGGCGAATTGTTCGTAGTCGAGATAAATCTTATTAAAACTTACAAGAGCTCGGAGGAAAATCGAGTTACATTCAGATAGCCCGTCAACTTCTCGGGGAGAAGTTGTTTAATTTCTTTCATCTTTCATAACCATCATATATAGAGAATTCACTTTTAAATTTGTTTTAGCAGTTCCAATACGAGTAGCAGTTAGCACATGGTTAGAGCACCCTGCAAATAGTTGGTATTACCTCAGATTACTAAATAGTTACTATTATTAGAGTATTATAATTTACTCTACGTGCGTTTCCCGCAGGAAAACGTACATTTTGCCACGATAAAAAGTGGCCTATGTCCTTTACCTTTTTTTAATCGAAGGTAGGTCATCTATTGTGACTAAAATACTTTCCGGAATCCTGGACACATGACTCATGAGAATTGAGAGACGAGTCGAAAATTTTCATTGACATTTGACTCAACTCGTGTTTTCTATTTTCAGCTCTATAGTAGTGGCGCAGATTTCTATTTTCAGTGCTCTGAAATTTCCCCGGCCTTACGGATTCCGGGCAATGTAGTACCAGCCTAAAACTGAAAATGGTATTCTCAATTCTGATAAACGTCAAACCCGTTTTGATTGGTCCAAACTTCAAAAATCGGTTTATGATATTAAGACGATTCATTTATAATTCAATAAAAATAAAACGAAATCGTTAGTTAATTACAAGAATAGGGGTTCTGTTTGCAAAGGCATGTGCCCTTAAGCCCATGATTTTAATTATATAATTAACCAAAATTAAGGCATATTGAGCTGGATTTAGGACTTTTTACTTGATGAAATAAACTATTGCAGGTCTCCTACTAACTAAAACATCACTTTGTGTTGTAGTTTATAAAATCTTTATTACTCAAGTAAAATTACAAAAAACTAAAAAAATTGCAAAGTAAATAACTTAGTTTACATCTCCTCTCCAAATATTATGTTTGATACATACATTGTAGATGATACATTGCTTTTTGAATACAAGGCTCTCGCGCCTTTTACACCTTAGGCTAAGTTTACAATTTGGGTGATCCGTAAAGTAAGTACGCTGTGTTATGTATATTTTTGTACGTAGAAGTAAGGACCTTAACATAAGCTTAAGCCTTAACATTAATTACTTATCTAACACTAACTTAAGGCTAAATGGGCCGAGTAAACATGTCAACATAAACAACATCCGCCCACAGCCAGATTACTATTTTACCAATAAAAAAATGGTGAGGCAAAATGTTTGTATGGCCATATTATCAAAATCTCGTACATAATTGTACGAGGTTGATAGTGTCCTCGTATCTCGTATTTGTACGAGGAACCTCGTACGGTTGGCAACCCTGGCTGGCGGATAACAGCGTAATCCTATTCACATCGAGAGAGCAAACTTTAAATATCCTACTATAATATTATAAATGTGAAAGTTTGTGAGGATGTATGGATGTATGGACGGATGTGTGTTCCTCTTTCACGCAAAAACTACTGAACGGATTTTAATGAAATTAGGTATGGTAGTAGTTTAGGCTCTGTATTAAAATATAGTCTACTTTAATCCCGGGAAAGTAGTGTTCCCACGGGATACGCGATAGATTATTTACGCGGGCGGAGCCGCGGGAAACAGCTAGTAAAAATATAATAGGCATCTTCCTAAATAATCTAACATTATGCAGCAATATTCCGGTTCATAATATGAGAAATTGCCTTCGTAATATGGCCGACTGTGTTCATTTTATTCCGCATGCCGGCGACGTTGATAAATGCCTCATCCGAATACCAGGGGAAATTATTGAGATCATTAAATGGTTTTTGTTTACGAATATCTTGATTATGCCCGTCCCCTTCCCCGGCCATAATCAATTGTGAGAGGTCCTTGATAAAACTACAGACTCATGAAATCCTCCCGCCCTTTTATCCCTGAATTTCATTTCGTTCTTTTTTACTTTACGAAATGAATAGCCTCAAGATCGTGGTTACGTGATCTTGAGGCTTGTTACCCGGGCCAGCCTTTGTTTTGCATCATTTTCTTTCTTGTAATATTAGTATTAGGTATATCTTACTAGTTGATCCGATACACGTTGTTCTGTCTTAATCCTCAATTTTTGGTATTTTGCTCCCAATTTTCCAATATTTCTCACCTTTTAAACCTTCCTTGAACTTCCACAATTATTTCAAGACTAAATTTACCCAGTTGTTCTCGAGTTTTAGCGATACACAGGTTTTGCAATTCCTTTATAACTAGCTTATGCCCGCGACTTATATAACTAGCTTCGTCCGCGTGGAAGTTCCCTTAGGGGGCGAATTTTCAAAAATCCTTTCTTATCGGATGCCTACGTCATTACAATTATCTGTATCCCAAACTTCAGCAAAATCCGTTCGGTAATTTCGGCTGTGCGTTGATAAATGAGTCAGTCAGGTTTGCCTTTTATATATTTAGAAGACCAGTTATTTTTCGAATTAATTTTTATAAAAAATGTAGTTATTCCTGTTACGCGTGACGCGCGTGCACCGCGAGGGTCTCGCTCGCGTGCAGGCTGTCTGCATCATATGTAAGTATAATTTTATATACGTTTTTCTTATCATTTTTCCACCATTCGCGCGGACTGGAACATCCTATTACCCGCGTGCGGACGAGATCCGCGCGCGTGTAGCAACCCGCTCATGACAATATTAATTCATAATTTGTTTTGACCTTTCTCAGGCGGCACTGATATTAATAATTATTAATATATACTATTATTATGTTTATACAGTATCTATGACGCGAGTCTCGAGATCTTTCTTAATTCCGCAAGTCATCAAATAGGCTTAAACTGGGCCTGAGCTTACTTTTCCGCTCCGTTTCAATCCGACTGTGAGAAACGCCTAGTGAATATCAAGAGAAACTGCTAACAACCTAACACCTGCTTACAAAACTTAATTTAAAATTCGGACGCAAACGTTAGTTTAAAAAAGGCGTAGAAGTTTCAAACTAGGTGTAGAGAGTTTCAGACGTTTACTGCAGGAGGTGGCAGGAATGCACCAGGGTTACCACCAATTTCTAAAACAGACTTGTTGGGGATATTGTAAGTAGTTATTCTTTTCTAAGAACCATTCCAACCGATGTACAAGAATATTATGGTAAGTTTTACAGACACAAGACATTAATGCAATAGGTCTAAAGATAGAGAACCAAAAAGTTTTACAGGAATTTGGTATCTTTTTCTAATTAGTTTCTAAATAGGTTTCTAATATCATATGATACGACATACCTACAAAGAAAAAATATAATCCTACTACTATTCTAATTGTGAAAGAGGATGGATGGATGGATGTTTGTGAGTGTTTACGCAAAAACTACAGAACAGATAATGAAATTTGGTACGGTAGTAGCTTAGGCTCTGGATTTAAAAATAGGCTATTTTGTATACCTACTCAAAAAGGATAGTGTTTCTGCGATGAAATTTGGTATGGTAGTAGTTTTAATCCAGAGCCTAGGTTTAAAACATAGGCTACTTTTTATCCCGAAAAAGAAAAGTATTCCCGTGGGATACCCGGTAATATATTTACGCGGGCGGAGCCACGGAAAAAGCTGGTTTTTTATAAATGCCACTCATAAACGATACTAGAGGATTTACACGTTCGTAAGTAGATACGTTGGCCAAAAATTTCAATCCTTATATTATACTATGAATATTTTTAGTAAATAATACATGGAAACCTTATTACAATAACGTTACGTATTTGTAAATAGTAAATGGACTGTTTGACGTACTTTAATAGTTAAAGTTATATTTAGTTTGCCATTGAAGCATAACCCATTTTTTTTAAATGTACCTTTATTAACTAGGTAATTTATTACTTTTTTACATTATTACAATCAATACATTTAGTAAAAATTCAAGTAAGTCTGATATAATTAATTATACAAAAGACTTATCATGTTTTAGTAATTTAATTTCCCACATTTTTTAGTCTGCGAACCATTTCTATAATTTCCGTTAGCTGACAACCCTAGGGTCGGACACGGAGATCAACTTTTCTAGAACCTTAATGAGAATCGAACTCGAAATGTAATTTATTGCATTGCGGTAGTTTCGACTTTCGACGCGAAAGGATTTATTTAATTATACTTAATCTATTGGATAAGAGAGCGCCTTACTCACCGTTCAGCCTGCAAATCCAATATCATGGCCTTGAAGCGGACTTGTAGTCAAAAATTACTATAAACTAGCTGATGCCCGCAAATTCGTTTGCGCAGAACTAAAGAAAGCGGAACCCTATTTTTTAAACTGAACCCTAAAATAAAAGTAGCCTATGTTAGACCTTATAACATCAGCTATCTGCTAGTGAAAGTCCCGTGAAAATCGGTCCAGCCGTTTCAGAGATTAGCCGGAACAAACAGACAGACAGACAGACGGACAGACAAAAATTAAAAAAATTGGTATTTTATTGTAAGTACCGAATATACTTTCAGATTATAATTTTTAGTTTAATTATGTGAAAAGCTGTTAATTTGAAGTTACAAACAGACACTTCAATTTTATTTATCTGTATAGATATAGATATACAGCGTGTCCGGTAATTAATGGATAACCTTGAAATGTCTTATAGTAGAGCTTATGGCCGTTCAAAAAAAAATACAAAAAAAAAATCTATCATAATAAGTACCTAAGATAAGTTATTTTTAGAGAAAAGTCTATTTTTTTAGCTTATTTTTTAGTTTTTTGAACACTATGACCAGAAATGAATGAATTACATCTGTTTTTTAATGTTTTCATATTGTAGTATAACTATGCTGATAGATAGAAAATAAATTGTATTGCTCTTTTTTTTTAAAAATTATGCAAGTTGATTTATTTTAGAAAAAATTGCATAATTTATTTTTTTATCGAATTTTAAACATTATGGGTTTAAAAAAAATGTATGAAGGCATGAGTGACCAATAATTTTTAAATAATGCTGGTTTTAAGTAGATTTTATAATGGTACAATTCATCATTGTATCTATCATAAATAGTGAATTATTGCTAAAAAGTAGAAAAAATTACTAAAGAAATGTTTAATGTAATACTAATGCAATATGTTTAAAATTGTTACTTTTATGCGTGAAAAAAAAAAAAAGATTTATCCCTCCCTAATTTATTAGAAGATGTGCCTGAGGAGCTGAGGGACTCTTATTGGTTACAAAATGACGGCTATCCTGCGCATTATGCTGTACCCGTTCGTGCATATTTCAATAATACGTACCTAAACAGATGGATCGGGCGTCTAGGGCCAATTTTGTAGCCTCCGCGTTCACGGATCTTTTTTTTATTGGGGCTGCCTCAAAGAAGAGGTGTACCGTAAGCATATACGGTCTTTGGAAGAATTACGTAGCCGTGTTAGAGCAGCCGCATCAAAAAAATGATATAATAATAACTCCCCACCGATTTCTTTAATTACGCGCGATTCACGCAGGAGCAATTTTATAGTACCCAAGTGTGTGCGCAGTACACAAGAGCACTCTCTCTTCCTTTACTCTCGTAATCCAGTGGGATAGATAACCGACACGACTGATGAGAGATGAGGCGCAGGTCCGACTTTTTACATGCCCATCCGACGCATAGACTTGAACCAACCAGACTTGAAAAAAAACATTTTTTGTTTTCCAATGCGGGAATCGAACCCACGACCTCCGAGTCGAGAGCCAATGCTCTTACCACTAGACCACGGAGGTTGTTACGTTGACGATATACTAGATTGCTCAGAAGACCATGTATCCATAGATGTAGGGCCTGCATAAGAGTGGGAGGCCAACAATTTGAAAATTTATTGTAAATACGTGTTAAACGATGTTTTTATTAACCCCCAATGGTCAGGTACAATTATTTTTCTTGAAGATCCCCAATTACCTACTTTCTTTCTTTAGTACATTTTTCTCCTTTTCTACATTAATAGAAATAATTCACTATTTATGGTAGATACAATGATGAATTGTACCATTATAAAATCTACTTAAAACCAGCATTATTTAAAAATTATTGGTCACTCATGCCTTCATACATTTTTTTTATACCCATAATGTTTAAAATTCGATGAAAAAATAAATTATACATTTTTTTCTAAAATAAATCAACTTGCATACATTTTTTTTTTAAAAGTGCAATAGCTAGTGATACAATTTATTTTCTATCTATCAGCATAGTTATACTACAATATGAAAACATTAAAAAACCGATGTAATTCATTCATTTCTGGTCATAGTGTTCAAAAAACTAAAAAAATAAGCTAAAACAATAGAATTTTCTCTAAAAATAACTTATCTTAGGTACTAATTATGATAGATTTTTTTTGTATTTTTTTTTGAACGGCCATAAGTTCTACTATAAGACATTTCAAGGTTATCCATTAATTACCGGACACCAAGGAATTTGTAAGTATTATATACACTTGTATATAATACTTACAAATTCCTTGCCGGACACCCGATAGATGTTTGACACTATTGACACATTGGCTATTAGTACCGGTGCTGGATTTGGAGACTGGTCCGTGAATATGGCACTTTAGTAGTAAGTAGATAGCAGAGTACAAAATATAATTATACTTACGGTAGATCACAGTACCTACACTGTAGGTAGTGTGTACCAAAGAAATAGGACATACATTTTTAATCTGAGCACTGTACAGTTTATATTGGCTGTGTTTGGCGGAAAAAAGCGGTCGGATGCGCTCGTAAGCAAAATGGCGAACGCTAAGCGCTAAATAAGCAAAGCGACGGATTGTGTTACCGCTATTGAAGTTAGTAAATGTGTCCTGGTCGACAATTGTATTTCTTTAAGCGCTAGCAAGCGTTGTCAAGCGCTTTTTAAACACAGCTAATGCAAGTATGCTTACCACACATGGTCAAGAAGTTTGTTTTACTGACCAATGGCATAGAATGTTAGATCGAATAAAATATGAAATTTTGTAATTTCATATTTTTCATGATTTTGGAATTACAAGAGGTATTGCAGCATTTGCAGCGACTCTACCTACTTTCAAAGTGTATACTAATCTATACTAATATAATAAAGAGTAAAAGTTTGTTTGTTTGTATGTATGTTTGTTTGTTTGTTTGCATCGAATAGGCTCCGAAACTACGGGACTGATTTTGATGAAATTTGGCACAGATGTAGAAGAGACCACGGGGAAGAACATAGGCTACTTTTTATCGCGGCAAAATGTACGGTTACCGCGGGATTTCCTTTTGTCGCGCACGAAGTCGCGCGCAACATCTAGTAATATATAAAGTCAACAAGGAAAGCATTCGATGTAAATCTAATGTAACTGTTAGGTACAAGCTACCTTTGTTGGGCCAGTGTCGCCAGTGAAGGTAAATACTATTTCCAAGTTGCTGTCAGTTAGTGGCCTTATTCTAGAATCTAGACTACGGTTCCGAAACTTTGTTTTCATTACAGAATTCATGTAGAAATACAGTAGAATTAAATTACTCAAAATATTAAAACGTGTAAGGTTACACGATTTAACTGACACTTTACGTGACATGGCCACAAATTAATTATGTGGGTATTATCATAATGAAGGTTTGCGTGATATTTTTTGCACGAAATTATAATTACATCACACCTTTTCTGTTAGACGACCTCTGTGGATCAATGGTTGAGCGCGTTGGTGCTCAAGCCGGGGGTCGCGGGTTGGAATCCCGCCGAAGGAACAAAAAGCTTTTCTGTGTTCCTGGGTCATGGATATAATATATTAAATGTATCTACACTAATATTATAAAGAGGAAAACTTTGTTTGTTTGTTTGTAATGAATAGGCTCAAAAAGTACTGGACCGATTTCAAAAATTCTTGCACCATTCGAAAGCTACATTATCCACGAGTAACATAGGCTAAATTTTATTTTGGAAAAAAATAGGGATCCGTAAGATATTTGGGTTTTTCGGACACAAGGTGTAAAAATTCAACCAGAAAAGTTACTTATTATGCGTACGCTGCCTAAACTATAAAAGATAGAACCATAAAATGTTCTAATTAATTGTAGATCTTATAAATATCTAAAAAAAAAGTCCGCGACACACTATACCTATCTATGTCGAGTGAGGTACAACAACCATTTTTTTATTTAGAAATCTTGATTTTTTTTGGACTACATTTAAACGCGTTTATTTTACTCATGCTATTAATCCTTATCAAAATAAATTATTTCATCACTAAGTACAGTTTATGTAGATAATATTTGGTCTTTGAATGATTAAAATTTGAAGTTTGGTTTTGAAGTTATGGCGAAATTAAAATATTACGATTTCTGCTGCACGGCCCGTTGCGAAGTGGGTGACATTCTGTAGTATTAGTATCAGTATTGTACCCGTGCGAAGCCGGGGCGGGTCGCTATGTTTAATATAATAAAAAAACTTAAATATAATATCTATATACGAGTATAGTATAAAAGTATAAAATATACTTCCCGTTGTCTGATACCCGTAACAGACAAGTTCTTCGCACACTTAGCACGGGTCCAGATAGACGTGTCATGAAGCTTCTATTCCCACAATATTAATATTATTAATCCATCACACTTATTCGTGTACATATGCGTCTGCGTGTCACTGCTTCAAAATAAATTACTCTACTTTTTATGGTTTCTATGTTATTCTATTGTTATGCAAAACTTTTTTCCTTCCGTTCTACATGGGCCTAGCCAGGTTTTAGTTTCGGGGGGGGGGGGGGGGTGTTATATCATAATAATAATCACTTTCTTTAACCTATTACAGGCCCTGGGCACATTACAATCTTTTTTTCTTTCATTTTAACCTTCGGTTTTTTTTAATACGTTCTTTAGGCCAAAAACGAGCGAGCGAAGCGAGCGAGTAAATTTTTTTTCCTATTTTACAGGTTCAAACGACAAAATCTGTTCAAAAGTTAAACTATAATATCAACACTGAATAACGGTGAACTTTGGAAAAATACCATAAAATCAACCGGCTAAAACTGAACATCTGTAATAAATAATATAATGTCCTTTATGTTAACCGCGAGCGAGCAAATTTTTTTCCTATTTAA
The DNA here is from genome assembly GCA_905404095.1 of Glaucopsyche alexis. Lineage (NCBI taxonomy): Eukaryota > Metazoa > Arthropoda > Insecta > Lepidoptera > Lycaenidae > Glaucopsyche > Glaucopsyche alexis. The sequence goes on along the minus strand of FR990049.1, from coordinate 20,662,644 downwards.
GAGGTTACATCTGTTTAAACTTTAAACCCTAAAAGACTGTGGAAATAGGATCATTTTATAATATACATTAGAATAATGGGCGCCCATTTTTTTCGTTTTTACCTGTTTAAGCTTTAAAGCAAAACCCCGAAAGACTGTGAAATTCGAAAAATACAAATATCAAAACTCTAAAACTGAACGTTCGGTACAAAATTTTATAGTAATATGTTCTGTAAGCCAAACACGAGTGAGCGAAGCGAGCGAGCAAAATCTTTTTCTCATTCTATAGGTTAAAATCTATTCAATTGTCAAACTTAAACACTGAATAACGGTGAAGTTCGGAAAAATATCATAAAATGTTTGAACCCCCTAAACCCCCCCTGGCTGCGCCCATGCCGTTCTATAATATTATCTCCGGTGTTAAAGGGGACTTTAGACACTGGCCTACAAAATAAAGTATTACACTTTTTCCTTTTTAGGGTTCCTTAATACTCAAGGAACCCTTATAGTTTCGCTCTGTCCGTCCGTCCGTCTGTTTGTCTGTATGTTCGAGCTTCTAGCTTCTGTAATTATGAATATAAATGGATGAAAGGTATAGTTAGATCTCGTATAGATTTCGGTATTGGCATCATTAAATAATAATAATAATTTTATATTTTAGGGGTGGCTCTTTTTAGGCTCTCTTTAGGTATATGTGAATCGGGTATGAAAAATATAATATTTTTTTATGCCCCATCGTGTGGGATGTAGTTAGGAGATAGAGACTTGTAGTTCGCATGCTGATAGATCATGCTAAATCTTTAGAAACATATTTTTGAGCGAAATCGGACAGTATTTTTATAATTACCTTTCAAGTAATTCAAAGAAAACCTATTGCGCGTTGATAGTTACGTAACCATCCTTAAACATGTCCTGACATGGTTAGGTTAGGTCAAGTTTCATCCCCCCCGATGGTTGCACGCCTTGTCGTGGCGGTGGGGCTTAGTAACCGTGGGCTGGTCACCCACGGTGAAGCTAAGAGGCAACCGGGGCCGGCCTATTTGCCGCTGGCTGGCCCGAGGAGGGCGCTCCCAACGGGCTGAACATGCCCGCAGAGGACGCGCGTGGAGGTGGGACCGCAGAAGAAGAGGAGTGCCGGTATTACGGTGCGCCGTTCTCCCTATCTTCTGCGGCCGTGGAGGGATCGCAGGGGGAGAGGCGTGATGGTATTACGGTACGCCACTCTCCCTACCCCCTGCGAGCTGGCGGGGCCGTTCCGTCGAAACGGCGTTGGTGGGGCCGGCGGTGAGGCATGTCGGTATTGCGGTGCGCCGCTTGCCCTATCCTCTGCGACCGAGGTGTGGTCGGTGGCAGAGCCACAGACCTGATCTGCCACCGGGTACCAGTTGATCTGGTACCCATGGCTTCCTAGTAGCAGACTCAGGGGGAGTCTGCTACAGTACTGGTGGAGGCCGAGGAGGGAGGCGCACCTAATACCATCTGGTGCGCCCATCGTGGAGGGCCTTCGGGCTTTCATGATGGAGCCGCTTGTAGGCGGCTGCCGCGGGCGGGGTCGCGGATGTGTGTATCGTTCCCGTGGCCCATTTTATTAATTTAAATCTTTGATTTTATTTAATTCTTCCTCACGCATGCCAATATTTTTGTTATTTGTTGTATCTTGAAAAGTTATGGAAACCCCATGTGTTTTAATGAAGTCTAAACTTTAAGGTACACTGGTCAGCAATATTTAATAACTTTCTTTTGCCCGCGCTCTACCCGCGTAAATACTATTTAAATACAGTATCTCACGGGAAACTGTACTTCTTTGGAATAAAAGTAGCTTACCTACATGTTAATCCGAAGTCTAAACTACTACCATAGCAAACATAACAAAAATAACAAACATCCATCCATCCATCCGCACAAACTTTTACATTCATAATAGTAGTAGAATTATACCAAATAATTAAATATATATTTATTTATATGTAAACTTGCCCTTTATGAAAAAGCATATGGAAAATTACAAATGGCAATTATAGTTACTACAGAGGTTACTACAAAAACCATAATTAAAGAGCTAATGTTTCAACAATTTTTCATACAGCTGAAAGCGCTTAATTTCGAAGGCGGAATTATTTTAAGTAGAGGATATTAGGGAGGATTTGTAGAGTGGAGCGGAGAGGAATTTGATGGCAGGCTTAACTTTAAATTGTATTCCCGTATACGAATCTTCCACTTATAGATTGAAGTGCATACTTGTGTCCTACATTTGAATAAGTCTATGTGAATACTTTATTACCCGACTGCGGCGAAGCCAAAAGGAAGCGTAATGATTTTGGCAGTCTATGTACCTATGTAAGTATGTATATGTAACCGTAAAATTGTAAAAACCGTTAGATTATAATATACCTATTTAAATTGTAAAATGTTGATAGACTTCGGAGTTCGGACGCGAATAATGTGCCTATAATTTAACATATTATTTTTTAAACCACTTTTTGGAGAAGGTTTCTCCATTCGACCGTATATATGTTACAGTCATTGTGATTAAATAGCTATTATACATAATGACTGGTCATTATATATAATAACTATATTGTCTAGAATTCTAGATAATGTGATAAATTAATCACTTTGTCCGGATATTATTCATAATAGCGGGCCAAAGTTAGCTAAAGTAATAAACACGATTCAACTTAATGGACTATCCAACACAAAAAAAAATTTCAATACGATTTAGCAGTTCCTGAGATCAGCGCGTTCAAACAGACAACGGAAGCCCTCAAAGATTAATAATTTTCCCCGTTTTTTCCCTTGATTCTTCGCTCCCTTTGGTCGCAGCGTTATGTTATATAACTTAAAGCCTTCCTCGACAAATGGACTATCCAACACAAAAAATATTTTTCAATTCGATCTAGTACTTCCTGAGATCAGCGCGTTCAAACAAACAACGAAAAAGCAAACAAACAAGACAAAGCTCTCAAAGATGAATAATTTTCCCCGTTTTTTCCACATTTTCCCCTGATTCTTCGCTTCTTTTGGTCACAGCGTTATGTTATATAGCCTAAAGCCTTCCTCGATAAATGGACTATCAAACAAAAAAATATTTTTTTAATTCGAACCAGCAGTTCCTGAGATAAGCGCGTTCAAACAAACAAACAAACTCTTCAGCTTTATATAATACTAGCTTTTGCCCGCGGCTCCGCCCGCGAGAAATGAGGTTTTTTGGCCACTCCCGACTGTACTCTAAGTTAAATCTGTATCTTCCTTATCTTACGTTCTCTATTTAATTACTAATTGTTTGTCCGAAGCACTATCATACCATATTTCATTTAAATGGTTTAAACTCTTAAGCTATGAAAGACATTAAAAAAATATACACAATAGTACATACCTCGGGAACACTATTATATATCTTTTTGGGATAAAAAGTAGACTGCGCGTTTGTCAAAGCATAAACCACTGCCATACCAAATTTCATTCAAATCAATTCAACCGTTTAGCAGTAAAAGACAGTCAAAGTACACACAATAATAATACATTATCCCTTGGGAACACCGCAAATTTTTGGGACAAAAAGTATGCTATGTCCTTTCCCAGGACTCAAAGTATCTCTGTACCAAATTTCATCAAAATCGGTTCAGCGGTTAAAGCGTGAAGAGGTAACAGACAGACAGACAGACAGACAGATAGACAGACAGACAGACACACTTTCGCACATATAATATTAGTATGGGTATGGATATGGAAGTATGGATGTACACAAATGAAAACATTATCCCTCGGGCACACTGTATATTTTTGGGATAAAAAGTAGACTGCACGTTTACGCGTTTGTCCAAAGCATAAACCACTGCCATACCAAATTTCATTCAAATCAATTCAACAGTTTAGCAGTAAAAGACAGTCAAAGTACACACAATAATAATACATTATCCCTCGGGAACACCGCAAATTTTTGGGACAAAAAGTATCCTATGTCCTTTCCCAGGACTCAAAGTATCTCTGTACCAAATTTCATCAAAATCGGTTCAGCGGTTAAAGCGTGAAGAGGTAACAGACAGACAGACACACTTTCGCATTTATAATATTATACTAGTTCTATTTTGATGATCATGAGTGAGTGAGTGAGTGTCGTAAATGCGAAACTTTGCTTTCGCTTAACTTCGGAACTAAATGACCTACAGACTTGAAAATTTGGATTTTAAGTATGTGATTATAGCTTACTGGATGACGAAAATTTCTGCGTTCTGGTCTTATCCAGAGGTTCTCAAATAGGGGCCTGAAAATGTGGCGAAATGGTTCCAGTAAAGGATGGTACGGCAGTGTTTGCTTCGCGCTCGACTTGGCGGGTGCACTGCCGTGCCCCCAGATAAGTATATTAGTATTAGTATATTAGTATGGAAGTATGGATGTATACAAATTAAAACATTATCCCTCGGGCACTCTGTATATTTTTGGGATAAAAAGTAGACTGCGCGTTTGTTCAAAGCATAAACCACTGCCATACCAAATTTCATTCAAATCAATTCAACCGTTTAGCAGTAAAATACAGACAAAGTACACACAATAATAATCCATTATCCCTCGGGAACACCGCAAATTTTTGGGACAAAAAGTATCCTATGTCCTTTCCCAGGACTCAAAGTATCTCTGTACCAAATTTATCCAAATCGGTTCAGTGGTTAAAGCGTGAAGAGGTAACAGACAGACAGACAGACACACTTTCGCATTTATAATATTAAGTAAGTATGGATATGGAAGTATGGATGTACACAAATTAAAACATTATCCCTCGGGCACACTGTATATTTTTGGGATAAAAAGTAGACTGCGCGTTTGTCCAAAGCATAAACCACTGCCATACCAAATTTCATTCAAATCAATTCAACCGTTTAGCAGTAAAATACAGTCAAAGTACACACAATAATAATACATTATCCCTCGGGAACACCGCAAATTTTTGGGACACAAAGTATCCTATGTCCTTTCCCAGGACTCAAAGTATCTCTGTAGCAAATTTCATCAAAATCGGTTCAGCGGTTAAAGCGTGAAGAGGTAACAGACAGACAGACAGACAGACACACTTTCGCATTTATAATATTAGTACTAGTATGGATGTATATTAGTATAGACTACTAATTTACCCGCGACTTCATTTACGTAGAAGGAGTAGCGTTTCCACCTCACGACTGCCCGCCGCGTGCCGTAGATTATTATTGCGCGCATGATTATTTTATTACTGCGATATCTTCTAAAATACTCATTGAAATCAAATTATGTAAACGGCAAATTTCTTCTAAATTAAATGCTTGTAATGAAAAGTGTACCTATATACTTGTATAAGGATTAATTTCATCTTTATGAAAACACCCTCACAAATAATGCTTAATTTTAGAACTGTTAGCATAAAAAGGTTATTGTAAGCCAACCTTAAAAGATAGACATATACAGTCGCGGACTTTTTTTAGAACTTTTAAGGGAAAACAGTTCTGTTCTGTTGCATCACTAAGTTGAATTGTGTTTATTACTTTAGCTAACTTTGGCCCGCTATTATGAATAATATCCGGACAAAGTGATTAATTTATCACATTATCTAGACAATATAGTTATTATATATAATGACCAGTCATTATGTATAATAGCTATTTAATCACAATGTCTGTAACATATATACTTTTTTTAAATGTTTGTTCGCGGATAACTTCGTCGTTTATGAACCGATTTACAAAATTCTTTTTTTGATGTAAAGGGTATAATCCCGAGCTGATCCCATTGTCAAAAAAGTGGTGACCTGATGATAGGATCCATGAGGAATCGAGGGAACTCCTCAAAATTTATAAGGACACATAATATGGTGATTTTGAATTTTTCTGAAGTAGTCCAAGCATATGCTACTAAAAGGTAAGATTTTGCTCCAAGGTTTACCCTGGATCCAAAGGTACAGTATAGAACTCCTGACTCCTTATAGATACATATTTGGGGGTTTTGGCGTTGTTTATAGAACTGAAAGCATATGCCACCATGTCAATTAGAGTAATCATCATCATCACCACCACTATTACACCATACATGATAATCACATTATGATGATGTAAAAGGTACTTCTCATAGTTATAGACCTATTTGCAAAATTCTTTTGTTGTTGTGAAAGGTTTAATTCGAAATTGGTCCTTTAGTCACTAAAGTGGAAACCTGATGATGCGATCCATGAGGAATAGATGGAAATGAAAATGGATTTATATCGACACATATAGTGATTTTGAATTTTACTAAAGTAACAAGCATATGCTACCAAAAAATAAGATGTTGCACCAAGGTATACCCTTGATCCAAAAGCACTGAACAGAACTCCTCAGTCTTTAAAAATATGCGTTTGGAAATTTCGGCATTGTTTAAAGAACTGCAAGCATATGCCATTTTGTAACTTACAGTAATCATCATCATCATCTTATTGACAATACCTAATGGAAGCTTGGCGCGTATTCAATAATTATACATTCGATCGTTTATTTTAGACGTCCTTATAATCTATACATATAAAATCCTTTGTCCTGAATGACTGACGGATCAACGCACAGCCTAAACCGCTGATCGTAGTGGCCTGAAACTTGCATGGCTTGCTCTTTGTAATGCGTAGGGATCCGATAAGAAGGCATTTTTCGAAATTCGACTCCTAAGGGGGTGTAAAGAGGGAAAACAGTTTGTATGGGACAACGTGATTCCTTGGTCCAATCTACTTCATATTTTGCACAAACATTATGTAACAGAATTGATGGAATTCGTGTATCATAGTTTATTGAAATTCGTCCCCTAACGGGAATAAAAAGGAAAAGAAAGTTGTTTGGGAGCGACTTGCTTTAAAGTTGATATAAATACTCCTTTGTGTTTTTGATTTAAAGCTCCCACTCACAAGCGATTGATCGATTTAGTCTTTACAATTTAAACATTTACTGGATTCGTAGTTGCAAGTAAATCGGTTTAGATAAAAATTGATAAAATCCTTTGTCCTGAATGACTGACGGATCAACGCACAGCCTAAACCGCTGATCGTAGTGGCCTGAAACTTACATGGCTTGCTCTTTGTAATGCGTAGGGATCCGATAAGAAGGGATTTTTCGAAATTCGACTCCTAAGGGGGTGTAAAGAGGGAAAACAGTTTGTATGGGACAACGTGATTCCTTGGTCCAATCTACTTCATATTTTGCACAAACATTATGTAACAGAATTGATGGAATTCGTGTATCATAGTTTATTGAAATTCGTCCCCTAACGGGAATAAAAAGGAAAAGAAAGTTGTTTGGGAGCGACTTGCTTTAAAGTTGATATAAATACTCCTTTGTGTTTTTGATTTAAGCTCCCACTCACAAGCGATTGATCGATTTAGTCTTTACAATTTAAACATTTACTGGATTCGTAGTTGCAAGTAAATCGGTTTAGATAAAAATTGAATATAGTCTGAGATCCTAGGACCGCCTTTCTATACTTTTTATGTGAAACTCGTATATATACGCGTAAATTTTGTTCCAACTTTTGACCCCCACCGCAAAAACTAGCTGGTAGGTCTTACACTAATCATTTGGTGTAATAGTTTATCGTTAGCAATTTACTTTCAAATACGAATTAATTTCCCATTTGATAGAAGCAATTGATAGCCCGTGAGTGGGGAGCTTTATTTTTAATTTGACATAATAATATATTGTCATCATGTTGAAAAATAAATCTGACAAGAATGCGAAAGTTAAATTTGATGAAAATGTCTTTGAAAAACTAGGCACCTAAATATTTGCGATTGCTGCATTAAAATAATATATTCATAATACATAGGTATTATATCGACAGCAACTACGCAAAAGGTCGGAACGCCAAAAATGCAATTTTACAGGAGAGCGAATTTTGTTTTCTATAGTTAATTATTAAGTTTCTTTAGCATTCACATTCGTTGTTTTTGCACTAAGCGATAGTTTTTAGCTATATATACATAGTTCGATAAGTTGTTGGTTATAATAAATAAAATTTCTTGTAAAATTTAGCATATCAGTTACATACGACCATATACTCAGTAGACAAAAGTCGTATCTTACTGTTACGACTATTTACTTTTAATCGATATGTTGTAGATAAGTCGTAGGTGGAAGTTACGACTTTAAGCTTTGTTCATATTATAAAAATTACAAAAAAAAAAAGGTCGTATGAAGGTATTTCATACATTAAAAAAATCTGAAAATTAAGCTTCTATCAAGTTTATTAAAGTATTAATATTCATATAACTATATAATTTTATAATTAATTAATTATTATAATTCAAAAGTTTTTTTTTGCCTAACAATAAAAAATGTTAGAAATTATTTTTCCTATTCAAGCTAAATTTGCTAATACTTCTTAACCACAAAATAGAATATTAAATTGTGTACATAAATTGAAACAAATAAGAGAGAGAGAGAGATATATATCAAGTTCTAAAACAAACTTTTACTTTTAATCAATAAATATAAATTATAATTTTTAACAAAATAGGTATAAAGGTTTCTGCATAAAAATAAAAAATAAAAATTATTCGGAAGAATCGCTATCATATTATGTGAAATATTCGAACTATGCATAATGTTTTCGTAAAAAATATGGTATTCTTCAGATATTATACGAGCTCCACAAAGGCTTAATAAGTTGAATATTGCAGACGTTATGGTTAAATGAGTAGTTTGACATAATTCTAAAATAATATTATTTATATCTAGTATATTATCATTATTATTCCTTCTTCTTGAAGAGTATATTATTTTCTTCTTCAAAATGTAACGATACTTTATGGTGTATGTTTCAGAAGACTTGACTTCAATTTCTTTAATTTTGCTCCATGAAATTTTTTGATTACTAGTGTTTTTTTGCCCAATGTCTTTTATTAAGTTGCCAACTTAATAATAGAAATTGGGCAAAAAATATTTTAATTAAAGAAGTTAGCGAAAATGCCTTCAGGTGGTGGGGCCATACCTCCTGGTTGACGTGGTGGTACCCAAACTATTGGACACACAAAGCATTTTAACACGTCATGTAAAAACGTTTCATCCTGTTGAATCTCACTGTATATGACCTAGCTAAACAGGAAGGTTTTTCGGAATGAAAGGTCAATATCTCAGTAAATTTTAGAATTATATTTACGCACATAAAACATCAACAGACTGAAATATTTTTACATGTGTTAAAATGATTTGTGTCATTTCTCTGTCCATGACAAAAGTTCGAGTACCACCACGTCGATCAGGAGATGAAAACTGACTTCCGAACCGAATATTAAAAGAGTGCCCTACATACATACATACATATAATCACGCCTCTTATTACCCCATAGGGGTAGGCAGAGACCACTTCTTTCCACTTGCTACGATCCTTACATGCTCGTTTCACTTCGTCGACTTTCATACTTATCATCCATTCCTCCTTTTACATTCAACGTAGTGAAGCGGCTCTCCATGGGCCACTTTTCGCCTCCGCAAGAACGAAACGTGATGGGTGGCGAACCACATCACCGTCATTTTGGATATTTAAATTATTTTTATGATTATCCATTGCATTCCCACGGATTGGCAGAGAGGATAGGAATAGGGAAAGGAAAGGATAGGTGGTGTGGAAAGGAAGATTGGTAAGTTAGAGTGGAAAATAGGAAACGTGAGTGAGTAGAAAATATGAGTGGAAAATATTACCGCCCAGGAGGACAAGGGATAGGACAGCAATAGCTAGGAAAGTCGGGGTCGCATATCCGTATACTACTACCGGACAGGTAAGTTGGGATGAGTGCCCATACATTATCTTATATTCTTCCCATTGGTGTTCAACATCAAGTGGTAGTGGTGATTTTGAAAAATGTATACTTCAATTAGTTAAAAATCTAACATAGAATATAAAACGAGTAATATTATTTTATATTAAGGACCGTATTCGGAGACGCGCCGCGCGAAGTTTAGGTTTTTAGCGCTACTCTCACAACGATCGAGCCTCGCGCCACAGTATAAAGAACAGTAAACCATCTGCATACAAACGTGCCGCGTTTCGGTTTTAAATCCGCAATTCCGCACGCCTGCACACACCTCGTATAATAATTTTCAAGAACACCAGCCAGCGGGCTTAGCATGGCGATCCGAAGAAATAAATTTAAGGAAGAAATATTTTATCCAAATAGTGAGTTGCAAAATAGTTCTTAATCCTTGGCGACAAGGTTGCCAATAGAAATCAACATTTCTAAACAGACATATTATCTAGTTTTAAAATGGCTGTCGGGAAATCTTCTGTGAGAAAAGAAAGAGAAAATTCGGGAAGAAAAGAAAGATTGTTTCCAAACGACAATGCATCGACCTTGCTGCCTTACAATAAGACCTATTTTTAACCCCCGACGCAAAAAGAGGGGTGTTATAAGTTTGACGTGTCTGTCTGTCTGTCTGTCTGTCTGTGGGTGTGTCTGTCTGTCTGTCTGTCTGTCTGTCTGTGGCATCATAGCTCCCGAACGGATGAAGCGATTTCAATTTAGTTTCTTTTATATTAAAGGTGACTTACATGCGAGTGTTCTTAGACATGTTTGATGAAAATCGGTTGAGCCGTTTAAAAGTTGTGGGGGGTGAAAGCGGGGAAGAAAATCTGAATGTGCAAATATACTCGAGTAAGGTCTCAAATGAAAGCGCACTGAAAGAGAATATTGATGACTTAATCGACAGTGTTCGTAGCTTCGTTTGATGAGAAAATTGGTGGTGGGAAGATCAGCCGTTTGAAGATGATCAGCTCTTTTCTAGTTGATGAGGGGATCTGACTAACTTTCCAATGTCCGATCGATTCAAAATTTGGTACTGCGTTACTTCAACGATATTCAAAGAACATGCTTATGTAACCATGACTTGATCAGCCGTTTGAAGATGATCAGCACTTTTCTAGTTGATGAGGGGATCTGACTATCGTCCACATGTCCTATCGATTCGAAATTTGGTACCATGTTACTTCAATGACGTTGAAAGTATGTATATGGTAAGGTAATCATTATTTATACCTACTTTAAAAAGGATAAAATAAAAGTAAAATTAAAAATTTTAAAAACCCCCGACACAAAAAATAAACTCTAAAAAATAATAAATAATATTTTAAACCTATTATAATTATATTATCACATATAATATTATGTAAGTTGAAATAATTTTATTTTCCAATCGTCGTCTCGTCGGGGGACCGCTATGTGAAAAAAACACGTGTAGTCGCAGAATGAACAAAAGAATTTACTCCGAAAAAAATTTGCTCATACCTACTTAAATGTAATTCGTAATAATTAATTAGCTGTTGTTGTAAAAATACTTTATAAACTTTAGCGGTCCCCCGACGAGGCGACGATTGGAAAATAAAATTATTTCAACTTACATAATATTATATGTGATAATATAATTATAATAGGTTTAAAATATTATTTATTATTTTTTAGAGTTTATTTTTTGTGTCGGGGGTTTTTAAAATTTTTAATTTTACTTTTGCTACAAATGGTATTAATGTTTCTTCAATCTCTCATTTTGTAGACTCTCCGATGTTTCTGCGATGTGCATGCTAAGCCTGCTGCTCCTTAGCAGAACCGGTAAACCTTCAGGTACCATCGACGAAGTGTCCCAACCCAACACCATACATTTTTTGACCAGACCAATAGTCGTCACCAATACCCCAAAGACTTCGAGAGCCAAATTTCAAAATGGCCCCAAAAATCTCAAAAGTGGGGCCATTTAACCTGAGACACTTTTTTCTTCATAGTGTTTTCACCATACGTCAAATTTCAAAATGGCCCTAAAATTCAAAAGTGGGGCCATTTAACTGGAGACACCTCCATAGTATTTTCAATTTCAAAATGGCCCCATTCACCATACGTCAAATTTCAAAATGGCCCCAAAAATCTCAAAAGTGGGGCCATTTAACTGGAGACACGTTTTTCTACATAGTATTTTCAATTTCAAAATGGCCCCAAAAATCTTAAAAGTAGGGCCATTTAACTGGAGACACTCTTTTCTCCATAGTGTTTTCACCATACGTCATATTTCAAAATGGCCCCAAAAATCTCAAAAGTGGGGCCATTTAACTGGAGACACTTTTTTTCTCAATAGTGTTTTCACCATACGTTAAATTTCAAAATGGCCCTAAAAACCTCAAAACTGGTTCGCGGAAATTGAACGAACGACACATGCTTAGTGCACAACGCCGACCGCATTTTCCTGTCCTGTTCTGTCCTGTTGACCTGTCGCGAGTTTAAGTCGAGTCACTAGTCCTGATCGAAATCCATTCCACAAGTCCAAAAACTATTTTCGAAAGGTTTCGTGAGAAGGCTATTGGAGGGGTCAAAAAAATTTTTTGAGGGGGGGGGTGTCTTGACGTTTTTGAGGTATTTAGGGAATCTGATGGAGCCAAATTATAGGGCTCGTTCTCCCGATTCCAATGATACCTCACTCGGGGGGTCTAGGGGTCCAGATGACTGAGATATGCCTCGAGGGGATTTTGGGGGGAGGGGGAGGGGGGGAAGGTTTCGTGAGAAGGCTATTGGAGGGGTCAAAATTTTTTGAGAGGGGGAGGGGGGTTCTTGAGGTTTTTGAGGTATATCCCGGGTTTCGTTGGGAATTTAGGGGATCTGATTAAGCCAAATTATAGGGCTCGTTCTCGCGATTCCAATGATACCTGACTCGAGGGGTCTAGGGGTCCAGTTGACTAAGATATGCCTCGAGGGGAATTTTTGGGGGGTGGGGGGATGGGAGGAGGTTTCGTGGGAAGGCTATTGGTAAGGTCAAAAAATTTTAGAGGGGGAGGGGGGTTACATTGTATAGGGGGTGGGGTTTTTGGTGTGGAGGGTTGTTGGGTTTGGTTGATTGATGATGAGAGAGAGAGAGAGAGAGAGACAGAGAAACACACCGCACGGCTTACAACTATGGCAAAAAGTGTCGTTACAACTTTTGGTCTTAATTTTTTCCGTCTCCCTTTTGCAACGCGCCAGAAGGAACTTCGTTCCAAAAGAAATATTTACTTGCTCAACAGAACAAATGTACCTACTATTATTAATTATACTGTGGTTCGATCGCGATCTGTAGATGCGGCGTAAAGCGACGTGCTCTCTCCTCGGAGTTGCGTGGCGTACTGACCGCAGCGGGCGCTCGCACATGTATTTGTGGAAACTCGCCAGTTCATAGTAATTTGTATGAAGAATTTGAGCGAAAAAATTGGGCATGTTTATGATTTCTTAACACAAAATAAGAATATATTTACTAAGAAATAAAGATTTCATCTACTTCTTTATAGTTTTAACTTTATTATTTGATAAAATTAGTTTAATAATTCTTGATAATTACGACTCAGTTATTATAATACGGGAGTGCGATTTACACGTTTTCAGTGATATTCAGATTTTTTTTTACACTTATCCATAAATATTATCTTAAATTCGAATGTTTCAGCGGCTAGTAACATTCATTAACTAGCCGTGTGATTTTTTTCAAGGTTGTGGAGTATCTTTTTCTGTATAATTCTCTTATATTCCCGACCCTCGATTGCCGTATAGGGCCCTTAAGATATATTTTAGCCATAACATAAAAGCAGACAATCGTATCTTTATTTTATAACTAAGCATAATATAGTCGTATGCCTCTGATGAGTCTTTATACATTTAGTTAAATTTATATTATAAACAAGCACATAGTCGTAAGTATCAGTTACGACCCTTATAAAAATTATTTGTACGTAAAAAGTCTTAACCGACCGCAACAAGTGATTGAAATCGGCGCATGTAGTCATAACATAGGCGTTTCGACGTTATGCTTCGGAATTCAATATTTTTTCTTAGATGCTATCAATTACTATTAAATGCTTAAATAATATATTCGAATGACAAAATATGATTACTTTATAAGTCTTTTAAATACTAATGTAAAAAGAAAACTGTAAAACTTACCCAAAAATTTCATTAGTTGAAGCAGAATAAACTTAACTGTTCCTATTTCCTAATACTAATTTTAAAATCTGCGATAAACGTGTGTTGCTCATGTTTTAGTGTATAAGTATAATATAATTCAAATAACAAAATTAATATAATACAACAAATACTATATAAAGACTTTACACTTTAAAACAAAATTGCTAGCCTTCAACTGTAAGTTGCGACGTCGTTACTGCGGGCTCATTGGTTGGCAGCGGTGCTACAGATCCAAACCTATCTTCGTATTTGTCGATACCGCGTTGTGCGCGGGAACGTTTAATACTTAAGACTATTGTTCATTAAATATATCATTAACTAAATAATATATTAAAATTTGGATTTTATGGTCATGTAGTCCTTGATGCGAAGATTTCAATTGTACAAAAAACTAATTTGGCCAAAAAACGAGTTCCGACTTTATGCGTAGTCGCTGTCGATATTACATTTGTATACTATTTCAGTCATAGATGTATAATATTTCAGTAGAATATTTTGAGTGTAGGTATACCTAATTAAATTTCTTTCTCTTTTGTTGTTATATGTAATATTTAATTTATTTGTGCTTGATTTATGAGTGTTTAATACATATGTTTTTAGTTTTTAACCCAAAACAATGACTAAGATTTTCTTAAAAGATTTTTGATCTGTGCGTTTGTGCGCGCTAATCTCAGAAACTCCGGAACGGATTTTTATAAAATTTGTTACCGTAGTAGTTTAGCCCTTGGATAAACACATAGGACTCGCTTTTTATCGCGGAAAATTTTTGGGTACCTAACTACCTACGGGTTCCACGCGGATAGGAATTAGGATAGCTCTGCCTATAATTTTGTGTAGGTATTTCAATTCAATCGGTTCATACGGTCATACCTACAAAAAGTTTTATCAATCTAAAAAATAACGTAGTATAAAATGCTATAAAATAACCAGATATTTGAATTGGTTAAAACTTTACCTAGGTTAATCCTAATCATTAATGTGTATGATTATTATATGAGGAATAAGTGAGAAGCTAGATGGTTTCGTGGTCGTACTGCTAACTCATCTCTCTCTCTCAAACTCTGTCGTGGTCCCAACTAGGATGGGCGATCACAATCCAAATTATTTTTATTAAGTTCAAAGTCCACAACGTCTTCCCATTCAAAAGATTTTCGAAAACTTTAAAATACTAATTACCGGCTACAAAGAAATCCTTACTTAATATTATACCTAAACGCGAAAGTTTGTATACAGTACATAATAATATGTTTAGTTTTTCATGTAATAAAGTAAAGTAAAGAAAATACGTAAAGAATTTTGATGAAATCAGGTATGGTAGTAGTTTATCCAGAATTAATACATAATACTTTTTGCAGCTTATAAAATTTTATTTAAGGTACAGTTCCCGGTAGATTTCTTGAGTGTATCTACGAAGTCGCAGTAAATATTCAAATAAAATACAACTGATACGGCTGTGCAGTGCCTACACCATTAAGTATTCAATTTTGGTATTGGTATTTTCCCGAACAAGCTTTCCCTCTGACGCGAGCGAAGCTGCGGGCAAAAGCTAGTAACTAATAAAATATATCACTAAAAAGGGTGAAATTATTATTTTTAAACAAAAAAATTAAACTAACTTCCAAAATAAAAATACACAAAAAAATATGAAATAAAACTTATTTTCTAAATAATTCCCCTTTTAAATTTGGCTAAAATTTTAACTATTTCTCTACTCAATCTTCTTAATTTTAAAGTCGTTACCAGAAATTTTTAACGTAAGTTCATAAAATATTGTAGGGATTTGAATGAAATTTGGCACAGATGTAGATAAGAGTAGACCACAGGGAAGGACATAGGCTACTTTTTATCGCGGAAAAATGTACGGTTTCTGCGAAATTAACTTTTGCGCGCACGAAGTCGCGGGCAATATCTAGTATTCATTAATTTTCTAATAGTCTAGAATGATGGAGACAGAAAGTGAAACAAAAACATTCTCATTAAATACATGATCCCGTGTACACACGCCGTGAATTAACCACACTTGTGGGTGAAAGATCTTCAGAAAAATACTCAGTTTTTTTTCTCAGTTTTGAATAATAATAATAATAATAAGACTTTTATTCATAAAAGTTTGGACTAAACACCTACACATTACATTAAAATAAAGTAAGAATTAATTACAAAGTTGCTAAGGGATAGGTAGGTGGTATAATAGTCAAACCAATGAAAAGGAGTCCACTCAGGTAAATGACTGAGGAATACCACAGTCCCTGATATATTTACTCCCTGAATACTTTTATGTTTTTATCTAAAACATTTAATATATATTTATTTGAGTCAGAAAATGTATAAATCTAAAAAAGTTACGAAACAAATCTCAAAGCCGCCAGCCACCGGCCACTTTGCCACTAATAAGGTAGCCCCTTGGGTGCAGGGTGCCACTAAGGCCTCGCTAACAAGCTAGAAAGGGCCTTAAGCTGGCCTCGGTATTGTGGCGGGTTTATTCATTTATCCGTTTATTTCTTAGTCCACTTCGACCTTTATAATAAATAATATTATATTTCTAGCTAACAATTCTTGAATTTAAAAAACTCGTTTGAAAAAGTCATGAAAAACATCGTTTGGTGACACTCGCGCACGAAGGATTTCGTGCAAAGCGTCAAACAAATCACGTTTGTTGTATGGGAGCCCGACTTGAATATTTATTTTACTCTGTTTTTTAGAATTTGTTCTTATAATGGCAACGGAAAACATCATTTGTAAAAATTTTAACTGTCTAGCTGTCACAAGACATCCGTTAAGGAGATACATCCTGGTGATTGACGGACGGACAGACAGCGAAGTTTCAGTAATTGGGTCCCGTTTTGAAAATGAAAATGATTATCTTTTGACTGCAAGTCTTAAATTGTAAGTACCAGTTTAATTACTTCTGTAGTACAGATAAGTGGTCATAAAGAGGTCACACAGCCCAACGGGTACTATTAACTAATACCAGTATAAATTACTATGTGGATTGTGGTGTTAAGGGATTTTGCTGGCGCGAGTTTGACTCGGCCCTTTAGGCTTTACGACACTTTGGTACGGGTTACCGTATAAAATTACCTAATAAGCGTCTTCTGGGGCCAAGATTAGCTGATGTTGAGGATTTCGGGACAATGTTAACGTAGCTTTTGTTATTTAGGGCCGAATATTAAAACGCTAATCAAAATTAGGAGCTCTCCTGGCTGTCGCTATCTCTGCTAGCCGAAAAGACAAGGACAGCATGTGATTTGAGCGTCACTTTTTAACTTAAGGGGCAAATAGCCCCTAAATCGCTCAGTTTGAGTCCTAACTACTCCGAAAAATGGGAATAAAAAAATTCAAAAAAATATACATTTCATACTTCAATCCTTCATCTTTAATATCATCGTTAATTTTTTTAATACGACGAAGATTAATATTAAATAAATTAAAATTAAATAGCCCTGTTTTCAGATTTCTTTTTCTATCTACTTACTACCTACTACGGCTATAAAGATGGTTCTTTTACGAAAATGTGAAGAATATATTTATCTAACATTTCATCGTTGGGTTTTTCGAAATACCGTTTTGTTTTCAAAATATACGTAAATAACTATTATTTTATGAAAATATTTGTAAGCGGTGCGTGCGCGGGCGCGCGGGACAGTGAGCCGCTGACTTTCGTACGAGGAGGTTGTGTCACTCTCCACGGTGCCGCTATTTCGCAATCGTTTATTTTACTCTTGAAATAATAGGGAACAACATGCCGTAAAAAATAAATTATGTAAACCTTAGCGAGCACTCTGCCTGCGATAGAATGAAAATGTTCGATCGTTGAATGTACTTTTTTGTTCCTTCAACTTCTTACTTGAAATTTTAATAATATATTAATATAATATTATATAGTATATATTATAGTATAATATTTTATTATATAATATGTACTTGTAAATTTCACAGAAAGTGTATAGTCTATTTCTATGACGACCTCTGTGGCTCAGTTGGTTGAGCGTGTCGTTGCTCAAGCCGGGAGTCGCGGGTTCAAATCCCGCCGACGGAACAAAAAGTTTTCTGTGTTCCTGGGTCATGGATGTGTATTAAATTCATTCATTCATTCATATAATCACGCCTCTTTCCCATAGGGGTAGGCAGAGACCGCCTCTTTCCCGTAGGGGTAGGCAGAGACCACTTCTTTCCACTTGCTACGATCCTTACATACTTGTTTCGCTTCGTCCACTTTCATTCATACCATCCATTCCTCCTCTTACATTCAACGTAGCGAAGCGGCTCTCCATGGGCCACTTTTCGCCTCCGCGAGAACGAGACGTGATGGGTGGCGAACCGCATCGCATAAATATGTGTATAATATAATAAAAATCTTAATTATGTGTATAGTATAAAAGTATTAAATATACTTCCGTTATCTGGTACCCGTAACAAAAGTTCTTCGAGAACTTACCACGGGATCAGATTGACGTGGTGTGAAGCGTCCATAGATATATTATATTATTTCTGTTTTAATTGTCTATTTAGTATATCAACGTTTTGAGGTATATAGTATATGAGGTAAAAATGCCTAAGCGACATTTATTTATTTATTTAACACACATACAAATACCATTACAGACAAAATCCAATTCGATAGCGTAGGAGAACAAATTCATATTTTATATAATACATATTATGATATTTCCAGTTTAAATAATAATAATTGATAAAAAATAATAATTAAAGAAAACATAATAACTAAAGAAAGACACATAATATGACGCATAAATTTAGTAAACTTTATAGAAGAGTGATTTAACGTTAAAATTTTTAGAAAAAAAAATCATTAAAAATCACAAAATAGTCGGATTTAGATGGTTTTAACATACATCTATATATCTATATATCAATAAGATACAACGTGTATCTTATTTTTATAGCAATTTTTGATATTAAAACGAGTCATATAGCTTTCGAATTACAGGCAGTTTATGTCGCTTAGGTAAAAAAGTCCTAATTCGAAAAATAGGTAAAATTATCTAAGCTATCAACGAAAGTTATGTAATAGCAAGTAAAATTGCCTACATTTTATTTTAAAGGTTTTCAGCAACATGTAAAAATAGATAAGCTATAGATACATTTTCTGTAATAACAGGTAAAAATAACTAATTCCAAACACTTTAAAAAAATTATAGGAGTATTCATCTAAATGGCCTAAGAGTTTATAAAATAAAACAAGATAAGTTACATAAATGTTGCTTACATTAAGAATTTTCTACGGCTAAAGTTATCTTAGTAAATTTATTATTCAATGACATTGTAAATTTTTGCTCCTAACTGACAATATTCTCCTTCTTCTTGTTTATAAAAATTAATTGCAGTTCCCTTGTCTGACTAAAACGAGCTAAAACGTTAGCTAATTTTGATCTTGAAATAATAAAAAATATAGAAGTAAAAACTCAAGGCCTAGGATTTCAGCCCATTGCTTTATACTTAAGCTGCGGCCCCATTCCTTGAGTTCTCTCTTGGTAGTGCTGGGAGATATTCCACATACCGATTCTGGGCATGACACCGTGACACAATTGGCCCAAAGCCCAAAGCTCATCCGCGGTTTTGTTGCCGGAGATATTGCCGTTGCCTAGAACCCATACCAGACTGATGCTGTTATCTCGTCCTAGCATGTTTAGCGTTTGAACACAAGCCATAACTAATTTAGATGAAAGAAGAAGGGGCAAAAAGTCCCCATCCTTGTAGCACTATAAGACATATTATATCAAATGAAAGGGCTTAAAAAAAGTGTCATTGTTTTGTATGACGAAAATCCTCTAAACTATGAGAGAAAAAAGTAAATGAGGGTTAAAAAAGTTTAAAAAAATCATTCTATATTATTGCACCGTTTCATAGTGTTGCTACTATGGAAAAGTTTTTGGAAAGTAATGGTATACACTCAACTTTAGAAAAGTGTTATATTTTGATAAACTGCCTCATATTTTGATGAAATGTATGGAATGATAATAAAATACTAAAAATAAGCTCTTTCCTCAATTTTTTCGCATATACCTAATTACTTTCTGGAAATTGTTTCTTACTTGCAATGCTATCGAATGGTGCAATAATACAAAATGTATTTTTTTTTCCTAATTTGCGGATTCGAATCCTGGCCTGGAAAAGTGGGTAAAATCAAATAATTCAGATAAAACAATTACATTAAAATACATATAATTAAATAGCAAAAATAATTTTAAAACGATTAGGTATAGAAAAAAAGTAAAAAAGATATAGTACATGGTGAATTATTTTTCTGGGCGTTGTAGGAGAAGTAAAAAAAAAATTAGCAATAGCAATTTAGCCCTACGGAATATCGAGGCCGACTTGATGAAAACTTAAACTGCATCATTTTTGATAACTCATTTTTCCTAGACAGGATTCGAACCCATAAATTATGGTAAAAAATACATCCTGTGTACTGCACCTTTAAATAGTATCGCAAGTAAGAAACAATTTCCATAATGTAAGTTTGTGACAAAATTGAGGAAAGAGCTTATTTTAGCATTTTATTATCATTCCATACATTTATTCAAAATATGGGACAATTTATCAAAATATAACACTTTTCTGAAGCTTGCTGTATACCATTACTTCCCGAAAATTGTTCCTTATTAGCAACACTATGAAATGGTGCAATAATACAGGATGATTTTTTAAACTTTTTTTCACTTATAACTCTCATTAACTTTTTTCTCCCATGGTTTAGAGATTTTTCGTCATACAAAAAAATTACACGCTTTTTAAGTCCTTTGATATATGTCTTGTAGTGCTACAGTAGTGGGGACGGGATCCATACAAAAATGCCCCTTCTTCTTTCTGCTGCTGTCAGTGCCTTCAGCGCAGTGTGATTGTTCTGACAGACTGCGCTGAAAGCATTGACAGTAGCAGAAATATCATCTAAATTATCCTAATCGTCTCTATAAGATTAGGATGTTTTATGGACAAGGACAATCTGTAGGCTCTGTAGTGAACAACTCATCACAGCCTCAAACATGGTTGTAAATTGTCCTAAGCAAGTATATAAGCAAGCCTGTAGGTGGCATGCCCCCGTAGAAGGTCCGTCCACCCGGTTGTCTTTCCTGGATCCGTCCGTGTACCAGACTATGTCATTGGAGTGAACATTGATTCCTATCCTCTACTCTCCCTAGACGATAGGAAAACCTGGTGTTGCTTTGAGAAGCTATGCACCTTGATCATATCGTCTGATGGAATGGCCATGATAGGTGTCTTAAAAAGAGATGAACAATATTTGTTATATTCTGATAATTTTTTTATGAACATCAACTTGGCAAAATCGCTTTAAAATTTCATCATAGTAACATATTTTGTCGGCAGCGTTAATTCGTTAATCGTTGAAGTTAATTCTTAACCCCAGTTAACGTAATTTTTCCAAGGAATCCACGGAAAACTTTTTATTCTCTTATGGATTCGAACCCACGCCCTCTGGCTTGAGCACTAAAGCGCTAACCACTGAGCCACAGATATCTTCATCTAAACTGATTCAATTTAAGTCTCTATAACTCCTGAATTTATGAAGTTTTTTGGACCGTTATAGTTTTCGTTCAAAGTTTATTACATGGACTACCATCATGAATTTTTCACATTTTTAGAGCCAGCCGTTTGGCTTTTAGAGGGGGGGACGCCGTATTTTAACAAGAAATGCGCTTAAAAGTGGAATATCGCGCAAACGGATACGTACGTACATCAAAATATAATCTCAGAAACCTCTCAATGTTCTTATAATGTATATGTACCTAATTATATCTCCCCTTTTCGTGAAGGTGTAACCAAAAATTATCTTCATTTATTTTAGCACTATGTCGACGTGATAAATAAACTTATCCATTCAAAGTTTCATATTTCAAGCACCACCGTTTGGATGGACAGACGGACGGGCGGACGGTCAGTCAAACGGAAGGACATGACGAAACTATAAGGATTCCGAGACATGAACTACGGAACCTTAAAAAAGGAATAATAATGAAACCACACCGATTTCAGTGACTGTTACCAATTTAATTAAAAATAGACCAGGTATATATTTTATTATGTCCAAGTATGTGCGCAAAGTTTACTCCCATAACCTAGTATATTGATATTTTCTACTACCGACAGGACTAACTAGCGAAACATTAGGCGCATAAATATAGAAATATATTTAGCAATGTTTGCGTTCATTAAGGTTCCCACACACTGTAAATTTAATACTTTTAGTTACATTTTATCTAACCGACGACAAAAAAAAATATCTAACCGACATACTTAAAAACAAAAGTTTTCAAGTAAAAATATCTACATAGCACGAATAGTTATTGTGTCAAATATGTAAAACTATCTTTACGCCAATATTGTTTTATTTCACTATGGGTAAAATTCTACAAGTTGCACTTTCGTAAAATAATGGTATCAAATTAAATGCACTGTAGGGACAATTCACAAATAATTTGTATGGAGAAAATGTACAAAGTGTTCACGAAAAGATTTTTTTAAAGAAGTAAAAATATTTTTGTGCAAATAAAAGAAAAGTAAAAACATGAAAAATAGACTAAGTAGATTTTTAAAATTCTTCAAAATATCCAAATGATTTTTTTTATAAATAGCTTTTTGTTGTCGCTTAGTGAACATAACATTCATGATTTTGTATAAATTTCACTAAGTATATCTAAGCGACAAAAAAATCGTCGTAGGAAGACGACGATTAGACCAATCGACGCAGAAAAAAAAATACAAACTCATTGATATAACTCATTTTCGGTATTTTTGTCGCTTAGGAAAGCGAAAAAACACCTAGTGGATATTTTAGTGATTCTGTCAATAGCACTGAGTATTGCATTTTGGTGGGCGTAGAGGTGGAAAATGAAATCAAAAGTGATGGGTTGGAAGCCGCATTGCCTACCAAATAATTTCTAGATTTCGGGAATAACCTCGACCGGCTTCTACAGAAGAAGGAGAAGCGGCTTATACATTCTACGTTTTTTCTTTGCTCATAGACCAGAAATAAATTAATATTTTCAAGTTGCATTTAAATCAATCCTAAAGTCGTATAAAAGGGCCGTTCCTCAGTTTATAATTTGAGTCGCGGCGCGGCCGCGCGCGGAGATCGCGAGCGCTGCGGGGTGTATGCGGGTGGCGCGGCGGGAAGTGTTAGGCCACGCCCGAATCTGTGACGTCATCTACGTATATTTTCGCCTTAACTATCGTTTGAGTTTCCGGCCGTTTGCCGCGTAAAAAAACCAACGTGTTTTTGAATCTATAGTACAAAATACCTACACAGTTATTCGTAAAATTTTGGTATATACATTTCTACAGTAATAATATTAAAGCTAGCGAATGTTAATTTTGTTTGAAACCTGAACAATATTGAATTATATTTATTTATTATAATATGTGAAGGGAAAAAATCAGCAGAGTACATTTTAACAATAACAGTGCCACCGGAGGAGTATGCAATTTGGCCCTTAAAAATTAAAATTTATGTGGGGCGAGGGCGTGTAGTAAGCAATTTTTTTTACAATAATGCTTAGGAATACATAAAAAAACCAACAATAAACACTATCTTCAGTTTATTTCACGCGAACGAAGTTGCGGTTAATAGTCAGTAGGTACCTATATATTTTTATATTTTCGTAGAGCCTTAGTTAAATATCGTTTTATGTTTTACATGATATGTGACCAGTTACTAGAGGGTCAATTCTGCTAAATAAAACCTGCAATACCTAATAATATAATACACTTATAATCAAGTCCCGATACGCTAAAACCGCCAAACGGTATTCTCATAAAAGTTAAATCAACATGAAACGCGTTCTGATTGGTCGAAGCTTTACAAAATTAGTAAGTCTAGTCTAGTCTATAATAATAAGTCGCTTCACTTAAAATACAATCAAAGTAAAATGAAAGTCTACATACGAGAATTGAGGCTCAGGGGTATAATATGCTCATCAGTGGGCCTAGCAACTGGGACTCCTACGTACATTTAGTCAAATCGTACAACGACGAAATATAATGCTCGTATAATGAACATATCCTGGCACGTTAAATATAATATTCACTTTGACACCCGAAATTTCTTTATACTGATGCATTTACTTCAAAGTAACGAGTGAAAATTTTACGAATTTCCTTCATTAAAAATCCTCCCGCATGACATACTCGTAATATCAAAACCCAAAGATTTCAAAACTGAAGATAGGCTATGATGTACATTTGACGGAACAAATCTTCATACGAGAAAAAGTTACGCCATCTTGGTTTTCACCTTACTTCAAATGTCAAAATGGCCCAAAAACCTCAAAAGTGGGGCCATTTAACTGGAGCCACTTTTTACCTTAACATGACTCGTCTATAACACATAATACGTCGTCTATAATATACGTCTATGATTAAAAATGTTCAATACAATATATTTTACGTGAATTGGCTCTCTGCACTTTTCACGCAAAACTCTTGTTACTGGTGACGATTAACTACCTAACTCGCAGTTGAAATCGCGACGTAGCTTTATTTAATACTAGCTGATGCACGTGGCTCCGCCTGCGTAAGTAAAGTAACCCACGAGAACCGTACATGCCTATGTCCTTTGTCAAACTCTAGACCATCTGTGTACCAAATTTCATTTAAATCGGTTCAGTAGTTTTGGCGTAAAAGACGGACAAACAGACGCACACAATTACCCATTTATAATATTAGTATGGATAGTATTTAAATTATTTTATGAAAAGTAAAACCGAAGTATCAGAAAACAACTAAGTAGCACATATTTCATCTCGTGGACCGAGGACGAGACAGTTTAAATTGCAAACAAGTTTTTGATCACATTTCAGCAAATAGTTGAGCTGAAATTGTATCAAGTGGCTCGGTGAATCTGGAATACTTCGAGTTCCCACTTAGGAATTTCGACGAAATTCAAATTAAGATTTAAATCCTATCTACAAGTACTTTTTATTTTTATTACTAGTGCCCACAACTTCCTTTGCGTGGAACTAATGAAAAAGGAACCTTATTTTTTTTTGTTTAAATCCTAAGATAAAAGTAACCTAAATCCTGTCACAATGACAGATAGACAGACGGTCAGAAAGACAAACAATTGTTGTTGGTCTACGAACCGTACAGCTATTTAATCATATTAAGCATTTAGTGCAAAGCTTTAATAGCTTTGAAATTACCAACAAACACATAAAATTTATTTGTTAAGAGTTAAGACTAGAATATATATTGATTAAAATTATTATTTTATTGCAGTTTTAAAATTGATTAGCACTTATTCGTAGACTGTACTTATGTGTTTAGCAAGAAGAACACAGCCGACATTTTGAAAATAGGCACACATATTTATTATATATATATACAAAAATACTTTTAAATGTAAAAATTGGGCCTATTAGCCCAATTTTTACATTTACAAAAGTCTCATGCTCCGGTTACTATAGGTGTACCAGAATCTCATGGCAAATAGGGAAATAAAATTTTGTAGTGTGCAATATTGGGGAAATTGGATTAAACGATCTTGATACTGGTTAATATTTAATTATGTCTTTAGTATTATTGAACATGAATTATTATAATAAGACTGTATGAAGAATGTTTGGTGTATAATATAGAAAACTAGCTTTTACCCGCGGCTTCGCCCGCGTGGAATAGTGTTCTTGGAGAAAAAACTACTTCGGCGAATAATTCTCTACCTACTTACAGCAATATACTACTGATATAATATTGAAAATGTTTTTAGGTTTGCCCAATGCAAATTGTTAAAAAATATCACCTCGACACGACATGCGCGACCACTTGATAATATACTTACATAATATTATAATATATTTATCGCACTTGAATATAAATTTTACCATAATCTTATAATATCTTAAAGACTAAATACTTAAAGACTATTATTTTAAAAACTCGCATCAAAATCCGTTGCGTAGATTTAAATATCTAAGCATACAATATATACATAGGGACAGACAGATAAAGCTACTTGTTCTATACTATGTATAACGCGGTCACATTAACTTGACGCATGGGCTTGATGACGTCATTTTGGCGTTCTGCAACTACAACAGAAACAAACAAACAAACTGCAACAGAAAACTAACGAAAATATCGACGCGTGTATCGGTAACAGAGATGTTGACCATAGTCAAAGAATATATATTACTAACGTACCATAGTGACGTTTGCCCGGCAAGCTAAGGGAACGCGGTGGGAAGCGGGCAGGGCTTTGCATTCCAGCGATGCGTCAAGTTAATGTGACCGCGTTGTACTATGTAATATGTAATAAGTAAAGTTATTTGAACTAACAAAACTGACAAACCACCTCTGGATATTCCATAAGAATTAAGAACTGCAGTTACTTTTATATGTATTCTGTGCTGCAGTTCAAAATATTCGTGAACCTCTTTATACTGTATAAGTACGTCCCGCGTTTTCGATAGCGCGATGTAGAAACGCGAGCGCCCGCGCCGCGCAGCAACACTATATCCCTGCATTTTAAATCTGTAATATCTTCGAAAATATTCATTTAAATTACATGCCTTAAAGGGCACTATTGATCTATCTTAAATGCACAATGTATTTAAGGTACTTAATTGGATAAGGATTAATACTATATTGCTTAAAATCGCTTTGTAAATAAGCTATTAAATTAAAATCAAAGTAAAGGATAAAAAAAAATGGTTATTGTGGGTTATCCCTAAGAGATAGACATATGCCATCGCGGACTTTTTTGTAGGCTTTTTTAAGATGAATAATAAAACTTTAGTACATAATTTTGATCTATCTCGTAGTGTTTAGCCAGCATTTTCAATATAAGCGCAAAATATGTGATTTTTTAGGACTTTGGAAACCTCTAAAATTATCTGTGTACCTCTACTATGTTATGCATATCTAAAAACCTTCCCGTTAAATCACTTTTCAAGATTTAAGCATACATAGGGACAGACAAAAAAGGGACTTTGTTTTATACTATGTAATATAAAGATATTTCATGAAAAATAAATCAATCGTGAATTACTTTATATACTTATTTATTACGAATAACATACAATTAAATTGGCAACAGTTTATTTAATGTTAGAATTTCCTTCCGAACTGTATAGAACTCGTTTACTTTATTCCTAATCAACTATAAATCGAAACTGTCTTATGTTGATTTTCTTTTTTCCTCCTGTCCTCCTTTTACCAGGCATGGAAAACAAACCATCATTCAATGTGCCATCAGCTACGATTCACCGTATAGTAATACGGGAAATACCTTTAAAGAAGTCACAATAATTACCTAAGAAAATATTAAAAAAAAACTAAAAGTATCAAAACAACTCACTCTAACTTACCGGTCAACTCTACCACGAGCTTTAAATTATAAGATTGAGTTCGATTTACACTTTCTTCTTTCTGTATTTTACTATAGACATAGAAAACAATATTTCTCGCTTGAGATTGAATTGCCTTTTTGGATATTTTCACAAAAACAACAAATTCCAAGAACTTATTCACAAAATTTTAGCAGCGGTTGACAGAACACGTACTTTGATTTGACGGGTAATACTTGACATTGCCATATGAAAATCACATTTTTTATTTTTTTTTAAATGCCATCAGATTCTGGTAGACCTATAAGCTAGCCAACATCCACAATCATAATATTATAAGTAGTTTCCAGGTTTTATAATATCGTTGTTTCCAGCAAATAATATTTTACGTTTATACGTATTGCAAATATTTAGAACAGAAAATAAGAAATTGAAGTATGATGATAATATTATAGGTATAAGAACAATTACAAAAACTTACAAAACAATATATTACCTATATACTTTACGTTTGAAGTTCAAAGAGGAGGAGAAGAGGAAATTAAAACTTTGAACGCTAAAAATCAAATGGGTCTTCTTTCTTCAGTATCATAAAATTATACAAATACAATTAATTACAGGACGACGTTCCTCCTGGTCCTACAGACACAGAGATATGATTAATTGTTGGACAGATAATATTATGTTCGGTTGTAATTAAATAATATAGAGTACATATTTTTGGGGTTTCCTACTTGATAAGGATGCTTTTATTCGAGCACAGGACATTAATGTTACAGCTGTCTGTTAAATGAGCAATTGTTGTCAAAATCTAAATATTTTTTTTAAACATTTTTCCTACCACCGGTTCGGAAATTAACCCGGCGAGAAAAACCCGGCGAGAAACCGATAAGAAACTCGCACGGGGCCACCTTTTAGCAAAAAGATGGAAAATGGTTCTTATATCTGCATTTGTGTCTATTTATGTTGTAACTATATACCTACCTATGTGTCTATTTAAATAAAAGGAGATAAGATAGTCACTGACTGACTGATTGAAATAAGATACGTACGTAAAACCCTAACCGCTAACGGTGGGAATGTGAAATTTGGAGGGAGGAGGGATTTTGATAAAAGTGGTAAATCCTAGGTTGAAAGTTTGTATCGAAAATCTAATTCTGCATCAAATTAAAATTGAGATTCATACTAATCAATACGTAATATTAGATATATGGTTTATTAAAATTTACCCTCTGAGGGTGAAAAATAAAGGTTAAATGTTTGTTTTGAAAATATTTAAAATGTGTTTCAATTTCTATAAAATTTAAAATCCAAGGTAATAAATACAAATCATTGAATACATAATATTAGTTTTTCTAGTTTCATCCTTTAAAGGTGTGAAATGGGAATTTGGGCCGCAGATAGTTAATCGGCCGCAGATGTAAAAATCCATTAAAAATTTGAAGTCACCACGTGGGTGAATTTAAATTATTACATTCACAGCATTAAACAATAGTTTTAAAATGACATCTAGGTACTCTATGATCGTTCTATTCAGGATGCTCCTACAATAATATAATAAACCTCATGTTGAAGCTGTTAAAAGCATTGGAAAAGTATAGTAATTTTCGCAGACAATAATAGACAAAGGGATGGATGTATACAAAGGCCGCAATTAGTCTGTTGTAACGGTGGTCTAGAAAAACAATGAACCATACACTTACAATAATATGTGGTAGAAAATGTCAAGAGCAGTGTTAAGCCGAGATTGCACGCCGAGGCAGTTATTAACGATTGTTTTTACGTTACGACAAACCAACGATTTGTCCCCTAAATGTGCACTTGACAGAATCGCGAGGAAAAAATTAAGTGACTGCTGAGAATAACAAAATGTGTAATCTCAGAGCAATAACTATCTGTAACAATCAAGAATAACAACATTAGAAATAACGTATGCAGTTTGTATATTTCAAGTAACATCTAATGTTATTACCTGCAATTTAAAGTTTTATTTAAAGAAGAATGTGCAAAATACCCCACCCTTGTAGCACTACAAGACATATATGAAATGAAGGGGCTTAAAAATCTGTCATTTTATTGTAAGACTAGCTTTTGCCCGCGGCTTCGCCCACGTTAATATATTATTCCGTGGGAACACTACTTTTTCGGGATAAAAAAAATCCTATGTCCTTTCCCAGGACTCAAAATATGTCTATACCAAATTTCATCAAAATCAGTTCAGCGGTTAAAGCGTAAAGAGGTAACAGACAGATAGACACACTTTCGCATTTATAATATTAGTATAGGTATTTTAAAAACTTTTGCGGTTTGCTGCAGAGTAGGCATCTACAGACACACGAATTTGGTACGGAGCGTACAGCGGACCATATCCGCAGACCGAATCCGGTGTCGCTACACACGCACGGATTTGGTACGATACAGTGGACCGAAAAGCTCGACACTCGTGTGTTCGATTTTCAGTTCTATTGCATTAGCACAGAGTTCTATTTACAGTGCTGTTTTTCGACGACGCGATGATTCCCGAAATTCATTGATAACAGGCAGTGATATCAACTCTCAAAAATTCTTCTCCCCAAACTTTACCCCTGATAATTATACCATTGACAGGTCTAAGAGATAATAAGCTAGAAAGAAAGGTTATGTATGCGTGAATAACAAAAAACTAACTTGTCTTAATCTGATTTCACTCCCAATATTATATTTTCATATCCCTGACTATATACACACATTTAATAATTTTTATTATTACATACAAATTGATTCATAAGGAGTAAACTCTAAACATCCTGGCCCCTAGTAAACCCCCGTAGATATTTTCCCTAATGTTGGGTGGTAAAACCCTAAGTTGGCAACACTGACACCGTTGTACGGCCTAACCGCCGGACTGCTCTACACACGCACGGATTTGGTACGGAGCGGACCAAATCCGATGCGGATAGCTCTTCGCCTTTTTCTTATGTTCGCCGGACTGCCCTACACACGCTCGGATTTGGTACGGAGCGTACCAGATCCGCTGTACGCTCCGTACCAAATTCGTGTGTCTGTAGACACCATTATTCGTAATAAGATACCTACCAAGCTTCAAGTTCAACCTAATATACAATTACTTAGTACCTATAATATGGTAGGATACTCAAAAATATAACATCAGTTTAAAGTTTATATCATTAAAGAAGACGAATATTATAAAAGTTAAAAATATTTTTTTACAGAATAGAATAGTATTTGAAATTACTCGTATAAAACAGTTATTCTTCTATTCTGCTAAGTCAATATCAATACGGTAAAAAGACTATGGCTGTGTTCCGCCGAAAATAGAGCTTGTTAGCGCTAAAAAAAACAGATTATCCGCCAGGGCACATATTTTGATATTACTTCAATAATGCTAACATAATCCGCCATTTTGCTTATTTTATACCAGCGGTTGCCATTTTGCCTACGTTTTATTTTCCGCGGAACACAACCTATGTAGGTATGCGGTTTAATTTTGAATTTCGAACGCAAATATTTCAAGAGCCTGAACGAAATAATATCAAGGTACATTTTTACCGGCTAAAAAAATAGTAGGTAACTTATTAAAGAACACCAAATAAGTTGACCTCTCGCTCAAAACAAATTCTTAGTTTAAGTAGATCTTGTACTTTTTTTCCTTCGCTATTTATTATTTGTGTTGAGTAGGATAAAAATAGATTTATTTTTATAATTTTAATTGAATAGTTTTATTTCAAGAGAAAACATGCGAAAAATGATGATTTATTTCGGTTTGTGAAGCAAGTTCAAAAATACAGTTTTTTCATGATCCCGTGGGAACCGTTTTGGTTTCCAAGAAAAAAAAATACTGTTAGTTATTTCATGTTCCAATCTACCTTTGTGCCAAGTTTTATTTAAATACGTCGAGTAGATTGCCTGAAATAACGTCAAACAGGTAGGTACAGTTTTTTGAAGATCCCATGGGAACCCTTTAATTTTGCGGGATAAAGAGTATCCTATTTTACCCTTCAGGTCCTAACCTACCTACCTGCCAAATTTCATTTAATTCCATCCAGTGGTTTCGGCGTGATGTGATAACAAACACACAGACAGACAGACAGACAGACAGACAGACAGACAGACATTTTTTTCAAAAACGTTATTTTTAGGTTCTGTGGCCTTTATAGACCCCCCATTTTGATTTTCACTTAGATAACTTTAATGTACAGACATGACCCCTCTACAGATTTATTATATGTATAGATGAAAAATCTCTAAACCATGGGAGAGAAAAGTTAATGAGGGTTATAGGTTAAAAAAAAGTAAAAAAAATCATACTGTATTATTGCACCATTTCATAGTGCTGGTGGTAAGAAACAATATCTGAGAAGTAAACGGCAAACTTCAGGAAAATGTATTTCAATAAATGTCTCATATTTTTGAAGAAATGTATGGGAAAATAATAAAATGCATGAGAAAAAAGTAAATGAGGGCTAAACCTCATTTGCTTTTTCTCCCATGGTTAACAGATTTTTGTCATACAATAAAAAATGACATACTTTTCAAGCCTTTTCATTTGATATATGTCTTGTAGTGCGACAGTAGTGGGGACGGGCTCCATACAAAAATGCCCCTTCTAAAAGAAGAAGTAGTAGCACATTGAAATTAACCGAAAGTATTTTAAATCTTTGTTAGTGAAGTTTAGAATAAATTTTTTATAAAATATGTAACATACATCTCTCTGTAAATATTATAAATTTAAGTCTCGCATCGCGTCTCTCTGTATGTTCGTATGTTTGAAAAACTACTAAACGGATTTTCGTACCGATTTCATTAATCGTCAGCGTAGTTCGTTAGTAAGTTTTAGGTCTATAATTTGTTAAATAGTTTTGTGAAAATTGGTTGAAAGCCGTTGGAGGTAAACCAAAACAATTTTATGTGCGTGTTTTTTTTAATTTGTCTTCTAAAGGGTGAAATAGTTTTGTTTGTATAGTGAAATATCAACAAATGGACGGATTGCGTCGAATTTTGGCACGCAGATATTTCCCCTTAAAATATTTTTTCAAAATTCATCCCCACGTGAGTGTAATACTGATTTACTTGGATGAAGTCGCGTGCAAAAGCTAGTTTACTAATATGTGTCTGCAATAAATTGTGGTAAAAGCGTTCTATATTTCATAAATCTGTGTAAGATCTACAAATTAATTAAGGTTTCGCCTTATTTACGATTCGCCACATATTCCTCTCTTCAAGTATTATAATATATCCTGAGCTCGAAGATATAACAATAAAGGATGGGAGAGCACATCATTATTATAATTACATACTCGACTTACAGAATTTGCGGCTTATGTTCCACATTAAATGTTCACAAATAAGTTTTAATGACTTGTTCTGAATTTGTTCATGACACGACACGTTAATGTCAACTAAATATTCATTGATTTAGTATAAATTACATATTATAACATAATTGTAATACAAGTAGTAATTCTTAGCAGCAAATCTTATAGTGTTTCAGTGATAGGTCGAAATACATAAATATACCAAATAGTCAAAAGAAAATACGTTATATCAAAACTAGCTTATGCCCGCGTTCTTTTTTTTTCGTTTTAAACGATATCTTTAATTTATAGCTTAATTTAATTTATTTAATTTATTCTGCATCGGTCATACCGCACCGCGTGCCGTCGACCGTTTGAATTTATTTTCGTGCTCATTCGAATTTACACCCGTACAACAAATCGTATTTATTAGCTCAGATATTAAATTTTATGGAGATCAGGGCAGAATATAAATAATTTTATTTCAAAGTTTCTACACTCATTTTACATCCTAAGAGGGTGAATTCTAATCAACCCTGAAACATGTATTTAATTAAATGTATTCAAGAGCATGAATATCAATTTTTAACAAAATTGGTACCTACAAATTAAAAAAAAAAAAAAAAAAGACTATAACTT
Organism: Glaucopsyche alexis; assembly: GCA_905404095.1. Lineage (NCBI taxonomy): Eukaryota > Metazoa > Arthropoda > Insecta > Lepidoptera > Lycaenidae > Glaucopsyche > Glaucopsyche alexis. Next base: position 20,629,459 of record FR990049.1, on the reverse strand, counting down.
CACACAAGGAATATTATGTCAATATGAGCATTATTGCCAATAATATGGTGTGTGTGATTATTTGGCTAGCTATTCGACAGGCAAAGATAGCAATATTGGACAGCTTATATTATGTTGTATAAATATTTTTCTTGTTTGAGAGGAGAGCTCCGTGTCCTAGTGGGTAGACCGTTTGATTCGCACTTAAGAGAGTGCAGGTTCGGTTCCCGGGTTGTGGCGTGTACCAATGAGACATTTTCAGATCTTAAATACATTATACGGACGCTCTAATGGTGAAGGAAAACATCGTGAGGAAACCCGCACATGGTTTGCCCCAGACGTATTTATCAGTCATTCCTCTGAACTAGGCTGACTGTGTTGTGAGAATGCCGTATGTGCTTGGACAACTAAACGACATTTAAATAATATAACCTAACCAAGAGCATGTCAGGACATGTCTAAAGAGGGTTCCGTAACTATAAACGCGTAATATGCCTTTTTTTAATTACTCCAAAAGTTACTGTCCGATTCAGTTCAAAATAATTTTCCTAAAGAGTTTTTAGCATGATCTATCAGCATGGAAATTTGCAAGTTTCTATCTCCTATAGTTTAAAAATGCTAGGGGGGGACCAACTTACAAACTACTTTGGAGGCCGATTACTCGAAAATGGTCAACTTTATAAAAAAGTAACGTATGAAACCTTGCCTTTATTTTAAAAGACCTATTCTACGATACCCCACACGATGGGGTAGAGTGAAAAAATATTTTTCATCCCCACTTCACATGTATGGAGAGCCACCCCTAAAATATAAAATTATTATTTTTTATGATCCCGAAACCGTGATCTATACACAATCTATAACTGCACCAAATTTCATCAATTTATATTCATAATTACAGGAGCTAGAGGCGTGGACAGACAGACAGACAGACAGACAGACAGACAGACAGACGGACAGAGCGAAACTATAAGGGATCCTTAAGTATTACGGAACCCTAAAAATCGACTGTCCCACGCACTACAGTATTTCAAGTGGTTACTTCGCTCGGAGAATACTGTGTAAATCATCCAATAACGGATAAAAATGCCCAAGTTTTTTTTCGTAGTAAGAGGGATTATTTGTTATTTGTAACTTTTTAAAAACTCTGAAGAAAGTGTCTTAAGATGTACCTTATCTGATGTATCTCGACTTAAATAATTTGGGATCCTATTTAATGTAAAAAGTAAGGGCTGGAACTGGTTTTATGACCCACGAGACCCCACTAACAAGATTTTCGCCGCTCGTTACCTCAATTTACTGTACCCTCGAGGGATATTTATATTGTATGACACAAAGTACATAAGTAGAGTTAATATTATCAGATACAGACCTGTGGCTTTTAAGTTTTACTGTAACTGTACTGCTGAGTAAACGAAGTAGGTAAAGTCTAAGGTCCAAGTTTCTTTTAAAGTTAATCGGTGATTAAATATATATAATGTTATCTCTCTTCTTCTTCGTATTGTTGAAAGAGAAAACTTGTAATTTTTACAAACGATTAACACTAATTACTGCAAGAGTTGGTAAAATTTGATTTCTCTTTATGGAGATTAACATGTTAAATAAGTGCGTATATAAGTAGTAAGTACCTACTACTACTATAATAAAGGTGAAAGTTTGTGAGGCTGAGTGGATGGATGTATGGATGGATGGATGTTTGCTACACTTACCTACACGAAAAAATTACTAAATAAATTGCGATAAAATTTGGTACGGCAGTAGTTTAGGATCTGGAATTCTGGATCAAAACATAGGTTACTTTTTATCCCGATAAAGTACAGTGTTCCCGTGCGACATTGTATTTACGTGGGTGGAGCCGCGGGCATAAGTTAGTTCTAAATATTTTCTAACTGAACAATAACACCTCCAGTTTAAGTAACATTTCTACGAGTTGGGCAATCGAGCGCAAAGTACTCACAAATATTCGTTTTATTTGCCATTACAATAAGAAGGCTCACTGCAAGCACACGCTCTATCCTTATCCACGAATCCCTTATTTATGCAATGGCACAAAGAATATGAAATATATTTGTCTGTTAAAATATAATAATGCGAGTGCAGGAAAGTGACGTTTAATAATTCTTAAACATCAAGTTACCATGGATGTAGGCACGGATGTAGGCACGGATGTAGGAATTAGGGAATACCCGGGTAATTGATCTTTGCTCAAGAGTAATAATAAATTTAAAAAAAAAATTAAAGAATCAAAAAATATTTATCTGGCCGGAATTCGAACCCACCACATTTTCTAACATGGCAAAAATTATACATAAGCATACCAAACTGCCAATCGGACTGACATAGTAGAGTTGAAGTTATTGATTTGTTCAAAATGCGTAGTTTCCCAGCAGCCGTTTTCGAGAAACCGATTATATTTATACAATATTGTCACGTTTAAAGTGTAAAAAGACCTTTTAGGTAGCTTAACAAACTTGTCGCCATAATATCAGAATGCGTAATATGGAGGTCCGAGTAGTTTTTAGTACCTAAGTAAGTCCTATGAATGATAATAATTGAAAGTTAAAACCATAACCCGCCTACGTAAATTATATTATTGCTACGTCTATGCCCGGGCCAGTATTATGTATCTATACATGAAATCGGACCAGTAGCTTGTAGACGCTACTATGGAATATACAAAGGAACATAATAGGTTGGGGAAAAAGTCTTTTCGCATTATAGTATGTATGAACTTGTCATAAAATATCTTGGGCTATACCAATTGTATCTGGCTGATTTTGGTATCATTAAAAGGTTTTAATTTTACAGAAGACAATTCCAAATTCAAATTAGGTAAATTTGAGATTTTCATTTGTTTTTCTTATTGTTAAAATGAGTGATTCTTATGAAGAATTTCGATACATTTTAAAATTTTATTACAAAAAAGGTAAAAATGCAACACAAGCCGCGAAAAAAATTTGTGATGTTTATGGACCTAATGCAGTATCTGTGAGAGTAGCGCAAATTTGGTTTAAGCGTTTTCAATCCGGAAATTTTGATATCAAAGATGCACGTCGCTCTGGTCGCCCTGTTACGGACAAAACTGTTGCCATTTTTGAAAAAGTGGAGCAAGATCGGCATATTAGTAGTTACGATGTAGCTGAAGAACTGGGGATTGACCGCAAAACGATTTTGGCGCATTTGAAAAATCTGGGTTCACAAAAAAGCTCGATATTTGGGTGCCTCATGAGCTCACTGAAAGAAACCTAATGAACCGTGTACTCATTTGTGATTCTTTATTACGACGTAATGAAACCGAACCATTTTTGAAGAAGCTGATAACTGGTGATGAAAAGTGGATCACGTACGACAAGAACGTGCGAAAAAGATCGTGGTCAAAGGCCGGTCAGGCTTCACAGACTGTGGCGAAACCCGGGTTAACTCGCAACAAGGTGATGCTGTGTGTGTGGTGGGATTGGAAGGGCATTATTCATTATGAGCTGTTACCGCCAGGCAGGACCATAAATTCTGAACTGTACTGCGAACAACTGATGAGATTAAAGCAAGAAGTTGAGAGAAAGCGGCCGGAATTAATCAACAGAAGGGGTGTGGTTTTTCACCATGATAACGCTAGACCTCACACATCTTTAGCCACTCAGAAAAAATTACGGGAGTTTGGCTGGGAGGTGTTAATGCATCCGCCGTATAGTCCTGACCTTGCACCTTCAGATTTCCACCTGTTTCGGTCGCTGTAGAATTCCTTAGGCAGTGTCAGGTTGACATCACAAGAGGACTGCCAAAACCACTTGTCGCAGTTTTTTCATCAGAAGCCCCAAAAATTTTATAGCAATGGGATCATGTACCTACCAACAAGATGGCAAAAAGTTATCGAACAAAATGGCACCTATATACTTTAGTCACTTGTAAATAAACTTTATAAAAAAACCTTTTGAATTTTTATATAAAATGCGAAGAAACTTTTTCCCCAACCTAATACATAGCAGTGGCGAAGGCTGGTTCTCCTTCATAGGGAAGCCCTAGCCTGTATAATAGGTAGGAATTTGGATGAGGGCTTTAAAAGGTAAGTGGTAAGTATAGGGACCCCACGCCACTGATACATAACGCCAAAGTTATTACCTCCTTTCGTCTATCTGTACTAACATAATAAAGTTTGATGTTTGTTTGTTCTCATCGAATAGGCTCCGAAACTACTGGACCAATTTTGATGAAATTTGGCACAGATATAAAGTAGACCACGGGGAAGGATATAGGATAAGGACATACTTTTTATCGTGGCAAAATGCATAGTTCCCGTGGGATTTTCTTTTGCGCGTACGAAGTCGCGGGCAACATCTAGTATTAATTCATAATTAAATATTCTTTTGGCTTCGCCTTAGTCGGGTAAAATTCGTAGCTCTCGTATCTTTATTACGGTAGGTACTTACATACCGTACAGACTTTTAGCGTCTTTTTACCTGACTGCGCGACGCAAAGGAGTGGTAATGTGTTTATCAGCCTATGTATGTATGTATGTATGTATGTATGTATGTTCCTTTGAAGCACTATACAGACCAAACGCCTGGACCGATTTTTATGATTCGCATGTCAATCGATTCCTCTTCTAAATTTTAGTGACACTCGCCGGACTAAGAGGAATCGATTGACGTGTGAATCATAAAAATCGGCCCAGGCGTTTGGTCTGTATAGTGCTTCAAAGGAACATACATACATACATACATACATAGGCTGATAAACACATTACCACTCCTTTGCGTTGCGCAGTCAGGTAAAAAATAGGTATCTGTCTTTTTTTGCAGTCGGGTTTTTTTTTATTTAATATATTTTTTTTAAATTATTAAATCATAGTTACTCATAATATTTTATTTACAAATAGCTGTCCCGACACACGTTGTTCTATCTTAAATATGAACTGGAATGAATAAACCCATAATTACTACACCTACAAATATGCAACCTACATCCAAGTCCTACACCTACTGGCTACTCCTACAACCTAGACCTTTTCCAATATTTCTCACGTTTTAAACATTCCCTGAACTTCCGCAATTATTTCAAGACCAAAATGAGCCAAATTGATCCAACCGTTCTCGAGTTTTGAGTCCCTCGGGAATGGGATACAAGTACCTATCCTATGTCTTTCTCCTGATTTTAAGATACCTCCCTACTAATTTTCAGCCAACTAACATGACTTTCTAACATGATAATAACAAACTAACATGATAAGTGAAACCGTCTGGATTTGTTATTAAAGGTTCGAGTCTTCAGAACTCAAGGTCCCATGCCGCCTACGACTTCCGTCACGTTGGACAAATTATGTTACAGACCCACATACATATGCATGTCGATTTTACGATACTATTGCTCTAGATCGGGGACATGTGAAACATTCAAACCATTTGTACGACTAGAACCTAGCAGCTTTTGATCGTAAATAACAAAAGATTAGGGTCGAATCACACCGAAACAATACGCGTTGCGGCGCTGCATTTTTAACATAGCTGTTCAAAATTAAACTTTTTTCATTATACAAGAAGATACACGTTTCATTGTAAGACGACCCTCCATAGTTAATTGATATTTTATACTAACCGTTAATTAATAATAATAATAATAATATCTATGGACGCTTCACACCACGTCAGTCTGGCCCCGTGGTAAGTATCCGAAGAACTTGTGTTACGGGTACCAGACAACGGAAATATATTTAATACTTTTTATACTATACTTATATATAAGATTTTTATTATATTATACACATATTTAATACACATCCATGACCCAGGAACACAGAAAACTTTTTTTGTTCCCTGGCGGGATTCGAACCCGCGACCTCCGGCTATAGCGCCACTGCGCTCACCACTGAGCCACGGAGGTCGTTAGTAATTGTATAGCATCATAATTAGCTAAAACTAATTGATCCCACCAAAAACCTTTTCATGTAAAGTGATCTCATGTAGAACCAAGCTTCTTACTCTACCAAACTTCTAACTCTTACGCCGCAGCACTGAATTGTATGTGACGGCGACAGCTTCGCGGCGCACTGTCGCCGTCCCATACAATTCAGTGCCGCGGCGTCACTGACGCTCGCTTCGAAAGGCTACCTATTACTTTACAAGCCTAGCTTCACAAACCCACACTTTAGTCAAGTTATGTGGTTTGGCCTTTTCGTTCCTACAAAAATAGTATAACAGAAAAACAGTCGGTAAATTTTTCAACTTACCCCCAAGCGAATGTAACAAAATGCATATTTTGTCTAAGGTGTAGAGTTTGGGCGCGAGCATATGTTGCGTTGCGGCGCGCGGCGCCGTGTCGTAGCCGGCTTGACATACAAATTGCCGATGCTGGCCGCTACAAAAATTGTATGGCGTTGGTTATGCGTTGCGGCGCCGCAACGCACCGTGTGCTCGCACCCTTTGTGTAGGGCCACCTCTGGCTGATGAGTAACGAGGTCAACGCCTAAACTTTTAAATAAATTCATTTTTTTCAAAAATATGTTTGAAGAAATTGAAATTTCTATATTTTAAAGAGTTGGAAAATAAGCTAGATCATAAGTGAGAATCTCCCGGTTTTGTAAGGGGACAGATCTTATATTAGGATTTAGGAACTTGGTTAAATAGCCGCTAAAATTTGGTATGATTAATGTGATTCTGAATTCCAAATAGTAGTGTTTATAATAAGGGCCTGAGAAGTTGAATATAGTTGATTATAAAAATATCAATAACACAATTAAAACGTTCCTCTAGGTATTTGCAGTACTGAAACTATCAATTTGACACAAATATGTTCCAATTAGTTCAATCTTGTAGAACATACTTTAATAGTAAAATGTATTTGTAAAGAGATTTGCCAAAAAATGCTATATTTAGGATGGCGGATCGAGTGATACTCTTACCAAATCTATAATGAATAAAGACACCAGACCATACAATATTATGTCATCGCTTTTTGGATATTACTCCAACTTAATATTATACATCTGAATGTTTGTGAGGATGGATGAATGGATCATAGATGTATGTATGGATGTACGGATGGATGTATGGATGAATGTATGGATGGATGTTTGTTACTCTTTCACGCAAAAACTATTGAACAGATTTTGATGAAATTTGGTATGGTAGTAGCTTGAGTTCTGGGTTAAAACAGGGTACTTTTTATCCCGAAAAAGTACAGTGTTCCCGTGGGATACTGTATTTACGTGAACAGAGCCGCGGGCAACAGCTAGTAAAAAATAAACAACAAAAATCGACATCGAACTCCAACTCGTATATTTGTGAAATCCACGTGGGAATTGAAGGACAAAGTGTGATTACAAAGTAACAACTAACAACTAGTATACAGCTCAGGATCAGTTCACATCGAGACGCGATGCGACGTTTATTGAGCGATAGCGATTCAAAATTAAACTTTATTCAGTACATAAGAAAGTGCTATTCTCTAAGAACATTTTCAAATCTCCACAGCTGAATCCGCGGTGTGTCAAATTCGTACACTGATTTGACTCTCACCGCGGATTCAGCTGTCGAGATATATATATGAAAATGTTCTTAGAGAATAGCACTGATGCACCGAGCTTCGTAGCACGGCGCCGCTCTTGTGATGAAACGTGTAACTTATGTAGTAAGGGGCCGTCCACTAATCACGTGATGTTTTTAAAAACTTTTTAGACCCCTTCCCTCCCCCTGGTGATACGTGGTGACGTTTTATACTACCCCTCCTCCCCCACCTAAGCTCACGTGTATTTTTTTTACATAGTAAGCAGGTAATGTTTGAAGAAAAACTTTAATTTAAAACACAATTAAACTATGCGAGTCATTTGTCCCGTAAGTATTTAAACAATATTGCGAATCTACAACCGATAAGAATTTCGGTATGCATAGACTAGATTAAAAAATTAATACACGTGATATCTCCTTAAACCCTATCCTCCCCTTGTGATACTTGGTGATTTTTTTTCAGACTCCCCCTCCCCCTTTAGGCATCACGTGATTAATGGACGACCCCTAAATGAAATTCAAATTTGAATAGCTATCTTGAATATGCAGCGCCGCTTCACGCTGTGTCTCAGTGTGATCTAACCCTAAGCTGTATGTGAGAATCCTTCCGTAAAAATAAGTAAAACTTCCAACGTAGTTGTTAATGGCATAGGGTTCCTTTAATAAAACTTTGAACCAGAACTTACGTTTCATTTTGCACAGAATTTACGGAATAAGTTTTTTGTAGAGTCCGACTTTTTAGTGGGTCGTCTACATCGCCCTTTTTAGGGTTCCGTAATACTTAAGGAACCCTTATAGTTTCGCTCTGTCCGTCTGTCTGTCTGTCTGTCTGTCTGTCTGTCTGTCTGTCTGTCTGTCTGTCCGCGCCTCTAGCTCCTGTTATTATAAATATAAATTGATGAAATTTGGTACAGTTATAGATTGTGTATAGATCACGGTTTCGGGATCATAAAAAAATAATAATTTTATAGTTTAGGGGTGGCTCTCCATACATGTGAAGTGGGGATGAAAAATATTTTTTCACTCTACCCCATCGTGTGGGGTATCGTAGAATAGGTATTTGAAAATGAAGGCAAGGTTTCATACGTTACTTTTTTATAAAGTTGACCATTTTCGAGTAATCGGCCTCCAAAGTAGTTTGTAAGTTGGTCCCCCCCCTAGCATTTTTAAACTATAAGAGATAGAAACTTGCAAATTTCCATGCTGATAGATCACGCTAAAAACTCTTTAGGAAAATTATTGCGAACCAAATCGGACAGTAACTTTTGGAGTAATTAAAAAAAAGCATATTATGCGTTTATAGTTACGGAACCCTCCTTAGACATGTCCTGACATGCTCTTGGTTAGGTTATTCTTTGCTAGGTTATTGAAGTACTTTATTAAAGTGGACTTTTCATTGTGGGCAGGAATTATTAATAAGCTTAGCGCCATTTGTCGTTCTACTTTCAGAGGCACATATTATTTATTACATACAGATTGTTGAGCAGACATGTGTTAAAGTAGAGAGTGGAGAGAGAGATTTGAAGAAGGTGTCTGGCAGCGGATAGATGAAGTCTGGCCAATATCGGGATGTTTGACGCTCATTTGAGGGAAACCTACGCTCATATGTGGACGATGATAGGCTGATGATTACGATAATAAATAGTGGATGAACTATAGCTAATTGAAAAGATAATTTCAGGCTCACGAACAACTTTTAAAACTTCTACAATCCCGTCACCCGTTACTTCGCAAGTCACAAAGCTTGGACATGTACTCGTAAACGTCTGGACAGACTTTTTCCAAAGACCCATTTACCTGGTTAGAACCTTTTCAGAGCGCAAGGCTTACAATCCGGAGTTATCAGGATCTAGACAGCTTTGCTCGGCATTTCCCGAAGCAACGCTCCCGGCTGCTTTATGTTGAGGTATTCAAAACTGCCAACACTGTACAAGGATTTTTAGAGACGCATTTAGATAACTGTGTGTAAAAACGGGAGCTTTAAGCTCAATATATGTACCTACTTTTTATCTTTACACGTAGAATAAAAACTTCAGTTTGTGACAGTGATTTTAGTATTAAATTGGTTAAAAGATTGCACTAAGAGAGTGCGGGTTCAATATTATTTTTCCACCACATAAAATATGGTTAGAAAGGAACATTTTATACTCTTGTATCTTCTATAAAAGCGGACTCAATAACAGGCTGATTGCACAAAGAACTGACAAGAATCCTTAAAAAGAAAAATAAAGCGAGCAAAAGATCGTGAAAAGGTCTTACGGGGCTTCCATTTAGATTATATATAAGCGTTTATTTACAACACAAACGAATTTACCATCCACTCTATAAAATCAAACTATATAAAATGCCTTTAAATGTTAAGCTTTATATGATAGACGAAATTACTACAAAAAAAAAATACTTGAGAATAAGTAATTGGTTTTACCTACATTAAGTAAAGGGAAAATCTTGGTGTGCGTGTGGTTTGAGGGACCAACCCGAATTTCCCCAAAATAAGTATACCAAGTTTTAGTAGAAGTCTAAAAACAATTGTAGAACAAATCTGGGAATTTGTAAAAAGATAGTTTAAAAGATATAGCCCTCAGAGTGTGGTCCCTCAGTTCACACACCGCTATTTTCCAGATCTCGAAAAGTATGTGGAAAATTATGGTTTTTTCACTACAGAATTTTAGTAGAACTTTTGTAAAAGTTTTTACAAATTTATCAGATACATAGCATTAGAAATAAAAAACCTACAACCACCGAAGTGTGGTCCCTCAGTTCACACAAAAATGACATACTCATTTCGCGATATATGACTGACTTTTTTAATTATTTTTCTACGTAGAGTTTTAGTAGAAAATTTGTAGAATTCATAGGCAAAATTTCAGAAAAATCTATCGGCGCATTTGGAAGATATATACCATTATGTTGGGTCCCTCAGTTCACACACTTGTGTATAAGAAAAACTCAAATAACTAATAAACGAGAAAACTAACAGAAAGTCTACTATACTTAAGTTATAGTAGAAGTTTTTTTCTCTTGGATTAGCACATAAAATATTTAATTTCTTGCTTCCTAACTGAGATAATGTTAATTTTTTGATTGTATGAAAATGCAGAGTAGGGTTACCACACAAGAAGCAAAATTCGGACAGTATAGGTGTACCAGAATCTCATGGCAAATAGGGAAATAAAATTTTGTAGTGTGCAATACTGGGGAAATAGGATTAAACGATCTTGATACTGGTTAATTTTTAATTATGTCTTTAGTATTATTGAACATGAATTATAATAAGACTGTGTGAACGTGAAGAATGTTCGGTGTATAATTAGAAAACTAGCTTTTGCCCGCGGCTTCGCCCGCGTGGAATAGTGTTCTTGGAGAAAAAACTACTTCGGCGAATAACTCTCTACCTACTTACAGCAATATATTTCTGATACAATATTGAAAATGTTTTTAGGTTTGCCCAATGCAAATTGTTACCTCGACACGACATGCGCGACCACTTGATATTTTGATAATATACTTATTACTTACATAATATTATATTTATCGCACTTGAATATAAGTTTTACCACAATCTTATATCTTAAAGACTAAAATATGCTTAAAGACTATTATTTTAAAAACTCGCATCAAAATCCGTTGCGTAGATTTAAAGATCTGCATACAATATACTATACCTACATAGGGACAGACAGATAAAGCGACTTGTTTTATACTATGTACTATGTAGTAAGTTAAGTTATTTGACATTCCAATTCCAACAAAACTGACAAACCACCTCTGGATATTCCATAAGTATTCTGTGCTGCAGTTCAAAATATTCGTGAACCTCTTTATACTGTATACGTCCCGCGTTTTCGATAGCGCGATGTAGAAACGCGAGAGTCCGCGCCGCGCAGCAACACTATGTATATCCCTGCATTTTAAATCTGTAATATCTTCGAAAATATTCATTTAAATTACATGCCGTAAAGGGTAGTATTGATCTATCTTAAATGCACGATGTATTTAAGGTTTTTATTTGGATAAAGATTAATACTGTATTGCTTAAAATCGCTTTGTAAATAAGCTATTAATTAAAATCAAAGTAAAGTATAAAAAAAAAGGTTATTGTGGGTTATCCCTAAGAGATAGACATATGCCATCGCGGACTTTTTTGTAGGCTTTTTAAAGATGAATACAACTGTAGTACATAATTTTGATCTATCTCTTAGTGTTCAGCCAGCATTTTCAATGTAAGCGCAAAAGATGTGATTTTTTAGGACTTTAGAAACCTCTAAAATTATTTGTGTACCTCTACTATGTTAAGCATGTTATATACCTAAAAACCTTCCCGTCAAATCACTCTATCTGTTAAAAAACGGTATCAAAATCCGTTGCGTAGTTTTAAAGATTTAAGCATACATAGGGACAGACAAAAAAGGGACTTTGTTTTATACTATGTAATGATAATGATATTTCATGAAAAATAAATCAATCGTGAATTACTTTATATACTTATTTATTACGAATAACATACAATAATTAAATTGGCAACAGTTTATTTAATGTTGGAATTTCCTTCCGAACTGTATAGAACTCGTTTATTTTATTCCTAATCAATTATAAATCGAAACTGTCTTATGTTGATTTTCTTTTTTCCTCCTCTCCTCCTTTTACCAGGCATGAAAAACAAAACACCATTCGATGTGCCATCAGCTACGATTCACCTTATAGTACTGGAAACACATTTAAAGGAGTCACAATAATTACCTAAGAAAATATAAAAAAACTAAAAGTATCAAAACAACTCACTCTAACTAACCGGTCAACTCTACCACGAGCTTTAAATTATAAGATTGAGTTTGATTTACACCTTCTTCTTCCTGTATTTTACTATAGACATAGAAAACAATATTTCTCGCTTGAGATCGAATTGTCTTTTTGGATATTTTCACAAAAACAACAAATTCCAAGAACATAATCACAAAATTTCAACAGCGGTTGACAGATCACGTACTTTGATTTGACGGGTCATAATTGACATTGCCATATGAAAATCACATTTTTTATTTTTTTTTAAATGCCATCAGATTCTGGTAGACCTATACCTAATATTATTGTGTGTGTTATACCTTATTAAATTTACCTTTTCACTATTATATGGGTTCATAGTACTACAAACAACCTATATACCTACTTATGTACCTATTTGTGGTTTCGCTCTGCCCGCCCTTTTCTCTGTCCGTTATTGCTAACTCCTTATATGTAATTACATATATATTATATGAATAAAAAACTGGCCAAGTGCGAGTCAGCCTCGCGCACAAACGGTTCCGTACAAAACGGCAAAAAAAATCACGGTTGTTGTATCGGAGCCCTCGTCCTCGTCTCGTCGTCGTCTCGCCCCCAGCACCAAAGATTATACATACTCAATGTAATATTATGACTGCACCTAATATTTTTGTTATACTAGCTTTTGCCTGCGGCTTCGCCCGCATGGAATAGTGTTCTTGGAGAAAAAACTACTTCGGCGAATAACTCTCTAAGTCTCTACTTACAGCAATATACTTCTGATACAATACTGAAATGTTTTTAGGTTTACCCAATGCAAATAGTTAAAAATTGGACCCTTTCGTGTTTCGCCTCGACACTAGTGGTGGGTCGTCGACGCTTTTTCGATCAACGAAACGAGACCGTTTATCGTTCATCGTAAACTAGTTGAAAAAACAGTTTTTTTTCGACTAGTTTACGTGTTCGACGAATACTGAACTGAGCAATAAACTATGACAAACAAAGTAGTTTTGTTGAATGAACGACTTTCAGCATTAACTGTTTTGACAAACTTGTTGTCGTTTGCTGATCGACGCGACTAGTGATGACGACGAACGACGAGACGGTTTAATCTGTGAGCGGTGGAAATGAACTTCCCTTCATACTTTTTCCAGGCTTAGGACTGGTAGACAGGCAGGTTCATTACTGTAAAGAACAAAGATAGACGTATTGCTCGTGCCAAGTCGTCGTGCCCGCGCCCGTCCGTCGATCGTGTCGTCGCGTCGCGACGAAAGGTCTGTCGCACGCACCGTTCCGGCATATGGCAAAGAAAGTTCTTTATGAAGAGAAACAATATACTGTACCAGATTTTCTTGTTTTTCTGTTTTTATAAATGTGACTACCCCAAGTATTAAAATATAAAAGCCTTATGTACACCGTACATCCCACAAATTAACTTTCTCCTTTTCATAAAAGCTTGACATTAATTTAAAGACCTAAGATTTCTATATTTCTTTAATAGAAAATAGGTAGGTATAATAAAAATATGAAATTTCATAAATGAGGGTTCTGTACCCAAAGGGACCCAAAATATTATTAAGACTTCGCTGGTTGTCCGTCCGTCTGTCTGTCACCAGGCTGTATCTCAGGAACCGCGATAGCTAGACAGTTGAAATTTTCACAAATTATGTATTTCTGTTGCCGCTATAACAACAAATACTAAAAACAAAATAAAATTAATATTTAACGAGGGCTTCCATACAACAACCGTGATTTTTTTTGCCGTTTTGTACGGAACCGTTTGTGCGCGAGCCTGACTCGCACTTGGCCAGTTTTTTATTCATATAATATATATGTAATTACATATAAGGAGTTAGCAATAACGGACAGAGAAAAGGGCGGGCAGAGCGAAACCACAAATAGGTACATAAGTAGGTATATAGGTTGTTTGTAGTACTATGAACCCATATAATAGTGAAAAGGTAAATTTAATAAGGTATAACACACACAATAATATTAGGTACTGTCCGAATTTTGCTTCTTGTGTGGTAACCCTACTCTGCATTTTCATACAATCAAAAAATTAACATTATCTCAGTTAGGAAGCAAGAAATTAAATATTTTATGTGCTAATCCAAGAGAAAAAAACTTCTACTAAAACTTAAGTATAGTAGACTTTTTTGTTAGTTTTCTCGTTTATTAGTTATTTGAGTTTTTCTTATACACAAGTGTGTGAACTGAGGGACCCAACATAATGGTATATATCTTCCAAATGCGCCGATAGATTTTTCTGAAATTTTGCCTATGAATTCTACAAATTTTCTACTAAAACTCTACGTAGAAAAATAATTAAAAAAGTCAGTCATATATCGCGAAATGAGTATGTCATTTTTGTGTGAACTGAGGGACCACACTTCGGTGGTTGTAGCTTTTTTATTTCTAATGCTATGTATCTGATAAATTTGTAAAAACTTTTACAAAAGTTCTACTAAAATTCTGTATTGAAAAAACCATAATTTTCCACATACTTTTCGAGATCTGGAAAATAGCGGTGTGTGAACTGAGGGACCACACTCTGAGGGCTATATCTTTTAAACTATCTTTTTACAAATTCCCAGATTTGTTCTACAATTGTTTTTAGACTTCTACTAAAACTTGGTATACTTATTTTGGGGAAATTCGGGTTGGTCCCTCAAACCACACGCACACAAATCTTGTAGGTCCCAACTCCCATCACCTACTTCGAAACCGTTGCTACTCACAAAAAAAAACTTAAGTAATACCGACATACAATATACATTTATACGATTCATTTTCGTTGGATAAAGGTTGGAATTATTCTGCGGGTAACAAAAGCATAGATAAATAGGCCCGGGCGTACAAGTTCGAATGGTGTTTGCCCCTCCCCTCGTTTCCGAGAGTTCCGCGAAATGAGTATAATATTTTATGAACTAGTCGATTCCTAGACATTGAAAAGGTTCCTAAAAATTGCTTTTGTTTGAAAGGCTCGCACAAGAATATTATCTGTACGTCGTAAAGGTTACATTGTGATTATACAGATATATACTAGGTTTCGCTAATGAAAATAATGATGCATGCTCCCACCATTTGTTACTTAAGGGTTTATTCACTTTATACTTATGACAAAAAAAAAAGAACTACCACCACCACTAACTGCCTATCATGTCGACAAGACGATAGGCAGTTATTGGTGGTATTCATCAAACCTATTATTATTATACAAACGCATGGTAGTGTGTGCGACTTTATTTTTATTAATTTTATGCATCTGTTTCTAAACATTTTTTAAAAAAAATATTTGTTTTTTGCACATCTTCCTCACCACATAAACTTTAAATGTGCCAAATTTCATACTCATCTGTTCGTATGATTGCAGTATTCTCGTAAAATTATATATTGATTAAATCGTAATTTATACATACATTGAAATATAATTTATGGACCCATCTTCGGCCTACGCGGAAGTCGGATCGAGGCTTATATAATATTTACCAAAGAACCTATTTGGTCGATATTAAAATATTTATTATTCACTTGAACTTTTATTCGTATTTTTGTCAATCGGGAGCCAATCTCATCGGAACAGCTTCTTTTCGATCTAGAGAAAGAAATAGCAAAAGATTGTTTGTAAATTATATCCGTCCTCCTGAAATATGTATATGTCACCGTAAAAATTTAAAAACTGTTAGATTGTAATATTACTAGAGATATTGTAATATATCGACTTATTGTCAAATAAAAACTTCTCCTTACAACTGTACGCATTATTTTTCGTTATAATTATTATTATGAAAAAGAAAACAAACATGGCGGCGCGGGGCACTTGCCGTGTAACCAATCGGCACGGTAAATATTACAATAAAACGAAAAATAACGTAAAACTGTAAGAAGAAATTGTTATTTGACAATAAATCGACATTTTACAATATCTCTAGTAATATTACAATCTAACGGTTTTTACAATTTTACGGTGACATATATACATTAAATTGAATCTTAACACAAGCTGAAGGTCGACTCTGCTAATAAAATCTTACAAAGTTTATTATGAGAATAGGGATTTTGGACAGAGGAATGCATTAAAATTTTCTTACGAGTGCTGTAAAGTTTTGGAAACAGCCTCATGCTGGGACTATATATTATGATCCCGAATTCAAAGGACCGGGATAATTCAGAGCAATGAAAATAGAACTCTGCGCTAATACAATAGAGCTGAAAATCGAACAAACAAGTTTCGAGTCATAATTATGTCAATATCACTAACTCAAAAAAAAATAGCTCAAAACTCGACAATTTGATTTTCAACTTTATTGTATTAGCACAAAGATCTATTTTCAGTGCTCTAAATTTTCTCGGGCCGGACTTCGGATCATATAACGGGTGATTCATTTGGAGGTACTTTTTTGAAATATAAAAAAATAATAATAAAAACCAATTTATCGGCTAATTTTTATTATTATACAAAAGATCTATTCTTTACATTTATTTTTTAAAGATTATTTGATTCAAATGTTGGCCGTAATTCCGGTTAACATATACTGTTATACTACTGTTCCAATTTTCGATGACGCGCCCGAGCATTTCGATTGGTATTTAGCGAATAACGCGAGTAATGTTGGCTTCCAGTTGCTCAATCGTACCCGGCTTATCCATATAGACTTTGGACTTTACATAGCCTCAAAGGAAAAAGTCTAAGGGTGTGATATCACAGGATCTCGGCAGCCAACTCACCGGTCCGAAGCGCGAAATTAATTGTTCACCAAATTGTTCACGCAATAAAGCCATGGTTTCACGAACTGTGTAGCAAGTTGCTCCGTCTTGTTGGTACCAAATGTTCTGGAGGTCACAGGCTTCAATTTCATGTTGAATGGCCAAAGTCACGTTCTGGCTGGCCTCGTTTTTGAAGGAATATGGACCGATTGTTCCACCGGTCCATAAACCACATCAAACCGTAGTTTTGTCTGGATGTAATGTCAGCTCTTGAATCTCTTCAGGCTGCTCTTCAGACCAAATACGACAATTTTGTTTGTTGACATATCCGTTAAGCCAGAAATCACCAATCGAGATGCTCGGACTCGTCCTCGAAAATTGGCACTGAGGCTACGGCCTACATTTGAATCAAATAATCTTTAGAAAATAAATGTAAAGAATATTTCTTTTGTATAATAATAAAAATTACCCAATAGATTCGTTTTTTTTCATATTTCAAAAAACTACCTCCAAATGAATTACTCGTTAGTTCCAGCCTTATGTACATACTATAAATATAACTCCTAGCAGTATTATAGAAAAAATATGAATACCGTGTAATAATATGCACGGTATGCACCCGAGTTTATACCTAATTATAATAATATAATAATATCATCTATGGATGCTTTACACCACGTCAGACTGGTCCCGTGGTAGGTTCTCGAGGAACTTGTGTTACGGGTACCAGATAACGGGTATATAATATTTAATACTCTTATATTACTCGTATAATAGACTATAGAGACAGGAGAATAATATTTGAAATTTACAAGAACCAAGAAACGGTAATAAGGATAGGAGAAGAGGAAGGTATGGCAAAGATCAGACAAGGTGTAAGGCAGGGTTGTCCACTCTCGCCACTCATATTTAACATCTTCATAGAGTGTGCAATCAGGAAACTTGTAGAGTCAGGGAAGGGGGAGATAAAAATGAATGGGCAAAATATCCAATTTATACGTTTTGCTGATGATATAGCTGCGCTAGCTGAAAGTTCAAAGCAATTAGAAGAATTGGTAGCCTACATGGATCTTGTATTTAAAGAATTTGAATTAAAAATCAACGTTAATAAAACTAAGACATTAATTACATCCAAGACTACAGCAAAACATAACCCCATAACTATCAACTCAATTACAATAGATCAAGTCAAACAGTTTAGATATTTGGGAAGCCTCATCACGAATGACTCCAGGTGTACATCGAACATAGCAAAAAGAATAACAATAGCAAACAAAGCCTTCAACGACAAAAAATAATTTTTAAAGCCCGCATATCACGTCACATCCGAAAAAAGCTAATTAAAATATACATCTGGAGCATTGCTTTGTATGGTAGCGAGACGTGGACCATGACACAACGTGATAGAGAGAGATTAGAAGCATTCGAGATGTGGTGTTGGCGAAGAATGGAGAGAATACGTTGGACTGAAAAGAAAAGTAATGAAGAAGTTTTGGCATTAGTTAATGAGAAGAGAGAGATATTAAAGACCATTGAGAACAGAATAGGAAAGATGTTAGGACACTTGATACGGCACGACAACTTTATGAGAGGAATAATTGAAGGGAAGGTTGAAGGTAGAAGAAAACGTGGTAGGCCGAGAAGAACGTTTTTGGACCAGGTGAAGGAGAAAGTGATGGTCGTGTCGTATCAGGAGGTCAAGAGAAGGGCGGAGTGCAGAGAGGAATGAAGAAAGCTCCACCGACAAGAGCGAAGCTCTTAAGTTAGAATGAATGAAGTATACACGTCATATTTAATGCACATCGGTGACCCAGGAACACAAAAAATCTTTTTGTTCCTTCGGCGGAATTCGAACCCGCGACCCCCGGCTTGAGCACCAACACGCTCAACCACTAAGCCACAGAAGTCGTTTATCACATCCCTACGAAATTGGAATGACGACCACCATTCACCAATATTGAAAAATAATTGAAAGTAGCCTTTAATGTTTACCTACGGTACAAAATGGTCTAAAACAATTATTAACGACGAGAGAATATAACGCAAATGCAGTAAATAAATTTGGTTTAATGTTCTTAGTAAATAAAGTATGGTAAAATTTTCGAAATAACATTGGTTTTGTTCTAACTGTAATTTATTCCTTTTGTAGATGAATTAATTATTTTGTAGCATAACAACGAACAACATTATCTACCAATTTCGTTTTATAGTATTAAATACTAATTTATTTAGTATTTAATATTATTAAATAATAGTTAGTATTTAATATTATAAATTGAAATTGAAAAAACCTGTTAAAAGTAAGTAAATATTCCGAATTCAATTCGCGAGATTTAAGTAGACGTACTAGTAATTATTACTTTAATTTATCTACTGCGACAATCTTTTATATCTCAAAAAATCAGTCAAGTTTGAGTCGCACTCGTGCACGAAGGGTTCCCTTATACCAATGTTGTACAATTTATGTCTATATAATATTACGTTATTTCTTACAAAGTTTTCCAAGAAAGCGTATTTTCCAAGTTAGGCCTCTGTAACTCCTGAACTAACAAAGTTCGCTTTAAGCCGTTATAGTTTTCCTTCAAAGTTCATCACATCATTTTTGTTTCAGATTTTTCGAGCCAGCCGTTTAGCTTTCAGGGGGCGAGGCGATTTTATGCGCTTATGGGCTCAGATCAAATAAAAAACCAAGATAGCGCATGGCGTTTGTTTGAAGTGAGGCCTAAAAAACTATGCTACTTCAATTTTACACACGCGCTCACGCACACACAAGCAAAAAAGTACTTTACTTTTTGCCAGTATAGATTAGTCGTCGCGACGACTCATTCGATACTGTCGAAAAGAAGCGTACTTTTTTGCTTGTGTGTGCGTGAGCGCATTTGTTAACTTGAAGTAGCGTAGTTTTTTAGGCTTCAGTTCAAACAAATGCAATGCGCTATCTTAGTTTATTATGTGATCTGAGCTTATGGGTCGGTTATGCAACGCTCCTCGGCGCTGCATTTTAAGCTAGCTATTGAAAATGGAACTGTATTCATTACACAAAAAAAAAAAAACATACACTTTTGCATTGTCATACAAACTGACCGTGTATACAAAATTTCAGTTCAATCGGTTGAAGATATCCGCTTCAAAATTGAATTGCAAAATTTCACCTTAAGAAAAATAATATACCATACAGTCCAGGCTAAATAAAAGCTCTTAAAAAGCCATCACCGTCTCAACCCTCACCCGCTATGAAGAACTTGGAGCCCGGAGGTGGACTTTTACCAGAAAGTGATATTTAAAAAGTAAATTAATAAACAAAATAACATTATTATTATTATTTGGAAAATATTAAAATGAATCATCAAGAATAAACTCTCCAGCGTAGGCGTAGGATACTAATCCTACTAATATTATAAATGTGAAAGTATGTGAGGATAGATGGATGGATATATGGATGGATGGACGTTTTATTACTCTTTCACGCAAAAACTACTGAACGGATTTCGATGAAATTTGGTATGATTTTAGTTTAGGCTCTAGATTAAAACATAGGCTACTTTTTATCCCGAAAGAGGACAGTGTTCCCGAGCGATACTGTATTTACGCGGGCGGAGCCGAGGGCAACAGCTAGTAAGCTTTAAATGAACCACGGCAAGTAGTAATAGATAATAATTAACCAACTGTATATATTAAGTTTAAGCGTTCAAATATAACGATGTGGAAAATGTGGATTTCCACTAGCAGTATTAAATGTTCACGGCAAAATCTTGAGATTTAACGTGAGCTGAATATTTCCGCCCCTGTCGTTTGCCAGAGCATTGTATCGTAACAAGTGCAGTTTATTGTGTTTTTAATTTAGCCACTTGTTAAAGAGTAGGTAAGTAGTAGGTTAAAAGTTGTTAAAATTTATATACTTACTTAACTACTATGCAATAGTAGTTAAGTTAGTATATACATTTTAACCACTTTTAACTTACAATATGTTAGGTAAAAGAAATATATTATTGACTAGCTGACCCATGCCCACTTCGTTGGCCGTTAAACATTTTTTGTTGATGATGATGAAGATAAAAAGTATCCTAAATTACACCTTATAACATTAGCTATTACCAGTGAAAGTACCGTGAAAATCGGTCCAGGCGTTGCAGAGATTAGCCGGAACAAACAGACAGACAGTCAGACAGACAGACGGACAACCAAAAAAATTCTTAAATTTATTTTTTATTGTAATTGTAATTGTAATATACTGCATAATATACTTTTATATGCAATAATCATGGACGTTTAACCTAGGACCTAGGGTGTGTGTAATATTATTTTTATGTGTTTTTAAGCATTAATAGACTAGCTGTTTCTCGCGGCTCCGCTCGCGTAAATATACTATCGGGTATTCCGCGGGAACACTGTACTTTTCCGTGATAAACTACCCTATGTTTTAATCCAGAGCCAAAACTACTACCATATCAAATTTCATTAGAATCCGTTCATTAGTTTTTGCGTGAAATAGTAACAAACATCCATCCATCCTCACAAACTCACTTTTATAATATTAGTAGGATAAATAATTGCGCAGCTCACGCCTCCTGTATAATGAATATATACTTTAACCATGCCAAAGTTCATAGTCCTCCGTTTGCATAGTTTAAAGTACAAAGTTTTTCCTTTACGTATAAGATTTTACTTGGCCATGTAGAACTTGGTCTTTGAACTTTGGCATAGTTTAAGTATATCATGCATGAGATGTAAGCTGCGCAATTATTTATCCTACTAATATTATAAAAGTGAGTTTGTGAGGATGGATGAATGGTTGTATGGATGGATGGATGGATGTTTGTTACTCTATCATGCAGAAACAACTGAACAGATTTTGATGAAATTTGTTATGGTAGTAGTTTTGGCTCTGGATTAAAACATAGGCTACTGTTTATCACGGAAAAGAACAGAGGTTCTGCAGAATATCCGATAGTATATTTACGTATAAAAATATTTTCCAACCATTCATCTACGGAGCGCACTCCGAATTTTCCATTCATTTTGATAACTTTAACGGTGCTCTATTTCTTTATAATTCTTGGCGGTATTATTCGCAGTTTGGCCAAAGCCAAAAATGTAAATATAACGACAAAGTCCCAGTTCAAATATATTCACAATTATGCATTCCTCTTTTTGTTCCTTTCACTATTTTGTCTTTAACTAGTGAAGGATTTTTTAAAACGGAGATACTTGAGATTTCTGTGAATTTGGATCTTACAAGATTTAAGTCTATGTAGAGTCCATTGTTGTTAATCTATCTATTTATACATATAAATGGCAAAGCTGACTAGTGTATCAACGTACAGACCAAACCCTTAAGGCTAGAAATTCGAAATATCGCAGATGTGTTTCTCATATTATATCGTAGTCCACTAAGAATTGTATGAAACGTTTTATTCCTTGGACATAATATTTGCATGAAATTTCGTATTCATTATTTTTATAAATTGAGTACGGAAAAAATAATGAGTTATTACAGCGTTTTCTATAATTCAGCCCCTAGAAGGGTCAAATAGGGGATTGAAATATGAAATTAATATAAATATATCGTTTAAAATACAATTTGTTGTGTGAATGCGAGTAGTATAATATAATACGATAAAACCATCTAAATTAGGCATTTTTAGCAACTGGAAAAATGTATGAACATTGACATGACCTGATATTTTCTTAGGGCCAGTTTATAATGGTAACTGATTAGTGTCGGATAGCTTATTCGAAAGTTTTCTCACTTTCTTACTTACAGAAACAAAAGATGTAAACAAACTATCCGAAACTCAGGGTCAGCTCACACCGAGACGCGAAACGACGCGACGAGGCGCTACATTTTTAAGACAGCGATTCAAAATTAAACTTTATTCACCACCCAAGAAGATACACGTTTGATTACAAGAGCGCAGCTATGACGTTCGGTGCAGCTTCAAATTCAAACTCTAGTATCTTTTTTTTAAATAGCAATAACAAGAATAATGTTCAAAAGAGAAGAAGAAGCGTGTATGGAGATCAATGCCATTAACATCATGTGGCGGCGCCATATTGAAGGCCTGAATTTGATTGGCAGATATTAATTACTTTGAAATGATGAAAATGAATATCGACGGTGGATTGAAGTATTTGTTTACCGTCGAATGTATTATTTGTAGATTTTATTGGGTTTAATTTAATAGGTTCTCATGTAATATCAACCTCCAGTAAAACTACAAATACATTTTTTGTCTGTGCACAACTTATTTTAAGTCTAAAGAGAGAATTTGTATGAAGTGTCTGCCGTACGTTAAGTTAAAATTTATTAACATGTTTAATATGTAACAGTTAGTCATTTAAATAATTAGGTCAATGATGAAACCATACAAATATAAAGTCGGGGGTACAAAATCGGGTAAAACTAAATCGTCGGATAACAAAATGAAGGGAACGCTACGCCTCGAATACAACGGCCATCAGAGGGGCGCGGGCGGCGGCGCCATAGGCAGGGATTATATGATCCGGAATCCGTAAGGCCGGGTAAAATTCAGACCACTGAAAATAAAACTCTGCGCTAATACAATAGAGTTGAAAATCGAAGTGTCGAGTGTAGAGCTGTCAATTGTGTTTTATGACATTGACATTTGACTCGACACGTGTGTGTACGATTTTTAGCTCTATTGTTTTAGCGCAGAATTCTATTTTCAGTCTCTAAATTTTCCCGGCCTACCGGATTGCCGATTATAAAGTCATCTAGACAGGAGGGCAGAGTGTCAAGCGTTGATGATGGTGGCTGAGCCACTCAAACTCAAAATTTTTATTTCCATATAACTAGGTTATAATATAACAATTAAAGAATTGTCCTACATGATGCCTACTACCGGTTCGGAAACTGGCCCGTCGAGAAGAACCGGCGTAAGAAACTCAAACGGAGACCTTTTAGCAAAAAGATGGTAAAATTGTTCTTAAAAAAAAAACATCACAAAGTAGTAACTTAATCTATATTACAAAAGTCAAGATACTTAATTACATGGAAGCAGCCTTGCAGGGGTCTATATTATTCCCAAGGTCTGCAATCGTTGCAATCGTTTAAACTTTAAATTGACCGTATAATAAATAAGCTTTATCACACAAACATTCTTTAACAACTTTTTTAAATTTATTAATGGAAAGATTTTGAACGTTTTCTGGGATTCTATTGTAAAGGCATTAGTAAAGGGATATATTGAGCTTTAAAATATTTATTTATTTTGCTACGTCCGATCACCGGCATTTCTAACTTGTTCTTATTTCTAGTATTCCTACAATGAGTGTAGCTTTTCTTTTTAAAATTCACCGCTGCCAAAGAATATAATATATTACTAGAACGAATATATTGTAACGTATATAATATATTATATTGTAACTCCGCCGCCGCTCGCCGCTGTGTGTGTGTGTGCTTCGAGGCAGCGGCCTTATGGGGGGCATGGAAGTTTTTTTAATTAGATCCTCCTTTAATCTATATTTCGTAGGCCGGTCACGTAACAATTACTAGGGATTGAATCGTTTAGATAAGCACGTTTGTTACCCGTCCAGCTTCGTTCTAATTATTAACGAACTTTAATACGTTACAATATTATTATACCTAGGCCAGTTAAAATATCTGAGACGATATTTTTAGTTTTTATTAAGTTAATTTTTTATTTATTTTACTTATTTTCTTGACCCTAATGGGTCCTCAAGTTTACCTAATGGTAAACTTGAGAATTTATTCAATCCATATTATGAGGTATTGCGCAAGAAATAGGCACAAAAACGCCTTATATTAATGAATAATGATTGATTAAACTATATTTTTTTCAAAAGAAAGAATTTCAATTTAATAAATTATTACTGAGCATTTATTAAGTATCAAGTTAATTCCATAATTTTCTTATTAATTTCTTCCCATTGAGATTTTAAGGCTTCGCGTCGATGGAATAAGCATGACGTTAAACTAGAGCCTATATAATTAAAATATACCTAATGTTCTTATTTTTAACCGCAAAATATTTAAGACAAAAAAGAGATGTTCTAGAAATGTATGAGGCGTGGGCCAGCACTATGTACACTATATGTAAATATAGCTACATAATATAGTAACTGTTTCGTATTCTTTATTTTATTTAATTTCACTTCGTTTCTATGTACATTTAAAATAACTTCGTCAAGGAGAGCAACACAACGTAAAATAAAACATGGCGGATGAGATCAGAATTATGCAAAGAATGTTATTTTGATAATGACATGACTTTGAAGAAAGACGTATAACATTCAAGAAGACGTCTCTTACTAAAACTGTCAACTACGTCAAAAGTCAAGTCAAAGCAACTGTCATGGCCGCCCTAAAATAGTATTCTCGTAATAAAAAACTCTTCTAATAATCATTTTTGTACGCATGTAACCTTGTTCAAATTATGGTTTTTGTATTTTTATGAAATTCCTATATTTTTTCCTATTTACCTATGTACAGTTACGTTCAAAAGTCCAGTAGCAATCGAACGCAGCGATAGCGTCAACACTCAACGTTACTTGTGACCTTTTTCCATCAAGACAATTCACACACACAGATACACTTTGTTTGTCTGTATATTCATATCGTCAATTTCGTCTCAATACGTGAGCACTGCTGTGGCCCAGTGGCATAGCATGTGCGTCTGTTAACTCGTATATCACCAGCTAAATTGCAGGATCGAATCCGACCCACGAGTTACGTAAAACACTTTTTGAGAAATATTTATAGATGAACTATGAGTATTGATACAACTATGTAGAATATAAAAATTACCTTTCTAACTAAAAGCACAGTAACTTGTTAAAAACGTAATATTCTAGTCACAGCAAAGAATGTGAGGGTAGATTAAAAAAAAGGCTTGGACAAAACAAAATATTAAAAATAATGTTGTTGGTTGGTGAACTCAGTTACGAGTGTTTGTGTTCTTACTTATCTTACTGTTGCGTTTTACAATTTATCCAATATGCAAGCAAATATTAATATCGAAGCAAGAGCTAATATTGTGGCCCTATATTCGAATGGCCTGAATATTACTCAAATTTCTAACGAAACTGGCTTCTCAGTAAGTAGAAATTAATTATATTATTATGATGTGTATTTTCCATTGGTAAAAATCGTCTTTTACAATTTGTTCTTTTTTTTTTAGAGAAATACTGTAAGTCGATGGGTAAAAAGATACGAGGAAGAAGGTGGCTTGCAGAGTCGTAAACGAAGTGGAAGGCCACTTCTTATCAACCAGACTCAGCGGCGTTATATGGCAGCGGAGTATGAAACGTGTGGTTTCCATTCGTCGTGCACTTCATGACGAGGGAATACACCACCGAAAGCCGGCGAAAAAACCGTTTTTGACTCAAAGGCATAAAGACGAACGGTTACGCTTTGCACGAGAGTATTTAGATTTTGATTGGGAGACAACATTTTTTTCCGATGAAAAGACTTTTAAATCCTCTCAAAAAGGAAGACTACATTTATGGCGTAAAGATAACACCCGTTGGTGTGAAAATAACGTAGTGTCAAACACTGAATCTGGCAGAATCAGTGTGAACATGTGGGGATGGATAAGTGCGCAAGGGCCGGGTGAACTTGAATTTATACCTACGCGAGCCAACAGTGCAAATTATGTAGAAGTGTTAGAGGACATTATGTTGCCTACTGTGCGAAATGTGTATGGTGATAGCGAAATAAGTTTTGTGCATGATAATTGTCCAATTCACCGAGCCTCCGTAGTTCGCAATTGGTTCAGTGATCATTCTAATATTAAGGTTATTCCGTGGCCAGCACGATCCCCAGATTTAAACCCGATTGAAAATATATGGGGTTTAATGGTGCAAAGATGGCGAGCACGCGATGAAAGATGTCCGGAGCTGCTCAAATCCCATTGCATGCAGTTGTGGGAGGATTTACGTGGAACCCCCCGATGGTTGCACGCCTTGTCGTGGCGGTGGGGCTTAGTAACCGTGGACTGGTCACCCACGGTGAAGCTAAGAGGCAACCAGGGCCGGCCTGTTTGCCGCCGGCTGGCCCGAGGAGGGCGCTCCCAGCGGGCTGAACATGCCCGCAGAGGACGCGCGTGGAGGTGGGACCGCAGAAGAAGAGGAGTGCCGGTATTACGGTGCGCCGTTCTCCCTATCTTCTGCGGCCGTGGAGGGATCGCAGGGGGAGAGGCGTGATGGTATTACGGTACGCCACTCTCCCTACCCCCTGCGAGCTGGCGGGGCCGTTCCGTCGAAACGGCGTTGGTGGGGCCGCAGAGAAAGAGGCATGTCGGTATTGCGGTGCGCCGCTTGCCCTATCCTCTACGACCGAGGTGTGGTCGGTGGCAGAACCACAGACCTGATCTGCCACCGGGTACCAGTTTATCTGGTACCCATGGCCTCCTAGTAGCAGACTCAGGGGGAGTCTGCTACAGCACTGGTGGAGGCCGAGGAGGAAGCGCACCTAATACCATCTGGTGCGCCCATCGTGGAGGGCCTTCGGGCTTTCAAGATGGAGCCGCTTGTAGGCGGCTGCCGCCGGCGGGGTCGCGGATGTGTGTATCGTTCCCGTGGCCCCGTCAGAGGGCGGTGAGGAGGAATATGGGGGGGTTTTTAGTGGGTATACCATGAGTCCCACATCGCCACATGGGTGCCCCCTGCGCCTGGGTGGTATGCGTAAAGCATTTTCCCCCCCGAAAACAAAAAAAAAAAAAAAGGATTTACGTGGAACAGATATTTGTAAGAATATTGTGGCTTCCATGCGCAGACGTCTTCTTAGTTGTATTGAAAATAATGGAGGCTACACAAAATATTAATAATCTTAATACTTATTATTAAATTAGAAATGTATTTCTATGTCGCAATAATTAGTGTTAATTGTTATACTTAATATTTATATTTTGTAAGTTTCAAGTAGTTGGGTATGCTACAAAGGAACGTGCTGGCCAATAATTGGTAGGTAAGGTTGAGGTTAAGTTTTAATCCTCTTTTCCTCGGAAAACGAATAATTAAACTATAACCTCAATTAGCATGAAATATTGATAACACAATAGATATAATATTATGTAATAGGTATTATAATATTATTGATTTGATAGATCTGTGGATCAAAGATTTTACCGTCAATAATAATACCGTTCAATAATAATTGTTATGTCATTGAAATAAATATATATTTGAT
This sequence comes from Glaucopsyche alexis, assembly GCA_905404095.1. Taxonomy (NCBI): domain Eukaryota; kingdom Metazoa; phylum Arthropoda; class Insecta; order Lepidoptera; family Lycaenidae; genus Glaucopsyche; species Glaucopsyche alexis. Next base: position 20,601,343 of record FR990049.1, on the reverse strand, counting down.
TTTTTGAAAGTGTTGTTTTATTATAATATTTAATACTTAAATATATCTATAATTATCTAAGACCTAAGTAACCAAAATATAATAATATTATCCTTCCTTAAAAAAACTTTCAAAATAGTCATTTTATTAAAATATAATAATATGAGTTTTTAAGAATAAAAAACAATACGAAAACTTTATGATGATAACTGAGGTTTGAACCGTGACCATCTTAACTTATATGCGATGCGAGGCCGACTATTTACAGATGGAGCTACTTACTGTCTTACGTATCCAACGAAATTTTTGCATTTATCGACACAGTGCAGTGCATAAATGAAGAACAATGAATGAAGAAGACAAACATATGTGTTATCTTTGTCTCTCATCCACACATGCTTAAACTTTGTTGTATTGATACTGTACGACATTTAAGTGTGTGCACGGTAACACGGCGCACACATAAAAACGCACTGTAGCGGCAAACGAATATGATCGTTACGGTGCTACTGGACTTTTGAACGCTGACTGTACATAGAGCTGGCCCAAAATCAAACATCTTTTTTTCCAATGTTTTCCTTGTGACAAAATTGTCTTATGAGGAACGGTTGCCTTGGGATTAGGTCACACCAAAACGAGACGATACGCGACACGGCGCTGCAGTTTTTAAGATACATACATACATATAATCACGCCTTTTTCCCATAGGGGTAGGCTGAGTTTCTTTCCCGTAGGGGTAGGCAGAGACCACTTCTTTCCACTTGCTACAATCCTCACATACATGTTTCGCTTCGCTCACTTTCATTCTTACCATCCATTCCTCCTCTTACATTCAACGTAGCGAAGCGGCTCTCCATGGGCCACTTTTCGCCTCCGCGAGAACGAGACGTGATGGGTGGCGAACCACATCGCCGCCATTTTGGATAATTAAATTATTTTTATGATTATCCATTGCGTTCTCACGGATTGGTGGAGAGGGTAGGAATAGGGAAAGGGATGGATAGGTGGTGTGGAAAGGAAGATTGGTAAGTTAGAGTGGGAAATAGGGAATGTAGGATATTACCGCCCAGGAGGGCACGGGATAGGACAGTAATAGCTAGGGAAGCCGGGGTCGCATACCCGTATACTATACCACAACTACCGGACAGGTAAGTTGGGTGGTGGTTTTTAAGATAGCTATTCAAAATTGAACTTAATTCACTACACAAAAAGATACAAATTCCATATGACATCAGTCATACAATGCACCGTATATTGCGCTGTGGAGCGTGGTGCAACTTGATATTCGAACTCTAAGAGTAGGGTTACACGGTCAGTCTGGCATCAGTTCAGTCCACCAGTCCGATCCAGACTGACGAAAGAATGATCGTGTAACCGTGTGATTGACGGACTGATCATTTTTTTATTATGTACTTTCCGGCCATTATTCTAGCGTCAGTCTGAGACTGATGGACTGGACTGATGCCAGACTGACCGTGTAACCCTAGTCTTATAATGAAACTATAATGAACTTATAAAGAAAATAATCTTGATGTGTAATGAATAAAGTTCAACTTTGAAAAGTTATCTGAAAAATTTTGTTTTTTTGTGAATTAACCCTCAGCGGCCTCAGCATTTACATTTCATTGTTACTAAGGCTTTTGTGTAAAAATAACACTCTAAGTCGATGAGAGGCGCCGAAATTGTTTGGGCGGAAATTAAAGGTCCTTCTAAATTGCTGGAAGCGCCATATTTGAAAGCCCGTTATTCGAAATTGAAGAAGCGTTAAACGCAAAGTACATGTTGATTTTATCAGATGATTCAGGTACTTACGTATTTTTAACCAAAAATTCTTAAAATATGTACCCTTTTGACCTGTACACTCTTGAAATAATGTCTAGTTGGTACCTATACCTATTACATATATAAGGTTTGGTAAAATCAACTACGGATATTTTGGATATATGATCTACTGCTCATATATAGACGTTTAGGCATTAAAAATATTGTCATACTCAAAGTAAAAGAAAAAAAAAATATCGTGAATCTCCGCTCAACGCAAGCTTACATATTTATAGGAAGATTTTTTTTTCTGAATATAACAATTATTTTTCTGCTTAAACGTCTATACTAATTTAGCAGTAGATCATAATATTATCACAGCCTATGGAACTAATACCTACAGTCGTCCAACGGACACGTCTAGACAGAGCAATCGTGCGGGGCGTGCGGGGTGAGAGAGGGGCGGTAGCGAGCCCAAGCTGCCATACACTCACTTGGGACACGTCAGCCGGGGTTGACGCTTTTTAATTTGATTGTTTTAAGTGGTTTGTGACAGTTTCGTTTGAGTTGTATGTAGGTACTTATTTACAATGGTCAATTATATGAACAGCTAAAGAAGATTAATTTTAATACAAAACCATGCGCCTGTTTCCCGTCAGAATTTTTAATAAAATTGTATCTACGTATGAGAATTTACTAACTACATCGTCAAATTCAACAATCGCAATCTAAAAACTAGTAAATCCAAATGTCAAAAATACCCTTCAGTTTCGCATTTGTAGCTTTTGCAGGGTTCGTAAATATCCGATATTTATAATAAATATCAAAATATCAGATATCTTTGATTATATATATCCGATATTTTTGATTTTTTGATATTTTCAAAATTACATACAAATCTCATACTCTGATATGTTTTTTCGTAATAGTTGAATCGAAATAATTTGTATGTCTGATAATTTGAAGATAGGGAAGTAAAATTAAACTCATTTATTTATTATTGATATTCAAAGTTTTCAAATAAATTAAAAATCAACGATAGATACTTTTGAGTATTAATTTAAATCTTTAATCCATAAAATGACTTTTGTTTATAACCAGAAGAAAAAAAAGTGTATTAATTTTATCAGTCGAATTAATTTGACACATGGTATAAATGGTATAACAATAGTTTAATAACAAACAAGGAATTTTCTTCCGAAAAACAGGGGGTCACGTGGGTGTCATATGCCGTTACAAGCCGCGTCCACGGCTATGATTAGTTAATGTCGTGTCAAATAGCAAGTTTTTGATGACCTAGGCTTGTGAAACTCTCGGAAAATAAGACCTGTGTTGATGTAAGATTTTTTACATTTAAAACTTTCTTTTACATTTTTAAATATAAATATCAATTTTGATATAATATATCAAGCATAAAATATATCAATTGATATATATCATGATATATATCATGCTAACCCTGAGCTTTTGTATACGCATTTGTATTTTTTATAATAAAACTCTTCATTAATACTTCTATATATATATTTTTTTGTTTTATTCCTAGTACTCTACATACACATACTACGAATACACAAAATGTAGAACAGATAATAATAAAACACATTATTGTGACAACCCTGCAGCAATGACGAATACCTACACAAAAGCGGCATTTCGCGCGACTTCAAACGCGTTGGACCACTGTATCTCTTTATTACACTGTGATATTATGCCCAAAATATCCGTAGCTGATTTTACCGAGCCTTTTATAATTTTTCGCGCTATAGCCAGGCTGTTATAATAGGGCCCGGACAGACGGTTTTAGCACAGTGTAATAAAGAGATACAGTGGTCCAACGCGTTTGAAGTCGCGCGAAATGCCGCTTTTGTGTAGGTATTCGTCATTGCTGCAGGGTTGTCACAATAATGTGTTTTATTATAATCTGTTCTACATTTTGTGTATTCGTAGTATGTGTATGTAGAGTACTAGGAATAAAACAAAAAAATATATATAGAAGTATTAACGAAGAGTTTATTATAAAAAATACAAATGCGTATACTCCCCTTGGTTGCTCAGGGTTCGCATGATATATATCAATTGATATATATCGGATATATATCAATTGATATATATCGGATATATATCAATTGATATATATCATGATATATTATATCAATTGATATTTATGCTTGATATATATCAAAATTTATATTTATGTTTAAAAATGTAAAATAATGTTTTAAATGTAAAAAATCTTACATCAAGTCATAGTCTACGCAGGTCTTATTTTCCGAGAGTTTCACAAGCCTAGGTCATCAAAAACTTGCTATTTGACACGACATTAACTAATCATTAGGCTTATGACACCCACGTGACCCCCTGTTTTTCGGAAGAAAATTCCTTGTTTGTTATTATACTATTGTTATACCATTTATACCATGTGTCAAATTAATTCGACTGATAAAATTAATACACTTTTTTTTTCTTCTGGTTATAAACAAAAGTCATTTTATGGATTTAAGACTTAAATTGATACTCAAAAGTATCTATCGTTGATTTTTAATTTATTTGAAAACTTTGAATATCAATAATAAATAAATGAGTTTAATTTTACTTCCCTATCTTCAAGTTATCAGAGATACAAATTATTTCGATACAACTATTACGAAAAAACATATCAGAGTATGAAATTTGTATGTAATTTTGAAAATATCAAAAATATCAAAAAATCAAAAATATCGGATATGTCAAAGATATCTGATATTTTGATATTTATTATAAATATCGGATATTTACGAACCCTGCAAAAGCTACAAATGCTAAACTGAAACTATTTTCGACATTTGGATTTACTAGTTTTTAGATTGCGATTGTTGAATTTGACGATGTACCTAGTTAGTAAATTCTCATACGTAGATACAATTTTATTAAAAATTCTGACGGGAAACAGGCGCATGGTTTTGTATTAAAATTAATCTTCTATAGCTGTTCATATAATTGACCATTGTAAATAAGTACCTACATACAACTCAAACGAAACACTGTCGCAAACCACTTAAAACAATCAAATTTAAAAGCGTCAACCCCGGCTGACGTGTCCCAAGCGAGTGTATGGCACAGAACACTATTACTCGCGGTGTATGGCAGCTTGGGCTCGCTACCGCCCCTCTCTCACCCCGCACGCCCCGCACGATTGCTCTGTCTAGACGTGTCCGTTGGACGACTGTAGGTAATAAGTTCCATAGGCTGTGGTTTTAGTGTGTGATGCTTCTGATATTTTATTCTTAAAACCTGCACGCCCGCGCGCGGGCGGCCGCGTGGTGATGCGGAATCTACGGCTCTACGGGACGCGTCTCGCGTCGCGTTGCTAGTGTTAGGCTTGTTTTAGATGATAACTTATAACTCATAATGAAATTTAAGGCCTATTTCGTGATCTTTTAATAAGTGTCGGATAGCTTAGGCTGGGACTATATGCTGAAAATTCAGAGCATTGAAAATATACCTCTGCGCAAATCCAATACAGGTAAAAATCGAACACATGAGTGTCGAGTTATATTATATCACAGCTTGACACTCGACATTTCGATTTTAAACTATAGTATTAGCGCAGAGTTCTATTTCAAGTGCTCTGAATTTTCCCAGGCCTTCCGGATTCCGGATCATACAGTCCTAGCCTAATACCTAAATCTATACCAATACAGATAAATAAGATTGAAGTAACTGTTTGTAATTTAAAATTAACAGATTTTCACTTAATGCATGTGAAAGTATATTCAGTACTTATAATAAAATATCAATTTTTTAAATTTTTGTCTGTCCGTCTGTCTGTCTGTCTGTTTGTTCCGGCTAATCTCGAAAACGGCTGGATCGATTTCCATGGGACTTTCACTGGCAGATAGCTGATATTGTAGGGTCTAACATATGCTACATTAGTTTAGGGTTCCGTTAACAAATACGATTCCGTTTCCGTCAGTTCTATGCAAACGAAGTCGCGGACATCAGCTAGTTAGGAATATAATCACTGAGTTTAGAATTATAATAATACAGACTAGTTTAGGTTTTAAAAGACTTTCCAACGAGTAATTAGTGTTTCAAAATACTAGGTTCTCCTCTCTCACTCGTCGGTAACGTGAAACTCGACGTTGGAGGTAGTGAGAGAGCTTATTAAATGCAAAATCGCCTTCAGGTCAACCACTTTTGAACTTTATCACCATAGTAATACGATCGAAAAGAGGTACACTCATGAAAACTAACATAGATGCGCGTCAAATTAACAAAATGTAAACAACCTTTTGCGTCAATGTTTCGGGTGCTTATTCCAGTGACATTGATTTATACTTACTGCTGCTATTAATTGAGATATATTATACAGTATTATATTTAGGGAATATTATTCGAATATTCGAATATTCGTTTTATTCGAATATTCGACGATTTCATTATTCGAATATGACTGGGTTCAATATTCGAATATTTCGAATAAAACGAATAATAAAAATATTTTATTTATTTATCAAAAATATGTTAATAATAGTAATAAACTTGTCTATAAACCGGAATGTTTCGTTATTTAATACATTACTTTTATTATTTATTAATATTATCGTCAATAATACCCTAAAACAGATTTTACTACACTGTTTGTGAAAGAATACAAAGCTGTTTTTAAATAAAATAATATTTAAGGTGAATATTACCTACAGGCTTCAGCGAAAGAAATCCGTATGGATTTCTTTCGCTGAAGCTTTCGCTTAACACGCTCTTGGTTAGGTTATTTTGACAAGCATGTGTGTATACACATATGTTAAAATAACCTAACCAAGAGCGTGTTAAGACGTGTCTAAGGAGGGTTCTGTTACTATAAAGCATTATACGATTTTTAGTTTCTTAATCTTACTGTTCGATTTCGTTTAAAATAACTTTCCTAAAGAGAATTTACCATGATCTACCGGCATGGAAAATTGTAAGTTCCTAATCTTCATAGTTCAGAAATGACAGAGGAGGGTGAAACCAATTTGGAGGCCGATTACTTGGAAATGGTTGACTTCGTAAATGTCATGTACAAAACTTTTCCTTTATTTTAAAAGACATAATATTCAACACACACTTCACATGTATGGAAACCCGGGATGGCTTTCCATATGTTTATAACTATATAATAAAATTATATTTTTTTATCAAACCAAAACCGATATCTAGACGCAATATAGCTAGAAGAGCAGATAGAAAGAGAGACAGATGGACGAACAGAGTGAAACGATAAAGGATACCTGTTAAGTTGATTATTACAGTATTACACTGGCCTGCAAAACTAAGTACAAATCGTTTCAAATTTCATACTTTTCAAAATATTATAACAAGATTTATCAGCTTTCTTTAAAAGTAATAAATTATATATATCAGTATATTATTTTTATCTTTAAACAAAAATTAACCATTTTAATCTTAGTCTTAAAGACTACATTTACATGTTATATAAAATTGCAGTTTTGAATAACTCCTCGAGGCCTGACAACAGCTTGGAGGAGGTTTGTCATACTGAAAAAGTTTTAGAGCTGAATTATGCAATATTCTCTCCCATTCTTATACCAGGGCGTGTTTTAGTGCTGTGAGGGTACTAACTGTACGTGATAATTTGCGGTTTCTGACTAGCCTTCTAAGCTCTTCTCAGGGTATACTTAATTGGGTTGAGGTGAGGACATTAAAGAGAATCTTTAAGAATCTCTTGACCATATCTTTCCCCGGGTAGAGATCCAATTGTCATTATGTGGCCACATACTCAGCGCGTATTCCTGAAAGTATGCCAGCCCATTGTATATATACTATACCTGAGCATACTGGACTCTATCTGAAAAGTAAGCTTGAAGATATCCCCTACCAGGTCACGTTTACTTAGCCTCCCTTTAGAAGTTCACTTTAACTTGTGAAGTTAGTGAGTAAATCCACTCACCTGGGACCAAAATTCTGGATCATTCTCGTTCATCCTTTTGTATGTGTTCACGGACGTATCACAGTGTTGCTACTCGATACTAGGGCTCTCGAGTTTGGTCTCGAGGTGAGACCACTCGCCCTTCGCCTCGGTCTTAAAGGATTCAGAATTACTTAAGCAAATCTTCTTCACTGTGCCGTCAGTAACATAGTTCCCTCGGGTCTGAAGAAGTTGTTTCTGAACTTAACTGCATTTAAGTGTTGATTTTCAACAAGTAGAAACAATGAACGGTCTTGCCGAGCGCTGAGTCTGCCATTCAATCCAAAGTCTTGCACGGCCTTGTCAAATATTTTTCAGTCTCTTTGTACCGTCGCTTCATCTTCTGAACGGTTCGTAACATGACACACTCTGTTCTTGCAGTACAACGCCTGATGCCTACTTCTGCACTGATGACTACTTTTAGAAAAACCATCAACACATTCTTCAGGCTATGATAAAATTTTTAAATCTACTGTTTTCTAACTTCCTTTTTGTAATAAGGCACATCGTTCAAGAAAAATTTAAAACATAAAGATACCAAAAACACGGATAACTTCAAAATGGAAAAGGTTATTTTTGTTTTAAAGATTTTCCTCTCACTTTTTACCAACTATAAAGTTTTTGTTATGATAACATAACATTAAATCTTTTTTGAGTGCTTTTTATTTTGACGGTTTATCTTGTTTACTTATTACGGTTTATATACACATGTACCGATTAGGTTTGGAGCAGACAATTATGACAGCATGATACTCGTGTGTTTAGAGTTTTCAGCTGCACTATATTAGAACAGAGCACTATTTACAGTGCATTCCGATTTCTGTGCAGTGTTCCAACTCTGCAAATATATTTCTCTCCAATCCTAAACAAACTGATATATAAATAATAAAAATATATTCTGTAATATTCGTGTTCTTTATAGGTATACATTAAATTATACTACCAAAAGTTTAATTTAAAAAGTCAGACTGTAGGTCTGACTCTTTAAATCGATTGACTATGTTGAATCGATCAATAGCTTAACTCAATTAAAAACCATAAAATACGAACCTCTAAAAGAAACCCCAAAAATTCTCTCCCCTAGAGGATTTTTTCCTTAATTTTTGAAAGAAACTACTTAGTTGACAACCATATCCATGGTCTGATCCAGACCTAAACCGTTCATGTGTTAATAGATTTAAAAAAGTTTAGTATTTTAAGTTTGAAACTCAAAAAGACGTTGATTTTTTTAGAGTAATTTGTGAAACATGTCACATTTTGATATTATTAAATATATAGGTATAAATAAACGCATTATATTACTTGTATTTGAAGTTTATTACTAATATTCGTATTATTCGAATTATTCGAATTTATTCGAATAGTGTTTTGCCATTATTCGAATTATTCGAATAGTAAAATTTGTCGAATAATAACATTCCCTAATTATATTAATTCAATTAATACGTACGAGTTTTAGAGTATTATGAAAGTTTTTAAGGCTTAACTGTCTTAGTTTTAAGCCTTAAAATACTTTCATAATACTATAGTATATAAAAAAAGATGCCATAGAATACTTACAAAGGTCACTGCCCTTAGTTAAGGTACCAGGAATCTGAAACAACAAAGAAAAAACTTACATGATTACTTTAATTTAAATAAAAGTATGTATTAAGCTCAGACCGAACGTAAGGTTACTGAGAAATATTATATACAAAATATCTTCAAAACACATAGTAAGGCCGCGGCGCCGTCTAGGTATAAGTCAGTTGAGTTTACACCAATGGCGAAGGCTCGATCTCCTTCACAGGGAGCCCTAGTCTATATTATAACATAGGGATTTGGATAAGGGTCTTCAAAAGGAAAGTGGTAAGTGAACCCGATAGGAATGGAGTTATAGGAATCCCACGCCGCTGGTATAACTTCGTACTAGCTTTTGCCCGCGACTCCGCCCGCGTTAATACGGAAACACTATAATATAAATCCCACGGAAACACTATAATTTTTTGGGATAAAAAGTAGCCTTTGTTTTAATCCAGAGCATAAGCTTCTACCATACTAAATTCATCTAAATCCATTCAGTAGTTTTTGCGTGAAAGAGTAACATCCAACCATCTATCCATACATCCATCCATCCTCATAAACTGTCACATATTTTATAGTAAATACAGCACAGTGTGTCAATAGTAAACGATACCAGCAAACTTCTCCAAACGAGTAGGATCGTCTCTAAGTAAATTCAATTTTACTTATTTGTTTAAATAAATTACAGATACTGATTGAAAATGACTGATCATTTTCACACAAATGAGAATGGCAGACCTATTTCCAGGCGACATAATCCCCAAATGACACATGTGGACAATAATATGTGGACGGCTGTCTAATCCTCAGTCATCGATTGGGTTTAATTACTCGATCAAGATAAATGGTAAGCTTACGTAGCGTTTGATCAATAACTTTGAATGGGGATAAGCGTCATCTGCAATATTAATACACTCGAATAAGCAGCCAATATACGCAGTTCTCACGACTGAGCTAGGAATAATTATAGCCAGTCGATATTGTTACGATAAGGTATATATTGAAATGCGACATCTGTGTGGGGTCAATGCAAGACGTGGGAAGGACACCAAAGCACAAATTACTAACCCCCTTACTAATAATCGCTGTATAAGCTTTGAATAGTTATATAGTGTTTTGTCTCCTTCTATCGAATTAAACATGTCACTAATTGTGTGACGGGAACAAAATACTGTATAACTATTCAAAGCTTATACAGCGTTTATTAGTAAAGGCACGTAAAGGGTTAAATAGTTAGTACGTAAACCAAAGGGAGATGTCTCCGGCCAAGTAGGTGTTGTGCTCGGCCAGATGTAGCCCATTGCTGTGGTCTAAGCGGTTGTATATAAAATATTATATCCCCAAACAGCTAGACCGATTTTTTATGTTTTTTTTTTTATTTTTTTATTTACATTCATAGTAGGTTTGAGAATAGGTCGCAAACTATTTTATGCCCCTGGGTGATACTTTAATATGACAGTACAAAATTTCAGCTGGTAATGTATCATAGCAAAGCACCTAGTGCCTAGTGGATTAACTTCGATAGCGCATAGCGTCAGATGAAAATATTCCACGTGTACCAGGCGTCCTATGACTAATTCATTTTACCTATATCTTACTTAGGCCTTTTTCATCCGTTAATGGATGATTTATACAGTATTCTCCGAGCGAAGTAACCACTTTTGAAATACTTTAGGACCTAGGACAGTCGGTTTTTGGTCGTAAATGTCGTATGGTTGCCCAAGCACATACGGCATTCTCACAACACAGCCTAGTCCAGAGGAATGACCGGTCAATACGTCTGGGGCCAACCATGTGCGGGTTTCCTCTCGATGTTTTCCTTCACCGTTAGAGCATCCGTATAATGTACTTGAGATCTGAAAAAGTCTCATTGGTACACGCCACAACTGGGATTCGAACCTGCACTGTGACACTGTGCGAACTAAACGGTCTACCCACTAGGCCAATAGGTTTTGTTAATAGTCAGGATCGCAAGTTAACGGGTATTAGGTGTCGCAAAATACATTGACGGAGGACATCATTGGAGGACCTCATTTTAGGTTTCCGTAGTACTCTCATAGTTACGCTCTGCCCATCATTCTGTCTGTCTGTCTGTCCGTCTATCTGTCAATCCGTTCATCTGTCTGTGTGTCTGTCTGGCCGCCCTGCTAACTTAATTCTTCTGTAACGAATAAAATGGATGAATGTATAGTTAAAGATTGTGTGTAAATCTCGGTTTGGTATCATAAAATAATAATGATGAAAAATATTGAGAAGTAAGGTTGAAAACTATTTTTTCACTGTGCCCCAGCGTGTGGGGTATCAACGAATAGGTATTTTTAAATAAAGGAAAAGTTTCATATATGACTTTTTTACAAAGTCAACCATTTTCGAGTAATCAGCCTGCAAAGTGGTTTGTAAATTCAGCCCTCCCCTTGCATTTCTAATCTATGAGCGATAGAAACTTGTAAGTTTCAATGCTGATAGATCATACTTAAAACTGTTTAGGAAAATTATTTTGAGCGAAATCGGACCATAACTTTTGAAGTAATTAAAAGAAAAACCACGCGCTGATACAACGGAATCCTCCTTAGAAATGTTCTGACGTGATCTTGGTTAGGTTATTTATTAATTATAGATAAACATGGATATTTATTTAGAAATAACACCTAACAACCGACCTAATAATGCTTCTATCTTAATGTTTTGTTTCCTGAGAGTTATCAAAGAACTCTCAAATGAGTTAGCAAACCTTTCACTGCCCTTAACACCGGCCGTTAGGGATATCCGTCCCTTTTGGACCGTAAAATGTATCCTTCTGCTCCGACTATTTTCAAGAGTATTTTAGCCAAAGTTTTAGTAGGTAAAAAAAACCGGTTAAGTGCAAGTCGGACTCGCGCACCGAGGGTTCCGTACAAACCGTAGGTATACTCGTATATGCAGAAGTTTGATTTTGTTACAGCTTAAAGGTATTAAAGACTTGTGAATGTCAAAAATTTGCGGAAATTTGCGGCATAAACGCCTCTATCTTTTGATTGCATTGGCTTAGAAGTTTGATTTTTTCACATTTTCTCCAAGGGACAGGAGACCTTAGTATTTGATATAATTTCCAGCATTTACCTCCACGCGTTCCTGAGAAAAAGGGTCTTGACAGACAGACGAACAGACAACATAGTGATCCTAAAAACTGAAAATAGCTGTTAAAAATGAACATAATCATATTTTGTAAAAATAGATATCGTGGTATAAGTTCAAAAGCCTAAAATGGTGTCCTCGTTCTTTAAACCACTCTTTTGAGCCTCCAGTACGTAGAATTCGGTTTTCAATGTGATGCCGTATTATTCAGCATGTATACTCGTGCCGAAGCACGCTTAAGAGTTTTATTTTAACGTTATTAGGGTAAATACGCTAAATGTCGGCCACTTACGGATTTTCTAACTTTAGATCGCTCCGTATCCATCAGTTTGAAACGAAAACATAGCTTTTTATACGGTTTTAGACAGGTTGATAAATCTATTTTATATTTATAGGCATATGGTTGACTTTTCTACTAAACGGAAAAAGTATTAAGCTTTAAATGCGTCGAAAACGAAAAAACCTCAAAGTCGGCCGTTCACGGCCCAATGGTCGGTCGCGTTTTTCCCAAATGTCGGCCGAGCATAGCGTGTAACCTCTTATAATATTATTAAATTATAATAGTACATCATTCAATTTTGAGACAGCAAGTTTGATAAATAAATTAAAAAATTACTACCCAGTACCTACACAAACAATGAAAAGTACAAAAATGATCAGCCTGTACAGTAGCATTCGATTCTTAGGCTGGCCGACATTACGATCTTTAATATTTCCAAAGTCGGCCCCTGTTTCGTATAGCTTATTTCTCGAGATTCAGCTAATACCACCCCGGCCGGTATTTAGCGATTGAACGTAAAATATATTTATTAACATAAAAACGTTACAAATTTTACTATTAAGACAATGGAATTCGTAGTATTGGACTTTATAAAACATACTGCATTTACCTTAAGTCGGCCCCGGCCGAGATTCCGATTTTCAGTCGAAACTGGTATTCTAATGACGGCCCCCTATTTTTCCCTAAAACTAATACGCAAAACGTTGAAAAAACTATCTCAAAATATAGTAAAAATACCTTTTTAGTGATAGCGAAGCTAAAAACCAAAAAAAGAAATGTCTTACCGTTGTAATATCAATCCCCGAATCGTGGGTATTCACAGCAAGTAAGCTGCTTTAACTACGAACTTCAATGCTTCTAGGACGCTATCGCTACTAACGCTCAGTGTGCGAATAGCAAGTGACGTAATCGGATAGTAACGGTTTGCACTTAAAAAGTATGAACTAAGCTTGCAATTTCAGTGGCAAAATTACTATTTAATTACCTTTTGAATGAATGCAAGCTGAAAATGTGCAGACGGCCGAGGATTGGAGGGGGGCCGACGTTTGGCGTATTTACCCTACATACTAAAATATCAAAGATGATTTAAATTTAGATGGGCCTTTGATTAACTTCCTGTCTTGCTTTTCATAATTCGGAGTGTAGGTACCCTTGTATTGATTAAACAAACACTTATAATTAAATCGAACGCTTTGTACAGAAAATGTATTCTCTTTGCGGAAAACAAATAGCTAATTAGATTCGAGATTCTCCGGCGAGATAGCTCTGTTAAAGGGGGGATAATTAATTTATTGGTAGGTGGGTTAGGGACGAGAAAACATTTGCTACTTTATTTTTAAAATTGGCATAACATATTAAGAGTGTGGTGTTTTTATTTGGCACTTGTGATTTTTTACTTGTGTTTGGAAAATAGAGTACATATTTCCCTATTTACCTAACATTTATATTTTATAGTGTTACTGCATGTAAACAAGTTTAGTTTTTTCAATAAATCATTGTAATAAAATTAAATATGTCACCGTAAAATTGTAAAATCCGTTACATTGTAAAATAACTAACGAGATGGTAAAAATATGTCGAAAGATTAAAAACTATATATTTATAATCTAACGAAAAACAATATTGTGTTAAATTATAGGCAGTATATTCGCGTCGGAAGTCAATCAACATTTTACAATCTCACTAGTTTTATTACAATCTAACGGCTTTTAAAATTTTACGGTGACATAATATACAAATCATGCTTTAGGTTTAAGAAGTGCACTCAGCCTGTGAGTACAGAAATTGCACCTAAGTTTTCTATTTAATTGTGCCTATCCAATACTGGTATGTTTAAAATAATTGCGAACAACAAAACAAACCTAACATATTTTATGTAATTAATTTAACATTCGAAGGTGTCAAAGGTAACAAAATTTAGATTGCCAGCGCGTACAGTTTGGGTTATAGTATACTACGCATTTGCCCGCGGCTCCGCCCGCGTTAAAGCCCACGGGAACAATGTATTTTTTCGAAATAAAAATAGCGTATGTGTTAATCCAGAGCTATTAACTACTACCATACCAAAATTCATCAAAATCAGCCATCCATACATCCATCCTCACAAACTAGTTCACATATAAAATAGTAGTACGCCTACGGGCATAATGGTGAAGCTAAATATCGTGAGGAAACAAGAGTAACAATATTTGTAAGTTGTAGCTGTTATTAGTCGGTCTTATTACGTAGATATCTAGCTATATACAAATAAACGAAATTGAAGTGTCTGTTTGTAATTTCAAATTAGTAGTAATAGCCGTAATCGGTTCGTAGACCGAAAAACTAATTTTTAACATTTTTGTCTGTCTATCCGTCTGTATGTCTCACCGTCTGTCTGTTTGTTCCGGCTAATCTCTGAAACGGCCGGACTTTCACTGGCAGATAGCTGATGTTATAAGGAGTAAATTTAGGCTACTTTTATCTTAGGGTTCCATTTTCACTAATAGTTGCACGCAAATGAAGTTGCGAGCATCAGGTATTATTATATTAAAACTAGCTGATGCCCGCGGCTCCGCCCGCGTAAGTACAGTAACCCACGGGAACCTTATATGTCCCGCAATAAAAAGTAGCCTATGTCCTTTCCCGTGGTCTTCTTTATATCTGTGCCAACATCATAATCGGCATAGTAGTTTTTACGTAAACTATTAATAAAGTATCCCACGGAAATCCTTGATGCGGATTATATTATATCATGCTAAAATTTCAGCTCGATCGGTGCAGAACTTTTTGAGTTTTTGAAGCGTACACAACATTTTTATATATAACTAGCTTTTCTCCACGACTTCGTCCGCGTGAAACAGTTACTTTGGGATATCGATATTTACCCGCGACTTCATATTTTACGTAGAAGGAGAAGCGCTTCTACCTCACGACTGCCCGCCCGCATCGCGCGCCGTACATTAGCGCGCATGATTATTTTATTACTGCGATATCTTCTAAAATACTCATTGAAATCAAATGATGTAAACGGCAAATTTCTTCTAGATTAAATGCTTGTACTGAATAACGTATTTTCTTGGATAAGGATTAATATCATCTTTATGAAAACAACTTCACAAATAATGCTTATCTTTAGAACAAATTTGGTTACCATAAAAAGGTTATAGTGAGTTAACCTTAAAAGATAGACATATACAATTGTGGACTTTTTTGTAGAACTTTTAAAGAGGAACAATTCTGTCATACATCATTTTAGCGAAACTTTAACCGTTTCCGCAGCGTACGCAGCGAAAGCTCTCAAAAGGAAAAAAAATCCCCCGATTTTGTAACATTCTTGACTGGTGCTCCGCTCGTATTGAGTTTAGCATGATGCTATATAGCCTAAAGCCTTCCTCGATAAGTGGACTATCCAACACAAAAATAATTTTTCAATTCGTACTATTAGTTCCTGAGATTAGCGCGTTCAAACAAACAAACAAACTCTTCAGCTTTATAAGTATAGATATAGATAATAATCATTTCAAAATTAAGGAACCTATTTCAACCTGAAGGGCAACCCAACCCTGGCTTTAATCTCCAGAACGACCCAAAGCAATGCTACCCATAAGCCATCAATTACAAGGGGCAAGCACTCATGATACTGTCTTTCCATGTGATTATCCCTTTAAATTGCTGAGGGTACAGGAAATCCATTGTTTTTATGTAAAAGCAGTAACGCGGGTTGGTAAATTTTGTTACGAGGATTGTATTTTTTATTCTACGAGTTTAAAAATATAATATGTAGGTATATATACGTATAGCTATAGGTAAGTACTCGTGCAGGAGAATGATTACACTATAATTGTTGTAATGTTGAGTGAGTTATTTTGTTAATTAGTGTTTAGTATGTACAATGTATATACATATATTAATGAGTTTATCTGACTAGATGTTGGTCGCGACTTCACGCGCACAAAAGGAAATCCCGCGAGAACCGTCCATTTTGTCGCGATAAAAAGTTTCTTTCCCGGTGGTCTACTCCATACCTAAAATCGTTCCAGTAGTTTCGTAGCCTATTCATAATTCAATGCAAACAAACAAACAAATAAATCTTTCGTCTTTATAATATTAGTACTACTAATATTATAAATGTGAAAGTTTGTGAGGATGTATGAATGGATGTTCGTTCCTCTTTCACACAAAAACTATTTAACGGATTTTGATGAAAATTGGCATGGCAGTAGTTTGGGCTCAGGATTAAAATATAGGCTACTTTTTATCTCGCAAAAGTTTAGTGTTCCCGAGGGATACTGTATTTATGCGGGCGGAGCCGCGGGCAACAGCTAGTATTAGTATAGAAGTATATTATATTACCTGAAATTTACGTGTCCACTGGTTGGAATGCAGATAATAATAATACATTTGGTGAGAGTAGTAGGTTCAAAATCGAAAGTTAATTTCGAACCTATTGGCTCCTCATTCATTAAAATCGAATCAGTACCTACTTTGGGCGCTACGGTACCGATGGAACAAATATTCGCCATTTCGCCATAGTAGGGTAAAAAAAACTAACTCGCACGGGCGCTCAGCCTGTGGCTCAGCACTAGATACGCTGGGAATTAGCACCCTCCACACAGTAGAGTTCTATCTTCGGACCGCGCAGTTTGGACTGTGGATAAAACTTACGGGCCAGTAACGACTAAATATGCGCCCACGGTTGGAATAGGGACGGAATTAACACATTTAGGCTAACGTCCAATATGTGCCTGTAAATGTGATTTCTACAGTTTACATTGCAGTCCGGACTGGCATGTGGAACGTTATAATATTTTAATTTCAAAAGTTTTACTGTCAGTAGTAAGTTGACGCTACAAGCCGACATGTTACATTTTGCGTTCACACGTAATGCGCGAATAAATGTGGAATATAAGCTCGCATCGACGTGCCAGATCGGACTGTCAGCCCCGCGGGCGGTGCACTTACATGTCCGCTGGACCGAGGTTTGGATAAGCGTTTGTTGTTTCCCGCGCTTCAAACTTTGTGGAGAGGCTTTTTTCTCGGCGGGTTAGGGTTAAGCCGATGGTGAACTTTCTTTTGACCTTCCGAAAGTGTCATGGTAAGTTCAACTTGTAAATAAATTATTTCCGTACCCAAAGGGTAAAAACGGGAGCATATTACTAAAACTCTACTGTACTGTCTGTCTGTCCTGTCACCATGCTTGTATCTCATGAACCGTGATAGTAATAGTCCAAGAAAATAGGCTCTGAAATACGAATGTTGAGTTAAAACTTAAATTTTTGATATAAATAAGTTACTTTGAAGAATTTAAAAACGAACAATGTAAGTTTTTTTAAATTTCACCCCCGAGAAGGGGTGACAAAACATGAACAAAGTTTTTATTTTTTTATTTTGGGAAAACGGCAAGTGCTAGAAAAAAAATCTTCAAATAAAAGTTGTAGAGCGTAAAATTTAACATAAAAATGTTCTTATGACTTTTTTCCTAAAATTGAAATTAACTGAGATAGGGTAGCTAGAAGCTAGAGTATAATGACAGGAACTTTAAAAAATCATACTCTAGCTTCTAGCTATCTCGTAGTTCGTTTTTAAATTCTTCAAAGTAACTTATATCAAAAATTCAAGTTTTAACTAAAATTCGTATTTCAGAGCCTATTTTCTTGGACTATAAGGAAGTTGAAATTTTAATTGATGTATTTTTTTGCCGCTGTAATAGCAAACACACTAAAACCTAATAAAATAAATATTTATGCGAGATTTCATATTGGTACGCAAGTCGGAACCCTACGTGCTCGAGACCAACCCACACTTGGCCGGTTTTTGTGAGTATAATATACTAGATGTTGCTCGCGACTTCGTACGCGTAAAAGTTTGTACATTTTTCCGCGATAACAAGTAGCCAATGTCCTTCCCCGTGGTCTACTCTACATCTGTGCCAAATTTCATCAATCGGTTCAGTAGTTTCGGAGCCTACTCAATGCATACAAACAAACAAACAAACTTTTCCTCTTTATTATATTAGTATAGATGTAATTGATGAAAAGTAGCTATAAAATTGTGGCACATTAATATATTTTACTGCTATCCCTAACACAATTTGCCAATAAAAATGAAATATGACATAAAATAACTTTTTGTGCGCCGCGCCGTATTGCGAGATCGCATTTAGATCACTGTCACATTAAATTTGGTATATTATATAATCGCCAAAAACTTCCAGAGCTATAAAAATATATTTGGTGAAACTTATCAGCTCAATATTAATACGTTAAGCAAAAACTTTTAGTACAGTTTTACGAGAATTGTGCAACTGGAGGTGTATTCAATTTGGCACAGTAAATTCAATGATTTCAAAACTAAGGATGAGCTATGACGTACATTTGACCCTCGAATCTCTACTCTCGTTCTACGTAACGTTGTTATAATATAATAATAATATCTATGGACGCTTTCACACCACGTCAATCTTGTCCCATAGTAGGTTCTGGAAGAACTTGTGTTACGAGTACCAGATATGAGACAGCGGAAATATTTTTAAATATACTTTTAATACTATAGAATATAAAATTTTTATTAGTAGCTATTACACATTAAATTATACACATCCATGAGACCCAGGAACACGGAAACCTTTTGTTCCCTGGCGGAATTCGAATCAGAGACCGCCGGCTTGAGCGACAACGCGATAACCACTGAGCCACAGAGGTTGTCGGTTATAAGGACAAGGTTACAAATCAAGGAGGTTAAACGCAGAAAAAACCAAATAAATACCTACTGTCAATTAATAACAGATGCTCTCAAAAGCTGATAGCTGGGAAACTGGCTTGGAAAATATAAAAACATGTTTCATGGATCAACGGACATACATCAAATGCCAAAAATTTATTAAAATAATAGTAGCAATTTACATTTAAATGGAAACGTTCTCGGGTGGTTCTGTAATTACAGCGATGAGGCGCCGCGCCGCGCCCCGAAACAGATTTGTATTGCAAATTAACGACAAAATGTTATTCTAAAAATATATAAACGAATAAAAGATTAAGAAATATTGTAGTAATTAGTAGATAGTTCTTTCGTGTATAGTGCGAAATGGAATCAGACACACGTTTCATAAAATTATTATATATTCAAAACGAAACACATTCATAGTAACACCATCAATAGTTTTAATTTAAATTAAATGAAAAGAACATAATAATATAGAAAATAGAACAGCACACGCTCTTCCAATTCTTTTTCATCTTTCTAATAATTTTAAATTCAAAAGTCCGTGACTTTCGGAAACATTTCTTCTTCCTTTTTTATTTTAATACTAGCGACCCGCCCCGGCTTCGCACGGGTACAATACTGATACTAATACTACAGAATATCTTTAAACCTCTAACAAAACGGGCGAAATTTAGTCAAAACAAACAGAAACAAATTAATATAGGTACCTACTAAAAATCAATGAAATAAGTAGGTGGGTATACTTTTATCGTATGAAATACCTATACTCTTTAGGACTAACAATACAACAAACACTAAATAAATAGGTATTCAAGTATCTATCCATCATAGTTACAAAGAACACAAAACAAAAAATTTACTCATAGAAGTCATAGATCTAAACTCCCGCCCGCACGCGCACCCTCGCCTTGGTGACGCCCACTTCGCAACGGGCCGTGCCGTGCAGCAGAAATCGTAATATTTTAATTTCGCCATAACTTCAAAACCAAACGTCCAATTTTAATCATTCAAAGACCAAATATTATCTACATAAACTGTACTTAGTGATGAAATAATTTATTTTGATAAGGATTAATAACATGAGTAAAATAAACGCGTTTAAATGTAGTCCAAAAAAAATTCAAGATTTCTAAAAAAAAAAATGGTTGTTGTGCCTCACTCGACATAGATAGGTATAGTGTGTCGCGGACTTTTTTGTAGATATTTATTAGATCTACAATTAAGTAGAACATTTTATGGTTCTATCTTTTATAGTTTAGGCAGCGTACGCAAAATAAGTAACTTTTCTGGTTGATTTTTTACACCTTGTGTCCGAAAAACCCAAA
This sequence comes from Glaucopsyche alexis, assembly GCA_905404095.1. Taxonomy (NCBI): domain Eukaryota; kingdom Metazoa; phylum Arthropoda; class Insecta; order Lepidoptera; family Lycaenidae; genus Glaucopsyche; species Glaucopsyche alexis. The sequence goes on along the minus strand of FR990049.1, from coordinate 20,580,669 downwards.
TATCTTACGGAACCCTACCTTTTTCCAAAATAAAATTTAGCCTATGTTACTCGTGGATAATGTAGCTTTCGAATGGTGAAAGAATTTTTGAAATCGGTCCAGTACTTTTTGAGCCTATTCATTACAAACAAACAAACAAACAAACATACAAACAAAGTTTTCCTCTTTATAATATTAGTATAGATGGAGTCGGCTTATAACCATTTGCCAGTGTCAAGTTAAAAAGGCTACTAATTTATATAAAATAGAATATTCGTTGAAATTTTCATCACCGTATTAGTTGTAAATCGTCAAGTCCAGAGTCTAGTCAAAGTCCAAGTCAATGCATTCAGTAAAGTGTTAAACGCTTTACTGTAACTTTCTAGGGAGTTTTAGCGGGAATCCCCAAAATCGCACGCATTTTGTAGTTGTATCACTTGCGCACAATTATGCACGTCAACGAATATCTAATGGTTAATTTTTAAGTTTTAATAAAATTTGCAAGAAACATAAGACGCGTTATAAGTATTTTTGGATTTTAAATGAATATTGAAATTAACTTCCATGTGTACTCTGTACACGTCATGTTTTTGTTTTATTTGTACCGCTTAATGTTATAGTCGTTTCATACGACAATATTACTTCCTATACAAATAATGTATATTTGTTATAGCGACCTAGCGACAGCTGGACCGCGCCCCTTTGGGACGTCAGCCGTCGATACCTACAATAATTCCACGAGATGACACGGGCAAATATTCCCTTCTGCAAATAAATTTTTATTTTTTGTTGTTGACTTCGTAGAATATTAATAATAGGTATCGATTTTTTATGTTTACTAAAAAGTAAACTAAAAAGTAAAAGTAAAAAGTACATAGTCATGGGATAGGTACTCATCCACTTACCTGTCCGGTAGTTGTGGTATAGTATACGGGTATGCGACCCCGGCTTCCCTAGCTATGACTGTCCTACCCCTTGCACTCCTGGGTGGTAATATCCTACACTAATATTTCCCACTCTAACTTATCAATCTTCCTTTCCACACCACCATTCCTATCCTCCCGTCTCCGCCAATCCGTGGGAACGCAATGGATAATCATAAAAATAATTTGATTATCCAAAATGGCGGCGATGTGGTTTGCCACCCATCACGTCTCGTTCTCGCGGAGGCGAAAAGCGGACCATGGAGAGCCGCTTCGCTACATTGAATGTAAGAGGAGGAATAGATGGAAAGAATGAAAGTGGACAAAGCGGAACAAGTATGTAAGGTTCGTAGCAAGTGGAAATAAGTGGTCTCTGCCTACCCCTACGAGTAAGAGGCGTGATTATATTATGTAGATATGTATGCACTAAAAAGTATAGAATGATACCTTCGTTAGTTCTGCATCTAGTATGTACATATTCTGCTACAAGGTTGTATTAATGATCGAAAGCTACAAGCCTTTTTTTGAAAGGCAGATTAATATTAGAAGTACCCACAAAATTAAAATAATTATAATATTACTTGGATATTGCTTGGTTAAAAGCGAATTATAATCGATAAACTTTGGATAACTGGATGGATGGATGTTCATTACGCAATTAGAACGGCCGAATGGATCAAAATGTAATTGAGCTGAAAGTTAGGTAGAGTCTGGAATACGCTACAGATTAAATTAGTTTTATTAACCTACTGGAATATTATAATGTGTCATTTCTGTAACAGGTAAGGTCTCAGTCCTCACATAAAACAAGTAACCAAAGACTATATGCCATATTATAATTAAATAAAATAAAATAACTCCCACACCGATCTCGGTGACGGTGGCCGGTTTCATTGAAACCAGGCCAGTTGCGCAGGAGTGATTTTATAGTGCCCAAGTGTGTGCGCAGTACACAAGAGCACTCTCTCTTCCTTTTACTCTCGTAACCCAGTGGGACGGATGACCGACACGACTGGCGAGAGATCAGGCGCAGGACCGACTTTTTACATGCCCATCCGACGCATGGATCATCTTTCTTGTCAGACAATCAGGTGATCAGCCTGCATTGTCCTAACCAAACTGGGAAACATTTTTTTTTTGTTCCCATGTGGGAATCGAACCCACGACCTCCGAGTCGAGAGCCAATGCTCGAACCACTTGACCACGGAGGCTGTTAATTATAATTATAAAATATACAACACGGAAAATTCGACCTTCTCGCGTGCCGGGCTTCCGACGCGCGATTCTTGCGGGCTTGAAACTAGGCCTGCAAGCATCGCGCACCTCTTCATTCACCTCAGACCAAATAAAAAAGTCAAGACAGAGCTTTGTCAAACTGACTTTTCATACATGTACGAGTGTGGCTACGCACTATATATACAGCTCGCCTTACAAGGTGAGGTGTTGTTTCGTTAGACGTGTTTGCGTTACACTGTGTAATTAGTTAATTACACTGCGAGACGTAGTTTAGACCAGTCTTTTTTATTTAATCTAAGTCCTTCCATATAAGGGTATGCGTATAAAGCTCATGAGAAAACTCTGACTGGTTCATCGGAATCAAATCAAACCTACGATTTCTCCATTAAAGCCTAATGAGGAACCACTACACTAGGAACGCTTTTACGAATTAATCATAATGTAATATCAACTGTCGATTTAAATAACATATAATACAAACGCTATTCTATTATTTTCACGTTTTGCAAAGCATTTTAACATCAACAACTTGATGGGAGTGCAACATTTGTTTGATTGATTTTATACGTTTTCAATGAACGCGTCACATTACGAGTGTATAGCAAATTGATTGGAAAAAACCCTTTTAAAGATTCGATAGGTAGGGATTTTATATGAGGACTGAGGACTTACCTGTCACAGAAATGACACATTATAATATTCTAGTAGGTTATGATTATATAAATGTGTGAACTATAAAACTATTCTTACATCACATTTTATAACTGTCTTAGATTAAGGTTTTATGCTTTGAGTTAATAAAGATTATTATTATTATTATTAAATAACTAGCTGTTGTCCGCGGCTCCGCCCGCGTAAATATAATTTTTTCGCGGTCGCGGATATGTGACTGATGCAAAAAATAGATAAAAACAATCCTTGATGCGGATTATTTATATACCATGCTAAAATTTCAGCTCGATCGGTGCAGAACTTTTTGAGTTTTTGAAGCGTACAAAAACCAACATAACATTTTTATATATATGTATAGATAGCCAGTAGGGTTTTCTCTTATTTCCCATGAGTCCCGAATTCACGAAGATACTCGAAGTACTCTTAAATATGAGTAACTTCTCAGAAGAAACCGTATATCAAAAGTCAACATTTTCAAAGGTACAGCGATTTGTATAAAAAATTTCGTAGTATTATGTAGCTCATGATCAAAGTTTGATAAAACAAGAAGAATCCGATGTGCTTCGGTGAGATATATTATCTTTGTTTGGGTTCGTATTATTGAGCTGACTAAAAGTTAATATGACGACAAGACTTAATTATTTGTGTACTATGAAAATATTAGTCGTTTTTATCACGCCTGCTTTCTATGAGGTCGTGTTATTTTTCCAGTCGGCATAGTCCATTTTTAACGAAGCATGGCTCTCCTAAGATGAAAAATAACTTGTCCATTGTCCAAGCTTTACAGTCCAAATTATGTTAAGTATGCCCAAATTAAAAGAAATACACAAAATACCCTATTAGTTACACTTTCTTGGCCATACAAAGATAGTATAAAAATATACCTTTCTATAACATAATTATAGTTTATGTGTATTAAATTAGTAGACCAGAATCCTCCCTCCTCCTTCCATATCATCCTCCTTTAATACTTCTGTTCGCATAATTTTCGTAATAAGGGTGCAGTTTTTGATTCACGTATTAATATAAAGATAAAAAAAAATCAATTATGTTCTTTAATATAATTAATTTCTGTTTTAAATTATCTCGAAGGCCTACATACCTATTTAGTTAATTAATCCATGCTATTATCTATGTTATATGTGATCTAATAGATTTCATGTAAAAATATTGTATAATTTAAAAAGGCGACACGAAATTTAGTCGTGTGGCCAAGCGAAAAATACTTTAAAACTGCAAGTCAGCACAATCAGAGCAAGCTCTTCCGAGCCCCCGGAAAATGAACGATGCGGACGTGAAACAAAAAACATTATTCAAAATAATTTTATAAAACCACCTTTTGAAAAATTTTAGCTTAAATTATAGTCTGAATTGTAAGAATGGCGATGGGTAAAATAAACTTATTCAATGTATTTTAATTAAAAATTTTATGTGCTCAATAATGTGTAAAATGAATAATAATGATAAAGTCTGATATAATTCTTTTTACCTTCTTTATTATAAACCAAATATTTTTCATTTTACGTAGTAGTGAAAACGTTTTGAATATTCATTATTCAGAAAAGAGAAATAATTGAATTTATTTTCATTTTTCACATTTCAATGTGCTACCTACATTGAACGGTTTGCAGAAATCACTTTCAGTCACGAACCTTTTAGGTTCCATAAAAGTCCTGTGTACTGTGTCAGGAAACGTTGTGTAGTTTGAAATTTTCTCAAACGTGTACTTAATACGTACGAAATTTTCCAAGTGACTTACACAAAGTGAATCAATATGCACTCCGAGAGTGCCGGCAGAAGAAACAATAGCGCACATGCAAGCACGCCCCGCGCGACCCACCGCCGGCCCTCTTGATCAGCCTCATAGCACACTGGTGTCGGTTACAGTGTTGCGAGTTCAATGATTTTTTCCCGTCACATACTCAAAAAAACTAAGGCCTTTACATCCGTTAATGGATGATTTATACAGTATTCCTCGAGCGAAGTAACCACTCTTGAAATACTGTAGTGCCTGGGACAGTTGGTTTTTAAATGTCGTATGGTTGCCCAAGCACATACGGCATTCTCACAACATAGTCAGCCTAGTCCAGAGGAATGACCTGGTCAATACGTCTGGGGCCAACTATGTGCGGGTTTCCTCACGACGTTCACCTTCACCGTTCGCGTCCGTATAATATACTTGAGATGTGAAAAAGTCTCATTGGTACACGCCACAACCTGGGATTTGAACCTGCACTCTCTCGAGTGCGAACTAAACGGTCTACCCACTAGGCCACGGAGCACATACTCAACGCGCCAAAAAAAATAAGTTTTCAATTCAAAAATTAAGGGCCCTCAGTGCAGGTTTTCTATGGTCAGGCTTTAGCACATTTTAAGCTTAGAAATTCTATTGCGATTAGTGTTCTCGAAAGTGGGCATGCATAATTTCAGTAGATCTGGAGCTGAGTAATAACTGTCGCTCGCAGCAGACGCATAATAATTGTATTTCGCTACGCCCGGTTGCAATTTGCATATGATTTACTGTTTCACCAGGATAAGACTTCTGTTTGATAATGATGATGTGAGAATGACCTGAGGAATCATCATCATCATCATCGACTAATTGCAGCCCCGGATCTACAATTATTTTTAGGCGGGGCAAAATCTGAAAAATGCCGCACCCGCCCACACATATAGTACCTAACTATAAATATTTTTTGGGGGCCCCCAGCCCAAGGGTTAAAATTCACAAAAGAGAGAAAATTGTTCGCATTTAATTTATACTTTTTAGTATAAATCTTAAAAAATTTCGAATATTTTGTTTCTGGAAGGCTTGAATCTTTGAAATGACCTATTTTTAGGTCTGGGAACCCGGCTAGCCCCCACCAAGATCCGGGGCTGCCAGGGAAGACCTAGAGGAGGCTAGTATACAGGCGTTGGACTATGTGGACGCTCCTAAGAAAGCCGTGCCATAAATGCTTGTTCTCAAAGTCGGCAGAAGTACATGTATTATACCTCAAATCGTAGACAAAGGACCAATCTACCTAAATACAAACGACAAACACTTCTGCTGTTCCTCATTTTTGAAAAAAAGACGCTCAAAATAGCTTAATGGAAATTTGTTGAAAACTAATTCTTGAAATGTGGATATTTAACTTTGATTTTATAGTAGCTTTCCTCTATGAAATATATAAGTGTTATACCATTTTAAAAAGCTTAAGATGTGTTTTTTATTATAAACTAATTAAATATCGGGTTTTTGCATATAATATGACACCACTAGAGACGCACATCTCGTAGTATGCAATTTTTTTCTTATTTTTCATTTTCGATTAGAGTTTTGACAGTTATCGAAATTTGCCGAAGTTCTGTAATTAAACTTATTTTATATCAAATTTAATGTAGATTTACATGGTATTTTTTTTTGTTACGGCATCAGTGCGCAAAATGTGATAATATATAAAAATGTGAAGGTATGGTTTTCTGCTTTATAGGGTGCAAATGATGAATTTTTGTTTATTGTCTAATTAATTTATGAGAATCATATAAGTATATACACTTTTAGAATGCTTGAAATATGTTGTTTACGGTAAATAGGATGTATATATTTTTTTCTTCAGTAAATTACACCTCTAGAGACGTAGGTACTGTATCGTTTTGTCTTCTCTCCAATTTTCGAATTGACATTTAATGAAATCTGCTAAGGTTCTGTTAATAGTCTTATTTTATAGTAAACTAGCTTTTGCCCGCAGCTTCGCTCGCGTGAAATTGGGTTTAAGGCAGAGGGAAATCTTGTTCGGGAAAATACCAATACCAAAATTGAATACATAATGGTGTAGGCACTGCACAGCCGTATCAGTTGTCTTTTAATTTAATGTTTCTTGCAACTTCGTAGGTACACTCAAGAAATCTACCGGGAACTGTACCAGAAATAAAATTTAATAAGCTGAAAAAGTATTCTGTGTTAATTCTGGATAAACACTACAATACCAAATTTCATCAAAATTATTTACGTGTTTTCTTTACTGCACTTTATTGCATGAAAAACTAAACATATTATTATGTACCTACATACAAACTTTCGCGTTTCGGTATAATAAAGGATTTCTTTGTACCCAATAATTAGTATTTTAACGATTTCGAAAATCTTTTGAATGGGAAGTCGTTTTGGAATAATTTGGATTGTGATCGCCCAACCTAGTTGGGATAAAGACAGAGTTTGAGAGAGATATGAGTTAGCAGTACAACCACGAAGCCATCTAGCTTCTCATTTATTCCTCATATTATAATAATCATACACATTAATGATTAGGTAATACCTAGGTAGTTTTAACTAATTCAAATATCTGGTTATTTTATAGCATTTTATACTATATTATTCTTTAGACTGATAAATTTTTTTGTAGGTATGACTATGAACCGATTGAATTGAAATACCCACACAAAATTATAAGCAGAGCTATCCTAATTCCTACCGCGTGGAACCCGTAAATTTTCCGCGATAAAAAGTGAGTTCCATGTGTTTATCCAAGGCCTAAACTACTACGGTAACAAATTTTATAAAAATCCGTTCCGCAGTTTCTGAGATTAGCGCGCACAAACGTACAGATCAAAAATATTTTAGGAAAATCTTAAAAGTCATTGTTTTGGGTTAAAATATTCTACTGAAATAGTATGTAATAAATAAGTATTATGAATATAATTAATGCAGCAATCGCAAATATTTAGGTGCCTCATAGATATATATAATCATACATATATAATATTAAAAAAATAATCAAAGTATATAATATTAAAAAGAGGAGGTGCCTCTTTGATTAATTATTACATAGATACGTTATATCCTTACAAAACTGACAATATTTCTGTGCCACGACACACATTGACATGGGACGCGTGTCAATGTGTCAACGTCGCATAGTAACACAAAACACGCTATTACTCGCGGAGCACACTAACCAAAATTGACCCGACTCGCACCAATTCGAGTCTTCATTTTTACGCGTTTATAACATATCTACCTCTTTTTAATATTATATATCTATGAGGTGCCTAGTTTTTTCATCATATAATTTTACTTTCGCATTCTTGTCAGATTTATTTTTCAACATGATGACAATATATTATTATGTCAAAATAAAAATAAAGCTCCCCACTCACGGGCTATCGATTGCTTCGATCAAATTGGAAATTAATTCGTATTTAAAAGTAAATTGCTAACGACAAACTATTACACAAAATGATTAGTGTAAGACCTAACAGCTAGTTTTGCGCTGGGGGTCAAAAGCTGGAACAAAATTTACGCGTATATATACGAGTTTCATATAAAAAGTATAGTAAGGTGGTCCTAGGATCTCAGACTATATTTAATTGTTATCTATACCGATTTACTTGCAATTAAGAATCCAGTAAATGTTTAAATTGTAAAGACTAAATCGATCGATCTCTTGTGAGTGGGAGCTTTAAATCAAAAGCACAAAGGAGTATTTATATCAACTTTAAAGCAAATCGCTCCCAAACAACTTTCTTTCCCTTTTTATTCCCGTTAGAGGACGAATTTCAATAAACTATGATACACGAATTCCATCAATTCTGTTATATAATGTTTGTGCAAAATATGAAGTAGATTGGACCAAGGAATCACGTTGCCCCATACAAACTGTTTTCCTCCTTTTCACCCTCTTAGGAGTCGAATTTCGAAAAATCCCCTCTTATCGGATCTCTACGCATTACAAAGAGCAAGCCCTGCAAGTTTCAGGTCTCTACGATCAGCGGTTTAGGCTGTGCGTTGATCCGTCAGTCATTCAGGACAAAGGATTTTATATGTATAGATGTAATGCAAATTTACATAATACAATATTTTTTGGAGTTTCAGTGCGTAAACTATAATATTATACTTTAAAATGTGAATGTGTATGAAAAAAATATCAGTCCTACCAAATTTTGGTCATTAGGCATTAGAAATAACACACTTGTATGCTTATTATGTATATAAATGGTAAATACTTCTATGCATAAAGTCTTAATTAACGATGAAAGTGTAATAGGTACTAAATTTTGCCCTTTGGGCAACTCTCCGAAGGCGCCCAGGGAGTTATGGAAAAAAAATTAAAATAGGTCTAAACTAAAGTCTGAACTTCACCACATAGGAAAATGCAAGAAATAAGCCACTAACCATGTCGTTTTACAGATAATTTTCTATACTTCGGATATTACTATTAAGGATTATGTTTATAGGTAGACTCAAGAGTTCTAGATGAAGTTGTAGAACTTTTAGATACATTTTGAGCGATTATTTTGTTATATTTATATCTTATAATATCGTATAAAATTTAAATAATTTCATATTTACTAGTATTAATTATTGTATTAATCTCGAAAAACACAGCTATAAAGACTTTATGTTTTTCATGTTCTCTTGATATTTTTTTTCAAAATATTATAAATTTTTATCACAACATACTTAAAGTACCTTTTAATATTTAATTTTTTATAATTTTTTTGTAAAATTATCTAAAAAAAGTATGAGATTATTCAAATTTTCACTTTATTATTTTGGCGTATTATTATTTAACGAATTTAAAATAAATTTATAAAATCAAAGTGTACGTCATTTGAAAGTGTATGTATTCAAGAGTAAAATATAAAAAAAAATATTGAAAATATCTTGAAAAACAAAGAAGTTACAGATTTATGACACGAAAATGGTCTAAAGTCCACATAGTGCGTTGCCATGGCCTGCAAACAGTCCGGACCTAAATCCCATCGAACACATGTGGGATTTGCTGGAACGCAGTGTTCGAAGCACAAATCAACTCGTCCACAATGAAAGTCAACCTACTGAAATCAAGCTGGGAAGAAATTCCTCAAGAAACAGTTGTATACCTTGTGGAGAGCGTACCCACCAGGCTTCAAGAGTGCATTAAAAAACGAGGAGGACACACCAGATATTGAAGAAAGTCTAAAATCAACATATCGTTTCTTTTTTTTAACAGATTTTTTGTCTGTGTAATTTTTTGCCATAGTTCATTCTTTAGGAAAAGTTGCCTCAAAATAATTTTTCATTATTTTATGCTGTTTAAATTAAAAATTAATTAATTTATCTAATCTAATCATTAATCAACCCCTGAATTGCAAATACTGAAAAAACATGTTGGCCCTTATTTTGTTTTGACTAGTATAATTACTTTAATCTTGGAATAACTTTGTACGTTTTTCAAAATGTATTATTTTTATAAGCACACTGATTTTATCATTCGGAATGATAAAATCAGTCTTTTGCACTCACGGTAACCAGACGCGTGCTGCCCCGATCTGCAATTCCTGCTGGCGAGCGGGAGCCGGGTGCGTATTTTGAACTATGCCTACGCGCCTCGCGATAATAAATGTTCGTGCAGCACGTCTCACTCCGCGCTTAGGGTATCGGTCAAGTTGATATGGCCATGAAATTGCTGTACTTGTGCTATTATTTATTCCGTGGTCAAAGATAAATAAATGATGAGTTGTCCATTGATCCGTGAATTTTGCCAATTTATTTGCCAAGAGTTTATGATGGCATCCACACATTTGAAAGTCGTTAAGTTTGCTTCAGTTCGGGCCAAGGTGTGGATGTATTAATGTATACTACAACTTTGTGAATATGTACAGAACAATAACTTTTAAACAGAAAAATTAAACCGCCGAAAAAAAATCTTAAAAATGCACTTAAATGTAATTTAAGAATTACATTATATACCTAAAAAGATATCCTTTTTAATATATTATGTAAAAGTCAATTATATATTTCTCTACTCAATCTTCTTGTCTTCTCGCTGTCGGAGACGTAACGAACTGGGCACATGGCCAACGTTCCACACGTTGGCCATGTGCTGCACGCTGCGACCATAACTCTGACCTTTGATTTTTTATCAAAAACCCTAGATCTTGGGCCAAGTTGGGCCATAATTCCAATACCTACCAAGATATGCACTAATCCCCGATCTATATGATGGCCATAGGTATTGGCCAATGGCCATCATGTTAGCCAACGTGAAGAGCAGGCTTAAGAAATGGGAAATGTTTCAAACCTTTATTAATTGGTCCACAAGGTATCGTTAAAGTAAGGTAAAATGTTCGTAATAGAATACTAGTGAATTTCTAAAAAAAAATCGGAGTGACTAAGAATAGCTTTGAATTGCCTACCGTAACAATAGTCGAGGCAGCGATCTCTTCAACATCACAAGCTCCCCTTTGATCTAACAAGGTTAACTCTGACACCCTCTACAATTAATTTTGACACCTTCAAACGAGTTCCAGACTTTTACTCCCTTATAAAAATATTTATACAGTGTATAAGCTTATACAACGTTTAGTCAAGCGACGTTTCCAATGTATAAGAAAAGGACAGAACACTGTATAGCTTATCCACTGTGTTAATATTTTTATTACTACCTAAGCCGTATTTTTTTAACTAAAGTTTTAGTGTATTTTTTTATAAGATTTTTTATATTATCTATAATAACTAAACTGAAAGTACCGTTATATATTATTAACTAGCTGTTTCCCGCGGCTCCACCCGCGTGAATATAGAATCGGGTATCCCGCGGGAATCCTGTACTTTTCCGGAAAAGTAGCCTGTGTTTTAATCCAGAGCCTAAACTACTACCATACCAAATTTCATCGAAATCCGTTCGGTAGTTTTTGCGTGAAAGAGGAACAAACATCCATCCATCCTCACAAACTTTCACATTTATAAAATTAGTAAGATTAATGAGTGCAACAAGCCGTATATATAGGCTCTAGAGCGACCCAAAGAAATATTGGTACATACTTAGATACAAAGTTACAAACACTCGAAAAACATAACTTTCCTTCTGGCGTAGTCGGGAAAAATATTATGTTCCTCGTGTCCCAAGTAACCTTATATATGTCACCGTAAAATTGTTAAAACCGTTAGATTGTAAAATAACTAACGAGATTGTAAAAATATGTCGAAAGACTAAAAACTATATATTTATAATCTAACGAAAAATAATGTGTGAATTATAGGCAGCATATTCGCTTCGGAAGTCTATCGACATTTTACAATTTCACTTAAATGATGTACTGTAATATTACTAGAGATATTATAATATGCTGACAGATAGTCAAATACCTCCATATAATTATTGAACTCATTATTTTTCGTTATAATTATTATTAAGAAAAAGCAAACAAATATGGCGGCGCGGGGCACGTACCGTATAACCAATCGGCAGGGTAAATATTATTATAATATTTCTAGTAATATTACAATCTAACGGTTTTTACAATTTTACGGTGACATATATTTATTGATCCGCGTAAATCGAATTAACAAATACGCGTATAAAGGACAATCTTAAGGAATTATTTCGATAAAAAATATAAAGAAAAATGTCAAGGCAACAAGGCCGATAGACATTTTAATTTTGTCATGCTATAAATTAAAATGTCTACTGGCAAGGCTCATAATTGCAGAGGTCGTGAGTTCAAATCTGTTCTTCTTGTTTAGCATAAAAACTAATTGGAGTTTAAGTTATACAATGTAGCATTATGGTACGTTAATTATGATAACAAAATAATACTAATAGTAGATTGCACCACCTCAACGGTTAAAGTAAAAGCTAAAGTCAAATTTGACAATAACTTTAACAGTAAACTTATCGGCTGCTGCAAAATGTGTTGCACCAACGTTTTCATTGCTAATGTTAAAGTTAACAGTATTGTCAGACAAATGAGACGTAATGTACCCCGATTCGCTGCAGGAACTATTTTTAAGTCTGGCAATACTAGAGTTTCGCTGTCATTGCTAATATCAAACGCTCCAAACAAACGTCAAACGAATTGAACGCACGTCATTTAAATAAGACTTTGTACAATTGTTTATACTATATGTACGTGTTTCGATATTATAAAGTTTACGAAGTGTAGATGATAAAAATGACATCAAAGACAAAAAGCTTGTTCGTAAACAGCCAAACAAAGTAAGTAATCACAACTTATTCCGTTGCCCATAACACCTGTGTGTTATTTTTTCTGTTGCTGCTGCTGTTGTATCGCCAATACATCTTTGAAAAGACCCACATGCATAGTATTCTAATGTGATTAGCACTTGCTGCAACGGAGTCACTGCTTTATTTCTGTAAAAATAAATGGATTAAATTTATATTTATTACATTGCAAAAGGAAAAAAATCTCAGATCCAGTGTTATTATTAAATTCATATGATAAATAAAAAAAGAGAAACAATTATTATTAGGTGACTAGGTAGGGTTTTAGCAAATAAAATTCGTCACCTAGTTGATTTATATAATGTAGATAATTTAACTTATATTATATAACATGTATATTACTTACCTCATCGATGGGGGCTGCAAATCGTGTTCCAACCGTTGAGCCAGCCACCGCGCTACATTTTTGGAGACTCGAAATCTAGCCAAGAATGATTCGTTGTCCCATTTTGAAAATCGATCAGCTCTGGAGAAATACACTTTTCTTTTCCTAGACCTTACACTTATCTGGTCTAAATCACCTTCGTCTTCAGAAGAACTACTTTCTGTGAGTATTTCTCGAAGCAGCGACATGTTTGGAGGTTATATTCGATGCGTAGGTAATACCAATAGAACTGACTTAACAATAACATTAACCGGCCAACTTCGGGCGGTTACGGTTATCGTAAAATTAAGACGTCATTTTAACTATTGTCAAGTGGTGCAACTCATTTTTTGCCTAACCGGTACTTTGACAGAAGTTGCGATTTTTGTTAATGTTAAAGTAAGATGGTGCAACCCAGTCTTAGTTATTACCATTAGTAGATACTAACGTAGTAGGTATTATTAGAAGGTTTTTGTTATTAGTACTAACATAAAGTATTATATTATTTTTGTTTACAAAAAAATAACATTAAATATGATTTCATTGAATATATCTTATGTATATTCAAGAAATATATAATATAGGTATAATATTTACCCAGGATGTCATGGGATACTCTTCCCAACTTACCTGTCCGGTAGTTGTGGTATAGTATACGGGTAAGCGACCCCGGCTTCCCTAGCTATTACTGTCCTATCCCTTGCCCTCCTGGACGGTAATATCCTACATTCCCTATTTCCCACTCTAATTTACCAATCTTCCTTTCCACACCACCTATCCTTCCCTTTCCCTATTCTTACCCTCTCCACCAATCCGTGGAAACGCAGTGGATAATCAAAAATAATTTCATTATCCAAAATGGCGGCGATGTGGTTCGCCACCCATCACGTCTCGTTTCTCGCGGAGGCGAAAAGCGGACCATGGAGAGACGCTTGGCTACGTTGAATGTAAGAGGAGGAATGGATGGTAAGAATGAAAGTGGACGAAACGAAAGATGTATGTAAGGATCGTAGCAAGTGGAAAGAAGTGGTCTCTGCCTACCCCTACGGGAAAGAGGCGGTTCTGCCTACCCCTACGGGAAAAAGGCGTGATTGTATGTATGTATGTATGTATATTTACCCTCGGAGTAATAAAATTACTTACCTGTTAAATGCCTAATACTAGGCATTAAAATTTTTAAATATATTATGTCATTTATTACATATGTTACGGGTAATGCTAGAAGATAGAGTAAACCTAGGTTTATTTGGGTTTACCTAGGATTACCCAAGCTTTGTGGATAAAGTCCGAATATTTATTTATATTCGGCTTTTACCCGTATACAACTAAGTTTACCCAACACGGGTTGGGTAATATTCGGTGTTGGTCTGAATATTAATTGAAATAAATTTTAATTTGGAATTTATCCATACCTACTCACCTAGGTTCACTCAAGACAGGCTGGGTAATGTTAGATTAATAATGAAATTAAAAACCATGTGCATTTATAGCTTTTGTTTAATTGAAAAAACCTACACAAAACAATAATTGCTTTTTTATATATTGGTGATATATTTTCAATGTCGATCAGTTTATCCTAACACACAGAAAACTGGTTCCTTGAGAACATTTCTTCGATAGTTCCACGTTCGTCATTATTATTACGACCAACACCAAACATTACCCAACCAGTGTTGGGTAAACTTAGTTTTATACACGGGTAAACGCCGAATAGAAGTAAATATTCGGACTTTATCCACAAAGCTTGGGTAATCCCAGGTAAACCCAAGTAAACCTAGGTTTACTCTATCTTCTAGTATTACCCGTAACATATATACTGTATATAATACTGTATACTTTATTAAAATATATACGTCCCGTTGTCTGGTACCTGAAACACAAGTTCTTCGAATACTTAACACGGAGCCAGATTGATGTGAAGTATTTATAGATATTATTATTCGTTTGGTCAATTAGGATTCCCACGCGCGATTTGGTAGCTAATTAGTCCTCCCACGCGCAAGTTGGTAGAGAAAAATAGTTTTGTAAAATAATAACAAGCAAATACTTTGAAACTGCCTTCTTTATATATTTAGGAGTGCAAAGCTATATAACGATCTGATGCAATTGGCATATTATAATATACGACAATAGCGACGTACGATATGGAACGAGAAGAATAAATCCGCTACTACGAAGAGCGAAGTATCACTCACTAAGATGAATAATGGATATCGTCCTGAAAGGTATTCGTTTTGTAAGATATATGTAGGTGCTTCTAATCTACATAAAAATGTATGTCAAAAAATGTATATGACTTAGAATAAAATTCCGTTACAAATCTCTCGTATGGCCCAAATTGTAATATTATGTGTTCTGTTATAACTTTTTATGCAAAATATGAACTTGATTTTAATTTTCAACACAGCTTAAGGGTCAATTCTGCTTAATAAAACCTGCATTGATACAATTACAACCAAGTCCCGATGCGCTAAAACTAACAAACGGTATTCTCGTAAACGCGCTTTATTGGTTAAAACTTCACAAAATCGGTTTATGATAACATGTCGCTTCACTTATAATACAATTAAAGTATAACGCGGTTCAAATGAGAATAGGAACGTCAATGACCTTTATCTGTCAAATAACACTTGAAAAGTGCGATTTTCAGAAAAACTTATGTGCATATAAATATTAATAGTCTTGCATCGAATTTAAATAAAAACGTTGAATAGTAATCAATTGTCTGAACATAAATTTAATTATCATAACAGTCTAAATTCGAAACAATATGGCGCCGACTCGATCCTATTCTCATTTGAACCGCACTATAAAATGAAAGTCTACTTTAAATATGAGAATTGAGGTGCTGAATCAAGGTAGAAAAAATATTTTCTTGCGAACGAATTTTTGAGAAACATCAAACATGTACTCTTACCTACGTAATTAGGGTCAGTTTACACCGAGACAATACGTGACGCTACGCGGCGCTGCATTTTGAAGATAGCTATTGAAAATTGAACTTTATTTTCTACACAAAAAGATACATATTTTGAAACACATTAGTCACACACTGCACATTCGAGACATGACATTCGAGCTCTAACAATGAAATGATAATAAATAGAGTTCAATTTTGAATAGCTATCTTAAAAATTCAGCATCATGTCGCGTACCGTAATATTAAGGCCCTCCCCCGAGCAAAAAACCTTGAGGCGGTCAGCCGCATAACTCAGTTGAAAATTTTTCACATAACTTAGTTCAAAATTGACCAAAAAAAAATTTAAACGGCGAATATCTAGCTTATGAAATTGCCTATCTATTGGTGTGTGTCCCAAATAAAATTATCTTGTAAATACTATGGAGACGCTGAAACTATAATTGAATGTTCATTGAATTATAGTTTCAGCATCTCCATAGTATTTACAAGTAAACTTTATTTGGGACACACACCAATAGATAGGCAATTTCATAAGCTAGATATTCGCCGTTTAAATTTTTTTTGTGCAATTTTGAACTAAGTTATGTGAAAAATTTATGCGGCTGACCGCCTCAAGGTCTTTTGCTCGGGGGAGGGCCTTAACATAATCTTTTTACAATTGGGGCTCAACTGTAGGTACTTTTATATACGTAATACTAAATATATCTTTCGTACAATTCAGTTAATATTATTCGCAACATATTCCGAATCAAATTCAATCATACGATCCATTGAAAGATTGCCAAATTCCCTTTTAATGCTGTAGTTATCTGGTTTATCGTAAGTAATAACCGTTATTTAGATGTTCATGGGGGAATGTTGCTGTGTTTTCATTACTTTCATGTAGTAAGTTTGGATAAATAGTATATATTTAGGAGGCTCTCGCACTATCCCCCTTACTAATAAACGCTGTATAAGCTTTGAATAGTTATACAGTGTTTTGTCTTCTTCTATCAAATTAAAAATGCCACTTGTGTGACGGGAACAAAACACTGTATAACTATTCAAAGCTTATACAGCGTTTATTAGTAAGGGGGATAATGTATAGCTTATATGCGCAATTTCCCAGAGATAAGACCTAGCTAGATCATTTATCTGCCCTAAAACTCCCTGAATACTAAATTTCATGTTAATACTTGCAGCCGTTTTCGAGAAACTTCATATTATATACTAGAGTGTCTCGTTTAAAGTATAATAAAATAAAGTATAATTTATATTAAGACGAAGTTGGCATAGTATCGTAAACATTCCGTTTAAAATACAGCTCTTGACTGTATCCTATTTTGTTAATTGCTAGACAATAACAATTCTTATCCAATAACAATATTTAACAAATATTAAAACATATTTCGTTCAGGAAATTCTTGATTGCCACACTCATATTGTTTCGCAGAACTAAAATTATTGTGATCGTTAGTTATTCCCGCAACAACGTGAGCAATCAATACTAAATACAAATAGGCAATCGGACTGTTTTTTTTTTTATTGCATAAATGAATAGTACTCTTAAATATGAGTAACTTCTCAGAAGAAACCGTATATCAAAAGTCAATGCCTCAATATTTCTGAATATATTAATGAAACTAAATATTTCAGATGTAGTCCGATCCCCTATTCATATATCCGCATTCTTTCCTATTAATATCATGAGTGAAGAGTGTGATTGAATAGTTCTTTTTATTGGCAGAATAAAATATCGTGTAAAACTAGAAAGAACATCGTGTATATCGTGTTTATATATACTGATGATTATAACGCCAATCACTTTTGAGTGGTTGGGTCGGGTCTTGGGTCTCTTTCTATTGGGAGGAGAATCTATAGCTTCTAAATTTTACAAACCTTTGAAGGTTTGAGTCAAAGTTTAATTTATACTCCGTTCTTAATCAGTGTAATCTATATGTAAATTATTTTTAAACAAAAAAATTAAACTGACTTCCAAAGTAAAAATACACAAAAAGTATAAAATAAAACTTATTCTCTAAATAATTCCCCTTACAAATTCGGCTGAAATTTTTACTATTTCTCTACTCAATCTTCTAAATTTTAAATTGGTACCAGCCCAAACAATACCCTACAATATTTTATAGAAATCACGTTCATATTTGCTGGTACCAACTTCAAAATTAAGAAGATTGAGTAGAGAAATAGTCAAAATTTTAGCCTTTTCCTTTTGAGGTAGTCCAAAGTATATTATAACGAGTACCGGACAGTTATTAATCGGAGCCGGTACCAGCTACTTAGGTTAAGGTTTTAGGTTTAAATATTCTTTATTTCTCAAAAGATTACATTATTCACTTACGAGAAATACAATTTGTAACTATTTGCCTGCTCTGTAGATTGTTTTCTTCTCTAATCGACATTTTGGTTGGATTTGGTTGAATTTTTAATTATGTTTCTAAATTCAGGTTATTATGAGAGCGATCTGAATACATATTTAATTTCGCGGTAATGTTGTTTGCAGTCTCTAGTCGGTTACGACTTGCGGTCTAACAAGATATCTCCGGCACTCGGGATTAGTTTCTCCTCAAGTTTCACTTAAACTTGATTTAAATTGCTTTTTAGTTTATTTTTTCAAATATTTTATCGAACTACTCTTTCTGTAACCTTATAATATCTTGACTTGACGTAATGACCATATAATTTCTTTTCTTATTCCTTCGCTACCCCGCTGGATAAAAATTCTCGCATATGAATTAAAATTGAGCAGCTACATAGTTAGCTTTCGACTTGATTGCTCTACTACAAGCATACGGTGTGTCCACGATTGTGTGGAATAATTGTCGGCCGTTGGAGGGGGTGTCAAATTTTTCAAATTTGAATTCATTTGGCTCGTTCTATGAAAGCTGTTTCTCTGTACGTAACTGTATAATTATATTTTCTACTCTTTAATTTTAGCATAAAACCTAAAAAAAAAAAATATGCAAGTAATGAATACTAATTAGTTCTTAGACCTAATCATAGTCTCAACAAATAGAATCTCAATTCTTGTATAGACTTTCAAATAAATTATAAATTAATCATCTCGAATCTCGATTTCAGAAACTGATTTTGGAGTTTGGACCAATCAAAACGCGTTCGATGTCGGTTTGACGTTTATAAGAATAACATTCTACTGTTTTAACATATCGAGAGTCGAGACTGCATCGAAACTGCGTTATTGTAAGATTTAATTAGCAGAATCGATCTACTGAAGGTAAGCAACTATTATAACAAATATAACTAATAATTTATTCTAGGTCAAGCCGTGCTTCATGTTAAGGCCATCGTCTATTTTTGTATAAGCTAGCTTTTTTGCATTAGGTATCATATTAAGAGTTAGAAGTTAAAATATCATTGTAACAAAATAAAATAAAAATAAAAATCTTTTTATTCAGAATAAAAAACAAGGTTTTGTTTTCTGAACATCAAACTAATAAAAAAAAAAAAAAAAACCTAACCTAACCTAACCAAGAGCATGTCAGGACATGTCAGGAGGGTTCCGTAACTATTAACGGTAATAGGTTTTTTCAAATTACTTCAAAAGTTACTATCCGATTTCGTTCAAAATAATTTTCCTAAAGAGTATTTAGCATATCTAATCTATCACCATGAAAAATTGAAATTTTCTGTCTCATAGTTTAGAAATGCCGGGGGGGGGGGGGGGAACATATAAACCACTTTGGAGGGTGATTACTCGAATCGACCGGCGACTGGCGTAAGAATATCGCGCGGGTGCCACCTTTCAGTAAAAGGGATAGCCAAAATTATTCTTAAAAAAAAATATACATGTATCATACAATACAACAAAAACAAAAAATATGTAAACAAAAAAAAAATAAATTAATTGCAATAATATATTACAGTACAGAAGCACATTAGTTACTAAACTGAAATTGTCTCATAGGGTCATCTTATTCCCAAGGTGTGCTGTCCGCAATGAAATCTTTAACTTTATAATAAACTTTTAGACCAGTTCCGATAACTTTTGAAACAAAATAAAATTATAGTAGGACTAGCTTTTGCCCGCAACTTCGTTCGCGTGGAGTTCGGTTTAAATATAAAATTTTAACCCCTTTTTCACCCCAGGCGGCAAATTTTCAAAAATTCTTTCTTAGCGGATGCCTACTTTATTATAACTATCTGTATGCCAAATTTCAGCAAAATCCGTTCAGTAGTTTCGGCTGTGCGTTGATAGATGAGTCAGTCAGGTTTGCCTTTTATATATTTAGATGAAACCCATTGTAAAGGAAGAGAATATTACAAAAATAAAAGGAAAAATAATTTACGGGCGATTTGAAGTCGGGAATTGAATCTGAAGGTGAGTTTTAAAGTTTTGAAGGTGAGTAAAAAGATCTACAACTTTTGTATTTACACTATTTTCAAATAAACTCAAAATTTATGTGAAAAATCAAATAACCAAGTTTTTGGTTTTTTATTTTTATCTAGTTTTAGTGAACCTAGTTTTAGTCACGTGACTCAATTTGTCTAAAATGAAAGTTGACCTCACATTTTTTAACATTATCTATGTCATGTAATGATTTAGCAGCTGCGGGTGAAGACTTTAGATTTTTTGTAGTAAAACATCAGATCATTAAAAATAACATAGTTGTAAAACGAGGTGTTCGAAACAATTTATGCAGAAGCATTATATTGTAAGAAGTCGAAAAGAGGTCAAAAGCGACACATTTGATATTTGATACCACTCCAAGGTCCGACATGAGCGTTGGAACCTCCGACTTATATGTGTAAACACTCGCACTTCTTATCGCAAAAAATTGTGTCGGTGAACTAACTTAATTCATATTTAAATTTTTAGGGTTCTTTTGAATTGCAAATAATATAATACGCAATTAAAATATGTTGTCTATGGAATGTGAAAGAAAGATGGACAATTGCGTCAAATGCTTTCAAAACACCTTCTGTTAATAAGTAGAATGGTATGTAAATGATATAGAGTATGTAACTTTATTTTTATTCATTCTTTGAGTTTCTAAGCATTACTTATAAAAAAATCTGCACAGTGCACACTCTTCTCCATAACTTTAACTGTGCCAGATTTCATTCTCCTCCGTTCGCACAGTTCACGTAAAACTGTACTTAAAGATTTTGTCATGCAGTAATAAAGATATTATAAAGATATACAGGCTGAATTTTTCAAGTGAGTAAGGTAGGCTAAATCCAAAATCAAAGAAAAATGCTGTGACTTGCGAACCTGATTTTGCTAAAAAAGATATCTTAATTATGCATTTCTCATAATAATGTTTATGTAGTGTGTGTATCACCTCCCTATATATTGTAATGTTGTATTAAAGAGTTAATAAACTATAACTGCGAATGCAACATCTCTTATTGGACTCCCTAAGCCTGCACATTGCATTACGAGTATAATAATAATATTAGATAATTAAATAATTAAAGGTAGACATAATTAATACCTACAAAGTATATAATACATTATGTTATCGTTTAATACTCACTTCACCATTGACAAATTCTTTTCATTTCACTCGAATCACTTCGTCTCACATTTTTAGCACAGTCTATAAATATTTCAATTTCCAAATTTTCATTGCACATAGAACATCACTATTGCATACGTAAAAAGACTTTTGTTACAGTATAAATATAAAATTTAATATAAAAGGTTGGAAACACAATATGTGAATATAGTTTGCTTAATAAGTATTACTATTTTCTTAGATCTATAAAATTAACGTAAACAAAAACGAAAAACAAACATAAAATACGCGATTCTAAAGTAAACAGTGATGACGTACTGACTGACAGACTGACCTCCCTCCTGACCTCATCCATATCTAACAAATTGTTCAGGGTCAGCCTATATCGCGACGCGACGCGACGCCGGATTTTTAAGACAGTGATTCACAGTTGAACTTAATTCAATACTCAAGAAGTTCAAGGAGATGTACACGTTTCTCGGCGTTACGCAAGTCGCAACTTGGTGCGACTCGATATTTGAATTCTTGCAATGAGGGTGTTTGATATTTTTTCTGCTGTTAGGGGGCAGACTCAATGCACACAAAGCGTCATCTGGTGGGGAAAGTGGTATCAAAAACGGTCAATCAGAATTTTAGATTATTTTTCTGTCACCAGGCGACGCTTGGTAGCCCGACGGACTTTGTCGTGTCAAAAAACTTTCAGATGTCATGTATTTAAAAACCCTCATTAATTGTGTACTTATCTTCTTTGGTAGTTAAATTTTAAATCGCTGGTTTAAAAAATGCGTCTCGGTGTGAACTGATGCTTAAACATAATAATATGTGACATATTGCTGCCCACAAACCACAGCAAATTATGCTCACCGCAGAGGAACAGAAATGTATCATGTTAATAGAGAAACTAACGATCACAAATACTACAATCTTATAATGAATACAAGGTCATATCGGCGCTCAATGGATAATAGGTAGGTACTTTGAGTACTTATTCTAATTACGATTGTAATTATTATAATCCTAATTATATCTTATATTGTACTAGAACGGAGGGTTTGGTTAACATGCCATCGTCCAATGACGATCGAAATTGAAAATATAATAATATGGGCTTGACATAACATAGCGCGCGATCACATTCTACACGTAAGTTTCTGTGGCAGCGCCATGATACTGAACGATGATTACTAGTCCGTTACTAACGAATACTATACATGTCTAGTTTTCAAACAAATGTAAACGAAACATCTATTTTCTTCGAAATTTAGTTTTTACGGGAAATGGGGGAATTTTAATATTTCTCTATACTAGTGGCAGAGTCCTAGTACCTATTTGTTTGTGAGTAGGGTTACTATTTAAAAATGAGAAAAGTCCTGACAAAAAGCAAAAAAAAGTTCGGACATTGACATTGAAAATGCAAGCATTAGGTGCCCTCTTATATTATAACAGTATGACATATATATATTTTATTTTAAGATAAGTGATTATATAGTGATTAGTCACTGGTTTGTTATTAAACTTAAGTAAGTTTTATTCATCACTATTTGCATACTTGCAACTTAGTTTGCATAGAACTAACGGGAATGGAACCCATTTTTTTTTAAACGGAACTTAAAAGTAGCCTTTGTTACCATATAACCATATAACATAAGGTATCTGTCATTGAAAGTCCCGTGAAAATCGATCCAGCCGCTTCAGAGATTAGCCGGAAGAAACAGACAAACAGCAAAAACCCGGACCAAATCCGGACTAAAGTCTCTAAGTCCGGACATTTGTGAGTAGCAATACTGACTTTACAAAATCGATGTTAAGTCGACGAGACAAAATACAAGATAAAGCTAGACGTGACATGTTTCGTGTACCGACGTATTATAAGGCAGGCATATAAGCCGATGTCTAGGAGCCGACGCTCCTAGACATCGGCTTATGTGCCTGCCTCCACAGTCTACATCCTAAAATGGAATACATTTCCGCGCCATTCGTTTACATTTAACCAATATGTGCTGTAAAAGATACGGGAATTTAAAGACAGAGAACAAGAACAAAAGCTCTCAAGTATAATATAAAAATTTAAAAAAAACTCGCCATTTGCGGAAAATGTAGGAAACATTTTTTTCATTTTTTTTTTTTATATTAAATATTTAGTTTCATTAATATATTCAGAAATATTGAGGCATTACTACTTGGTAAATTAAAAAAATATATATTTAAGGTGTAGTTTATTAATTAAATACTATTACTTATATATTGTATCTAAGTACAAAAAAAGTTTTTTTGTGTGCTCGATATTTAGCTTTATTGAATTAGCGCAGAGTTCTTTTTTGAGATTTTGCTGCTCTGAATTTTCCTCGGCCTTACATATTCTGGAAAATATAGCCGTGGCCTTACGGATAAACGTCCAATACATTTAATTAAGTAGGAAACGACAAAAAGTCTGTGACATTCTCGGACTTAATGGCCATTGTCGATGGCACTATAGGAGAGAACTAATTAAAATCGGACCTCTGTGATGGCCGACTTCTGCTAATCGCCTTAACTCGTTGGGAAAAGTTTCAAGTAAAGTTCTGTTTGCTACTATTGACTTGCCCATAAATTGTGTTAAAACTTCAAGGGAAAGATGTGACCTTTATATTAATTATTTTATCTGTTTAATAACTAACCCTCAACCATGTTACCCGAGAGTGTAATGTTTGATATTTTTTATACCGTTAGGGTGGAGACTCAACGCACCCACGGCATCATCTGGTGGCTTAGGTCTTTTCATCCGCTAATGCAGTTTTTCCCAAAGTGGGCGATAACGCCCCCTTGTGGCCTAAGGGGCCCAAAAAAATTTTGGGTGCGCTGAAGTAAGCAGTATTATTATTGCTCAATGTTGACTTTTGGTTAATTTTGAAGAGTTAAAAAAATACTCTCCAGACGAGACTAATAAATTATTGAGGTTTTATGGTGATAAAATAAAAAATAATAATTTAAAAAATTTAAAAACCCGACTGCGTAAAAAGTGAACCAAACTAAGTAGGTACATAATTATAACTGAAAAGAAAAAAACAAGCACTTAGATATCCGGTGGTCTAGAATTCTATAATATATTATTGAATTAATACTATTGGAACATAACAACTAAACAGTCAGGATCCATTGAAAAATTAGATTGGCTGTCGAATAATGGATCCCGACTGTTCAGTTGTTATGTTCCAATAGTATTAATTCAATAATATATTATAGAATTCTAGACCACCGGATATCTAAGTGCTTGTTTTTTTCTTTTCAGTTATAATTATGTACCTACTTAGTTTGGTTCACTTTTTACGCAGTCGGGTTTTTAAATTTTTTAAATTATTATTTTTTATTTTATACTTTTTAGTTATGAGTACCTAGCTAGCTATTTACCAGACTGGATTTCCTATCAGCATCAGTCCTACATCACAATTGCGCTGGAATGTGAGAATGGTTGTTACGCAACTTTAAATCGATATAGATCCTAAACAGTCAGTCAAATCGAAAAATGGTGAGAGAAAACTAAAAATGATTTTTAAATACCTATTCAACGATACCCCACTTGATATAGTTTGTTGACTTTCATTTTTTTCATTTTCACAATATGGCGTCCAGTAGTCGCCATATTGAATTTTCACTAACGTCATGTCTTTAGTGACACTCCCCGGACTAAGAGGAATCGATTGACGTGTGAATCATAAAAATCGGCCCAGGCGTTTGGTCTGTATAGTGCTTCAAAGGAAAATACATACATACATACATACATACATACATACATACATACATACATACATGCATACATACATAGGCTGATAAACACATTACCACTCCTTTGCGTCGCGCAGTCGGGTAAAAAAAGATGGGGGCACTCTTAGAGAATCAAAATAATTTGGTTGGATGCTCTAAGCGGGCGCTACAAAAGAACTGATTTTCAAAGTGGGTGTTAGACGGAATAAGTTTTGGAACCTCTGCGCTAATGGATGATTTATACATTATTCTCCGAGCGAAGTAACCACTCTTGAAATACTGTAGTGCCTGGGACAGTCGGTTTTAAAATGCCGTATGGTTGATTCTCACAATAGTCAGCCTAGTCCAGAGGAATGCCTAGTCAATACGTCAAAAAGTTGTCAGATGTCACGAATTTAAAAACCCTCATTACACACTGTCACGTAAGGTAAGCTGTTGCTATGTGTGGTTTGTAGAGACCCGTAGTACTCAGATAACCATTGCGGTTTCACTCTCTCCATCTGTTTGTCTGTCTGTCTGTCCGCCCTTCTAGCTTCTGTAAATATTAATATAAATTAATGAAATTTGAAATAGTTGTAGATGGTGAAAACATTTCAGTTTTAACAGCTACTGTAATAAAATATTTACATTTTAAATAATATGTAATTAAATAATTGGAACGAAGTTCCTTATCGCGCGTTGCGAAAGACGGAAAAAATTAAGACCAAAAGTTGTAACGACACTTTTTGTTATAATTGTAAGCTGTGCGGCGTGCGAGTGTTTCTCTGTCTCTCTATCTCTCTTTCATAGAGTTTCGTTCCCTTGAACCCTCTCAAGTTTTTATATTTACATTTTTGGGATGCTTTCATTGAGGTGGGCAAGAAATATATTTTTTATTCTTCCCCTTATGGAGTATCTTCGAATAGATATTTTTAAATAAGGTTAAGGTTTTATACATGGCTTGTTTTACAATGCCAACTATTTTCAAGTAATCAGCCTCCAAAGTGGTTTATAAGGAGTGCGTTACCCCAGCCAGATGTTGTGGATTTTGTTAACTTTTTACTATGCTCAATTAGAGCGTTGTCTGCTGTAATTGAGCGTTGCATTTTCATAATTTGCTCCTTTGTAGTTTTCGAGAAAAACTCGAAAAACAGATCTGGCTGGAGTAACGTTTTCAAACGTTACTCCAGCCAGAGATTTTTCTTTTTTTAGCATATTTTAAGAAAGATAATATGCAAATAATTAGAGCGTTGCAGGGTGTAATTGAGCATATAAAAATTTCATTTGTAGCTTGATCCGTTACGAAGATATTCAAAATCCTGCTGGAGTAACGTTTGGCGATTTCTTAAAACTCGAAGACTGTTGGGTGCAGATGTACAATTTTTGGCACACGGCTTCTCCCAAATGTGCTTAAATTTGCTCGGCAATAAAAAATAAATAATAATACACCCTTTAAATGTTTTTTGATATTTTATAAAAACTACTTGGCACGTTCTAGCACTTTTTTTAACAAGTCTAGAGGCCTGATTCAAATTGCATATTATAGTTTACATCCATCTTCAATTGAGCGTGAAATCTTATCAAGATCCAGTTGGTAGTTATCTAATTATGATGAAAATTAATTCAGAAAAGTGCACAATACCAGCGATATCCTATAAAATCTGTATCTTGTGTGTTTCCTATTTCTAGGTAATACCAGTAATTAGAGCGTTAGTTTATTTATATACAGGTTAATTTTTACCTAAAAACACTCAATAATTTGGGAGATAATGGAAATAATAACAAATTGATAAATAACGCTTGACAACCTGACCGAGTTAAAATAGTCACAAAAAAGCGGCCGTTTTATACATTAAGCTGACATTCTGAAATTTATAGGGTAATATATTGGTACCAGTATGTAAGCAAGTGTTAAAATTTAAATTTATTTCAATCTAAGAGATCATCAGACTTCACTTTATTATAAATGAATATTAATATCGCTCGAAAAGTTTTAAATAAAACAATTCCTAAAAATGGTGGGGACAATTATTGATAACACAATAAATGCATTGCGAGTTAAACAAAGCTTTTGGACTCAACATCTTTTACGTAAAAGACGTTGAGTGCATAAGTTTTCTAGTCCACTCAACAATGGACATAGGTAGTACAAATAAGCACAAAAAATTATTACGTATCGTGACACTTTTAATATAGAGCTCACGTTTATGTTTGTTGGTACCGACATCAAAATTAAGAAGATTGAGAAGAGAAACAGTTAAAATTTCGTTTTAGTTAAAATTAAAGTTTCGAATGTCGAGCTGTCATATAAAACAATAACATTTGACTTGACACTCATGTGTTCGATACTCAACTATATTGTATTAGCGTAGAGTTCTATTTTGAATGCTCAGAATTTTCACGGCCTTCCGGATTCCGGAGCATATAGTCTTAGTCTTAGTTTTTGGTATTTTTAAGGTAGGGCATTGCCCCACAATGCCCCCTTCTAGCTACGGCCCTGGGTGATGATGATGAATTAGAGTATAATTGACATAGAGGCATATGCTTGAAGTTCTTTAAACAACGCCGAAATCCCCAAAATATGTATCTTTAAGGACTAAGGAGTCAGGAGTTCTGTTCAGTACTTTTGGACCCAGGGTATATCTTGAAGCAAAATCTTACTTTTTGGTAGCTTTTTCGACCTTTTCTGAAGCAGTCCAAGCGTATGCTTAATTTTAAGGAGTTCCCTCGATTCCTCATGGATTCCATCATCAGGTTACCACTTTGATGTCAAAAGGACCAATTTCGAATTATACTAGGGTATAATAACATCACAGAAAAAAAATTGTAAATCGGTCCACAGACGGCAGATTAATCGTTGAACATATCTGCATCTGCATGCCTTTGAACTTTCTGGAACTGGGTTAGAGTTTTGATTTATAGGTCAGTCAGTGATAAAAATGACGATTTTTGGACGTTAATATCTAAATAACCGTTTGAGATGTGCTTATGAAATTTGGAGCACATAATATTATGTATCTCGCAAGTCTCTATATATCATAATATCTCTCTATACATACAACCCGAGTATATAGTGATTAGTATTAATCTATACATATAAAAATATCCTTTGTCCTGAATGACTGACGGATCAACGCACAGCCTAAACCGCTGATCGTAGAGACCTGAAACTTGCAGGGCTTGCTCTTTGTAATGCGTAGGGATCCGATAAGAAGGAATTTTTCGAAATTCGACTCCTAAGGGGGTGAAAAGGGGGAAAACAGTTTGTATGGGACAACGTGACTTCTTGGTCCAATCTACTACATATTTTGCACAAACATTATGTAACAGAATTGATGGAATTCGTGTATCATAGTTTATTTAAATTCGTCCCCTAACGGAAATAAAAAAGGGAAAGAAAGTTGTTTGGGAGCGATTTGCTTTAAAGTTGATATAAATACTCTTTAGTGCTTTTGATTTAAAGCTTCCACTCACAAGCGATCGATCGATTTAGTCTTTATAATTTTATCATTTACTGGATTCGTAGTTGCAAGTAAATCGGTTTAGATAAAAATTGAATATAGTCTGAGATCCTAGGACCACCTTACTATACTTTTTATATGAAACTCGTATATATACGCGTAAATTTTGCTCCAACTTTTGACCCCCACCGCAAAAACTAGCTGGTAGGTCTTACACTAATCATTTTGTGTAATAGTTTGTCGTTAGCAATTTACTTTCAAATACGAATTAATTTCCAATTTGATCCAAGCAATCGATAGCCCGTGAGTGGGGAGCTTTATTTTTATTTTGACATAATATATTGTCATCATATTGAAAAATAAATCTGACAAGAATTAGAAAGTTAAATTTGATGAAAATCTTACTCTTGAAAAAGTAGGCACTTAAATATTTGCGAAAGCTGCATATTATATTATATATTCATAATACATCCATACTAATATTATAAATGGGAAAGTGTGTGTCTGTTTGTCCTTCTTCCACGCCAAAAGTACTGAACCGATTGAAACAAAATTTGGTACACAGATACAGAGAGCCTGAGAAAGGATATATAGGCTACTTTTTATCGCAGGGAAATGTACGGTTCCTGTGGGATACTTTATTTACAGTTTCATGTAAAAACTACTAAACCGATTATCATGAAATTTGGCACAGATATATATAGTAGACCACGAGGAAGGACATACATACTTTATATCACGGAGAAATATACGGTTCCCGTGGGAAACATTATTTACACTTTCACGTAAAAACTACTAAAGCTATCATCATGAAATTTGGCACAGATATAAAGTAGACCACGAGGAAGAACATAGGCTACTTTTTATCGCGGGACATATACCTACGGTTCCCGTGGGTCACTGTTCCTACGCGGGCGGAGCCGCAGGCATCAGCAATCTATACTTAATATTATAAAGTTGAAGAGTTTTTTTGTTTGAACGCGCTAATCTCAGGAACTACTGGTTCGCATTGAAAAATTCTTTTTGTGTTGGATAGTCCATTTATAGATGAAGGATTTAGGCTATAATTATAGCATCACGCTGCGACCAATAGGAGTGAAGAATCAGTGGAAAATGTGGAAAATACGGGGAAAATTATTCATCTTTGATGGCTTACGTTGTTTGTTTGAGCGCGCTGAACTCGGGAACTACTAGATTGAATTAAAAAATTATTTTTCTGTTGGATAGTCCATTTGTTGAGGAAGGCTTTAAGCTATATAACATAACGCTGCGACAAATAGGAGCGAAGAATCAGCGGAAAATGTGAAAAAAAAAAACGGAGAAAATTATTAATCTTTGAGGGCTTACGTTGTTTGTTTGAACGCGCTGCTAAATCGGAACTGCTAAATCGAATTGAAAAATTATTTTTGTGTTGGATAGTCCATTTGTCGAGAAAGGCTTTAAGCTATATATTTAGGAGCGAAGCATGAGTGAAAATAATAATAATAATAATCTTTATTGCACACCACAAAAACATACAATTATGATAACAATAGTAACATGATAACTATAGTACAATTTGAAAATGTTGCAAAAACGGGGAAATTTATTCATATTTGAGCTTTATTTGAGGGCTTCCGTTGCGTGCGCTGCATAAACGGCTCAAATTACTCAAAAAATATGTATGAAAGAATTATTCCTCTATAAATGATCTAAAAAATCTTTTAAGATTGACTCACTATAACCTTTTTTATGGTAATCAAATTTGGTCGAAATTAATGCATTATTGCGCCATCACTTGACGCGGACGAAGTCGCGGGCAACAGCAAGTCACCAATAAATCTAACCAAGTCAGGAGTTCAGGACATGTCTAAGGAGGGCTCCATGTCTATAAACGCGTAGTAGGTTTTTTCAAAATACCTCAAAATTAACGGTCTGATTTCGTTTAAAAGCATTTTTCTAAAGAGTATTTAGCATGATCTATCAGCTTGGAAAATTGCAAGTTTTTAAGTCTCATAGTTTAGAAATATCTAGGGTGGGGGGGCAACTTATGGACCAATTTCGAGGCCAAATACTTGAAATTGGTTGACCTTATAAAAGAAGTCATGTATGAAACCTTGCCTTTATTTCAAAATTAGAAAAAATATTTTTAATCCTCATTTCACATGTATGAGAGCTACCCCTTAAATATAAAATTATTATTATATTATGCCAAAATCGAGATCTATATATTACAATCTATAACTAACATCAATTTATATTATAGAATCTAGAAGAGCGGACAGACAGACAGAAGGACGGACGGACAGAGCAAAACTAAAAGGTTTCCTTGAGTACTACGGAACCCTAAAAAGTATTATTGTGTATCTATTTTATATGAGTGATTCTTAAGACCATAGATTATACAGATTATATACTAGTAGTTTTTACATTTTTGAGTATTCAATGATAACACAATATATTTTGTTAATTAAAAATTAGTAATCT
This sequence comes from Glaucopsyche alexis, assembly GCA_905404095.1. NCBI lineage: Eukaryota > Metazoa > Arthropoda > Insecta > Lepidoptera > Lycaenidae > Glaucopsyche > Glaucopsyche alexis. The sequence continues at coordinate 20,549,462 of FR990049.1, read as the reverse complement.
ATCTATATCTATTACATATAATAAAAAAGTAAAAAAACGTATGTCTGTCTGTCTGTTTTTACATGCTAATTCAGAAATACTGGACGGATTCTAATGAAACTTTTTTTGTTATGCAGCTGGGCAACAATAGGGTATAATTGATCTTGGATAATGGAACACCTGATGCAGAACTAATGGTCCAGCTAAACTATCCATACTAATATTATAAATGGGAATGAGTGTGTATGTTTGTCCGTATTTCACGCCAAAACTACTGAACCGATTAAAATGAAATTTAGTACACAGATAGCTTCGATCAATACAACACAGATAGTCTAGAGCCTAACAAAGGACATAGGCTACTTTTTATCGCGGGGAAATGTACGTTTCCCGTGGGATACTTTATTTACAGTTTCACGTAAAAACCACCAAACCGATTATCATAAAATTTGGCACAGATATAAAGTAGACCACGAGAAAGGACATAGGCTACTTTTTATCGCGGGACATATACGGTTCCCGTGGGTTACTGCACTTACGCGGGCGGAGCCGCGGGCATCAGCTAGTAAGAAATATAAAAATTACACCTTAGCAAAAGTTGTTCAGCCTGATGAGCATTTCTTATTGAGGTATAAAAATCGAAGATTTGGAACACCTGACGAAGACATAAAGTCCACGCGAATGAAGTAGCGGGCATCAGTTAAGTTTTCCATAATAGGGGATCGGACTACATCTAAAATAATTAGCTTCATTAATATACTCAGAAATATTGAGGCATTACTACTTAGTAAATATAAAAAAAATATATTATTTTATGTATAGTTTAATAATTAAATACACCTAAAAAGTCCAAAAAAAGTTTTTTTTTTGCTAATTATGGTAACTATGAACTTAAACGCACAAATATCGAAGATATTTACAAATATGTTCCTGCGGCCGCATACTTCATACACTTCAACCCATGAATGACGTCATTCGTGGGCCGACTTTAGTATGGAGCGTTTTTGCGAAGTTTTGTATATATGTCACCGTTAAATTTTAAAATAACTAACGAGATTGTAAAAATATGTCAAAAGATTCATAACTATATACCTATTTACAATTTAACGAAAAATAATGTGTTAAATTATAGGCAGCATATTCGCGTCGGAAGTCTATCAATATTTTACAATTTAACTAGTTATATTACAATCTAACGGATTTTACAATTTTACGGTGACATAATAGGTTAGGGAAAAAGTCTTTTCGCATTATAGTATGTATGAACTTGTCATAAAATATCTTGGGCTATACCAATTGTATCTGGCTGATTTTGGTATCATTAAAAAGTTTTAATTTTACAGAAGACAATTCCAAATTCAAATTAGGTAAATTTGAG